>CM044564.2:178434-323434 GCA_024416835.2 Perccottus glenii
CTAAACCGGGTCTAGTCTCTAGGGTGTTCAGAAGCAGAGAATCCACAGAAAACTGTTTTTCTGAACAAAACTAATTCTAATTTAACCCATTCTGCTCCATTACAGAATATTATCAACCATAGCAACAACGGTTTATAACATGTTTATTGATTTTTCTAATGTCAGTGCAGTCTGCAGCAGCCTTTAATCTCGGTGCAAAGGCCACAGATAACACCGCAGTAAAATAATATTTCATTTATAATTCATATTATGGACACTGCGCAGTGTAGGTATGTAGCGGTATTTGATTTTGTGGTTAAAAATAGCTCGGTTTTTATTAAGATCCTATTATTGTATTAGTGTCAACACCTTAACACGCCACGCCCTGGTCTTTCAACAATATTTATCTATTATTACAATAAAATACATTTATATAAAATTGACAAATTTGCTTGCTTGTCCTTGTTGTTTTGCTGCAATAACCTTCAAACCAGAGCAAGTCAAACCATGAAAACAATGACACAAACGCTAAATTAATCTAATCTACAATTTTCCCTCCGTTAAATAAAATATATATGATTTAACTATAGTGGGATTGTTTTCACACCCATCAGTATTTATCAATCAATAAAAAATCGTTCAGAGGAAAGGATGCTCGTAGTTTTTACCTTCAGAGAGAAAATGAGTTCGGGTTTAAAACGGTCGTGGTTCCGGTTCGGTGTCGGTTCACTGTCCGCGTTCGAGCTTTCAGTTCAGTTCGGATGACGCCCCGGTCTCATTCTCCATCCTCGAAAGCAGCGGCCATCTTTGATCTGAACAACAACCACAGTGACAGCAACAACCAACAACAGCAAAGGACAAAGCGCCACTGCAACAGATGCACTTCCTGTTGGCTGCTTCAAAGTAAAGCAGGCGTGGTGGAGGTTATAACTTATGAGACAATGACCTGAAGACTGTTCTGATGTGGAGACGGCTCAGTGAGCGCTCGTCCTATGACCGGAATGTGGGTGGTTCGATTCCCGCCCTCCCCACTGTTCATACTGTCGTTGTATCCTTGGGCAAGACAATTAACCCTCCTTACCTCCAGTGGTGTAAGCTGGTGACTGGAAGCTTAATCTCGCTTTGGACAAAAGCATCTGCTGAATGTAAAATGAAATGGGGGGAGGAAATCAACAGTAATTTAAATAAGTGTGATTTTAATTTTAGAGTCACACCAAACCATTTTAATATGTTCTTCTTTAATAATAAGGTAACAAAGACTTTACAAATGTTTCTACATTGCCACAAACATAATTTGAGAAATGAGTAAATACATATAAAAAACAATTTATTCATAAATCAAATAATTGTTTTATTTTTTATGGCTCACGTGTCCTGCCTAAAACCCAACAGAAGGAGTTGACATAAATCACAGTGTTGCTGTATTCAGAGAAATGTCAATGACTGCCCCCTTCAGGCACAATAAGGTGTTTGCCGCCGTTTTAAACCACCGTCATAATCAGACAGTGGCAGTGCAGACGGTGCAGTTCCTCCCGTTGTCTTTAAGGGGCGCTATGGGATCATGACTGATGTTTGCTACTGATACAAGCAGTACTAAAAGTAGGACTGTTCCAGAGTGCACTGTGTGTTTCAGGGCTCACAGGAAGCAGGTGGGTCTCACCAGGTGTGTTCAGGTGTATTCAGGTGTGTGTGTTTCAGGGCTCACAGGGAGCAGGTGGGTCTCAACAGGTGTGTTCAGGTGTGTGTGTGTTTCACGGCTCACAGGAAGCAGGTGGGTCTCAACAGGTGTGTTCAGGTGTGTGTGTTTCAGGGCTCACAGGGAGCAGGTGGGTCTCAACAGGTGTGTTCAGGTGTGTGTGTTTCAGGGCTCACAGGAAGCAGGTGGGTCTCAACAGGTGTGTTCAGGTGTGTTCAGGTTTGTGTGTGTGTTTCAGGGCTCACAGGGAGCAGGTGGGTCTCAACAGGTGTGTTCAGGTGTGTGTGTGTGTTTCACGGCTCACAGGAAGCAGGTGGGTCTCAACAGGTGTGTTCAGGTATGTGTGTTTCACGGCTCACAGGAAGCAGGAGGGTCTCAACAGGTGTGTTCAGGTGTGTGTGTGTTTCGCGTCTCACAGGGAGCAGGTGGGTCTCAACAGGTGTGTTCAGGTGTGTGTGTGTTTCGTCTCACAGGAGCAGGTGGGTCTCAACAGGTGTGTTCAGGTGTGTGTGTGCGTTTCACGTCTCACAGGGAGCAGGTGGGTCTCAACAGGTGTGTTCAGGTGTGTGTGTGTGTGTGTGTGTGTGTGTGCGTTTCACGTCTCACAGGGAGCAAGTGGTTCTTAACAGGTGTGTTCAGGTGTGTTCAGGTGTCGTGTGTGTTTCACGTCTCACAGGAGCAGGTGGGTCTCAACAGGTGTGTTCAGGTGTGTGTGTGTGTGTTTCACGTCTCACAGGGAGCAGGTGGGTCTCAACAGGTGTGTTCAGGTTTGTGTGTGTGTTTCAGGTCTCACAGGGAGCAGGTGGGTCTCAACAGGTGTGTTCAGGTGTGTGTGTGTTTTGCGTCTCACAGGAAGCAGGTGGGTCTCAACAGGTGTGTTCAGGTGTGTGTGTGTGTTTCACGGCTCACAGGAAGCAGGTGGGTCTCAACAGGTGTGTTCAGGTATGTGTGTTTCACGGCTCACAGGAAGCAGGAGGGTCTCAACAGGTGTGTTCAGGTGTGTGTGTGTTTCGCGTCTCACAGGGAGCAGGTGGGTCTCAACAGGTGTGTTCAGGTGTGTGTGTGTTTCGCGTCTCACAGGGAGCAGGTGGGTCTCAACAGGTGTGTTCAGGTGTGTGTGTGCGTTTCACGTCTCACAGGGAGCAGGTGGGTCTCAACAGGTGTGTTCAGGTGTGTGTGTGTGTGTGTGTGCGTTTCACGTCTCACAGGGAGCAAGTGGTTCTTAACAGGTGTGTTCAGGTGTGTTCAGGTGTGCGTGTGTGTTTCACGTCTCACAGGGAGCAGGTGGGTCTCAACAGGTGTGTTCAGGTTTGTGTGTGTGTGTGTGTGTTTCAGGGCTCACAGGAAGCAGGTGGGTCTCAACAGGTGTGTTCAGGTGTGTTCAGGTTTGTGTGTGTGTTTCAGGGCTCACAGGGAGCAGGTGGGTCTCAACAGGTGTGTTCAGGTTTGTGTGTGTGTGTGTTTCAGGGCTCACAGGAAGCAGGTGGGTCTCAACAGGTGTGTTCAGGTGTGCGTGTGTGTTTCACGTCTCACAGGGAGCAGGTGGGTCTCAACAGGTGTGTTCAGGTGTGTGTGTGTGTTTCACGGCTCACAGGAAGCAGGTGGGTCTCAACAGGTGTGTTCAGGTATGTGTGTTTCACGGCTCACAGGAAGCAGGAGGGTCTCAACAGGTGTGTTCAGGTTTGTGTGTGTGTGTGTTTCAAGCCTCACAGGGAGCAGGTGGGTCTCAACAGGTGTGTTCAGGTTTGTGTGTGTGTGTGTTTCGCGTCTCACAGGGAGCAGGTGGGTCTCAACAGGTGTGTTCAGGTGTGTGTGTGTTTCGCGTCTCACAGGGAGCAGGTGGGTCTCAACAGGTGTGTTCAGGTTTGTGTGTGTGTTTCAGGTCTCACAGGGAGCAGGTGGGTCTCAACAGGTGTGTTCAGGTGTGTGTGTGTGTGTGTGTGTGTGCGTTTCACGTCTCACAGGGAGCAGGTGGGTCTCATCAGGTGTGTTCAGGTTTGTGTGTGTGTTTCAGGTCTCACAGGGAGCAGGTGGGTCTCAACAGGTGTGTTCAGGTGTGTGTGTGTGTGTGTGTGCGTTTCAGGTCTCACAGGGAGCAGGTGGGTCTCAACAGGTGTGTTCAGGTGTGTGTGTGTGTGTGTGTGTGCGTTTCACGTCTCACAGGGAGCAAGTGGTTCTCAACAGGTGTGTTCAGGTGTGTTCAGGTTTGTGTGTGTGTTTCACGTCTCACAGGGAGCAGGTGGGTCTCAACAGGTGTGTTCAGGTTTGTGTGTGTGTTTCAGGTCTCACAAGGAGCAGGTGGGTCTCAACAGGTGTGTTCAGGTTTGTGTGTGTGTTTCAGGTCTCACAAGGAGCAGGTGGGTCTCAACAGGTGTGTTCAGGTGTGTGTGTGTGTGTGTGTGTGCGTTTCACGTCTCACAGGGAGCAGGTGGGTCTCATCAGGTGTGTTCAGGTTTGTGTGTGTGTTTCAGGTCTCACAGGGAGCAGGTGGGTCTCAACAGGTGTGTTCAGGTGTGTGTGTGTGTGTGTGTGTGTGTGTGTGTGTGTGTGTGCGTTTCACGTCTCACAGGGAGCAGGTGGGTCTCAACAGGTGTGTTCAGGTGTGTGTGTGTGTGTGTGTGTGTGTGTGCGTTTCACGTCTCACATAGAGCAAGTGGTTCTCAACAGGTGTGTTCAGGTGTGTTCAGGTTTGTGTGTGTGTTTCACGTCTCACAGGGAGCAGGTGGGTCTCAACAGGTGTGTTCAGGTTTGTGTGTGTGTTTCAGGTCTCACAAGGAGCAAGTGGTTCTTAACAGGTGTGTTCAGGTGTGTTCAGGTGTGTGTGTGTGTTTCAGGGCTCACAGGGAGCAGGTGGGTCTCAACAGGTGTGTTCAGGTTTGTGTGTTTCAGGGCTCACAGGAAGCAGGTGGGTCTCAACAGGTGTGTTCAGGTGTGTGTGTGTGTTTCACGGCTCACAGGAAGCAGGTGGGTCTCAACAGGTGTGTTCAGGTGTGTGTGTGTGTTTCACGGCTGACAGGAAGCAGGTGGGTCTCAACAGGTGTGTTCAGGTGTGTGTGTTTCAGGGCTCACAGGAAGCAGGTGGGTCTCAACAGGTGTGTTCAGGTGTATTCAGGTGTGTGTGTGTTTCAGGGCTCACAGGAAGCAGGTGGGTCTCAACAGGTGTGTTCAGGTGTGTGTGTGTGTTTCACGGCTCACAGGAAGCAGGTGGGTCTCAACAGGTGTGTTCAGGTGTGTGTGTGTGTTTCACGGCTGACAGGAAGCAGGTGGGTCTCAACAGGTGTGTTCAGGTGTGTGTGTTTCAGGGCTCACAGGAAGCAGGTGGGTCTCAACAGGTGTGTTCAGGTGTGTTCAGGTTTGTGTGTGTGTTTCAGGGCTCACAGGAAGCAGGTGGGTCTCAACAGGTGTGTTCAGGTGTGTGTGTGTGTTTCACGGCTCTCACAGGAAGCAGGTGGGTCTCAACAGGTGTGTTCAGGTGTGTGTGTGTGTTTCACGGCTGACAGGAAGCAGGTGGGTCTCAACAGGTGTGTTCAGGTGTGTGTGTGTGTTTCACGGCTCACAGGAAGCAGGTGGGTCTCAACAGGTGTGTTCAGGTGTGTGTGTGTGTTTCACGTCTCACAGGAAGCAGGTGGGTCTCAACAGGTGTGTTCAGGTGTGTTCAGGTTTGTGTGTGTGTTTCAGGGCTCACAGGGAGCAGGTGGGTCTCAACAGGTGTGTTCAGGTGTGTGTGTGTGTGTGTGTTTCAGGGCTCACAGGAAGCAGGTGGGTCTCAACAGGTGTGTTCAGGTGTGTTCAGGTTTGTGTGTGTGTTTCAGGGCTCACAGGAAGCAGGTGGGTCTCAACAGGTGTGTTCAGGTGTGTGTGTGTGTGTGCGTTTCACGTCTCACAGGGAGCAGGTGGGTCTCAACAGGTGTGTTCAGGTGTGTGTGTGTGTTTGCTCACAGGAAGCAGGTGGGTCTCAACAGGTGTGTTCAGGTGTGTGTGTGTGTTTCACGGCTGACAGGAAGCAGGTGGGTCTCAACAGGTGTGTTCAGGTGTGTTCAGGTGTGTGTGTGTGTTTCGCGTCTCACAGGGAGCAGGTGGGTCTCAACAGGTGTGTTCAGGTGTGTGTGTGTGTGTTTCAGGGCTCACAGGGAGCAGGTGGGTCTCAACAGGTGTGTTCAGGTTTGTGTGTGTGTGTGTTTCAGGGCTCACAGGAAGCAGGTGGGTCTCAACAGGTGTGTTCAGGTGTGTGTGTGTGTGTGTGTGCGTTTCACGTCTCACAGGGAGCAAGTGGTTCTCAACAGGTGTGTTCAGGTGTGTGTGTGTGTTTCGCGTCTCACAGGGAACAGGTGGGTCTCAACAGGTGTGTTTAGGTGTGTGTGTGTGTGTGTGTGTGTGTGTGTTTCGTGTCTCACAGGGAACAGGTGGGTCTCAACAGGTGTGTTCAGGTGTGCGTGTGCGTTTCACGTCTCACAGGGAGCAGGTGGGTCTCAACAGGTGTGTTCAGGTGTGTGTGTGTGTTTCACGTCTCACAGGGAGCAAGTGGTTCTCAACAGGTGTGTTCAGGTGTGTTCAGGTGTGTTCAGGTGTGTGTGTGTGTTTCGCGTCTCACAGGGAACAGGTGGGTCTCAACAGGTGTGTTTAGGTGTGCGTGTGCGTTTCACGTCTCACAGGGAGCAGGTGGGTCTCAACAGGTGTGTTCAGGTGTGTGTGTGTGTGTTTCACGTCTCACAGGGAGCAGGTGGGTCTCAACAGGTGTGTTCAGGTGTGTGTGTGTTTTGCGTCTCACAGGGAGCAGGTGGGTCTCAACAGGTGTGTGTGTGTTTCAGGGCTCACAGGAAGCAGCGCTCAGTGGGCAGTGGTGATATCAGTGCTGTATGAAAACGTTGCAGAGCCTTCTGTCTCTGTCAGATTCAACAGATTCACATCAGCCTCAAACCTCTGACACCTGACCTTTGACCTGAAGAGCCTGAGCCACACCCATAGATAGTATAATTATGGATGATATCCGCCCATTGGTCCCCTATTCACCAATATTGTCATTACGAATGGGCAATAAAATGGCCGTTACATCCGGGCTTTTTCCATAGTAAAACAATAGTTTTCAGATAGCATAAACAAACATACTAATCAAAAATTCACCCCCCCAGAGTTGTCATGTAGTAAAAACTTAGCTCTAGAGACCGGAGCCATCTTTTGTGCCAGGCTGTAAACATGAGTTTTACTTTTGTAAAGTCGCCATTGGGTTTCTCCTTATATTTCCGCTTTTGGAGCCTGCCCTCTGGTGGACGGAGGTATATCGCTGTATTTTGCTGTAAAATCGCCGTATGGCAGCGCCCTTACACGAGGACCATTTAAGAGGTTCCATGGGAGAGGCTTGGCCACACCTGAGTTCGCTGAGCAGAAGAGCGCCCCCTGGGGTCAGCTCAGAGTCTCCTGTAGATGATGCTGTAGATAAAGTGTTTCTGTTTGAGATGTTTGAGTTATTTCCTGGAGATTGTGCTTCGACTCGTTTCTGAAGCAGATGTTGGTAAAATGGATTCAAACATTTCTTTCCACAATTATAAAATTACAGACTGAATTTTATTTTTGCAGAAAGGGCTTTACTTATGTCTGAACTTTAGACTAATTTATTTTGTGACTAAGATGTGTTTATTGTGCATCAACCCAGATAGCAAAATTTGTCTGGCCCACCTCTGGGCCTTATCCTTGCTCTGGTTCTGGCCCAGTTCTGGCTGGGTCCCCGGCCCAGAACTGGCCCATTCACTGAAAGCATACACAAACAGTTTCCTCTGGCCCAGAAGCGGCCCACACCCTGTAAAAAGACTTTTTTTTTTATCTGGCCCAGGTCTGGCCCAATTACATTAAGACACTTCTGGCTGAGAGTCGGCTTGGTCCCCGGGCCAGATGTGGCCCAGAAACTGCCAAACATACTTAAATTTATCAGGAAAACACAAATACAACCATTTATATTTTTTAAGGGATTTTATTTAAATAACAGACAAATACATTAACATATTTTAGAACATATTCACTAACAAATGCAGAAACCCTTTCATTCCCACCCACCCCTCAACACAGACAGAGACACAATTAAGCGCACTTTAGACAGCTGCCTTCTCCAAAAGCCGTCTCTTGCGCCCGCCCTCCCGATCAGCTGCCAGCTGGAGCCACCTCCTTATGGTCCCTTCAACCTCCATTTCAGCGGCATTAGCAGTGATGGGGTTTCTCGAACTGCAGCTTTTGAAATAAAGAAACATGTTGTAAGGTCTCTATGAAATTTAAAATCGCTAGGAACAATTTCTCAATACTCAATACTTTTAGAATTAATTAATAATTATATTACTTCAATTTATTTTGTACATTATTTTACAATATTATTTATAACATTCAGAGTGATTAAATAATCTATTAATATGAAATATAATAATTATCATTTTTATTATTACAGTAAAACTAATACAAATACAAAACTAATATTTATGACAGTAATTAACATTACTGCTTATTAATAATATATTATTTTAAATTATTGTAAATAATTGTTATAATATTCAGATTGATTAAATACAAATTATTATAGAAAAATAATAATAACAACTGCAAATGTGTTATCAAGTAAACTGTAATTTACGTTTGATGGTTTTGCACCTGAGAGGGAAATAATTCATATAAATTAAAAAGAAAAAGCATATTGTCTCAAATTAATGAAATATGATCCTCAGTTTAGCCATGCTGTTGTTGTGCATACTGTGTAACATGATTTGATTAAGTGACCTACATAATGATAATGTTTATTACAGAAAAAACTGTATTTACTCGTACCCACTACAGAAATAGCTAACTTTGTATGTAAACATATATAGGTCTGGTTTCACAGACAGGGCTTAGACTAAGCCAGGATTAGTCCATAGTTCAATTAGGACATCCAAGTAATTTTTTTATAAATGTGACTTAATAAAAAAATAATTGTTATGCAGCTTGAGACAAAACAACGGCACTGATATATTTAAAGATCAGTCAGTGCAAGTTTCTTTCAGTTGAAATAGCTCAGAATTACATTTTAGTCCGGGACTAGGCCTAAGACTTGTAAAATCGGGGGATACTGTCTCCTTACCTATCACAACCTCTCTGAGTTGAAGAGTGGCCACTGAAGTCTTTCCATTGACTCCTCTCCAATTAAGGTTCTTCGCCAGTGAGTTGGCAATCAACCTCTTTAATATGCGCCAGGTGCAGTCGCGCACGTCTGCCCCACCAATAAGCCCCAACCAGTTTATCTGAAACAGAATTAAAAAGAGAAAAAAAATTCTCAATAAAACATTTTTGTATATCCACTGTTTAAATATGTATATTTCAACAATTAATTAAAGTACAAAAAATATATAATTAAAGAAAGGTTGTTATAAATTATATATTATTGTTGGAAATTATCCAAAGATATTTGAAATTGGACAAAGATGTTTGTTTTGCTGTTTCCACCCTTTCTATTACTACAAGTGCCATTCCTGAAGGCACAGAGGTGCTGACAGAGATCAAGTCTTGTGTCACATGTGTACACATCGATGGTCTTCTGATTGTCACCTTTTGCACAGTGGGTGAAGCTGTAGTCTGCTGATTAGTCAGTTTGAATGTCTCACATTTGGTTTTTATACATATGGCCAAAGAAGGGATAAAAGAAGATTGTAACTGTTGCTCTGTCACTTTCCTTTGCTGCCTCTTTTCTTTGCTGGAGTTCTTCTTGGGGCTCTGCTTTCTCCCTCTCTAACTAGTGCTTCAAGGTTAATAGTGAAGTTGCAATACAATATAGTCCCTAAATGCTCTCACACATATTTAGCTATTCTAACTGCACTTATTTCTTATGTTGGTATAAGTGGCAGCGTGGTAATAGACGAGAAATGCACAGTTTTATACCATTGTGCTGATAATGCTTCTTAGTCCTTTGGCTATCATACAGACTGAACCACTGTAGAGAAACCACCCTTAGCCTGGGTCCTGGAGGGCCAGTGTCCTTGAGGATTTAGCTCCAACCTGATAAAACACATCTGAACACACTTATCAGTGTCTTCAGGATTACTGGAAGGCTATAGGCATGTGATATATACTAGGGTTGGAGCTAAACTCTGCAGGGATATCGGCACTCCAGGACCGAGTTTGCCCATACTTGGTATGGTTATATACATGGTCAATTGCATAACAATTTGGCACCCAAGAATTATGCCACGATTGATTCCAGAGAGCGTATCTATACAGCCCTAATTTGTGTACCAGTTAAAACAAAACAAAAGATCAGTAACTATGTAATTCTGCAAACAATTGTTAAAAAAAAGAAAAAAGAAAGCATCTTACCAGTTTTTGCTTGTAATCTGGGCTCTGCTGAATCCTCTCCTCAAGGCTGAGCAGTCGTGGAAGGTCTTGCAGAGGCAGCAAACCTTCCTCAATGTCCAAAAGCTGTCCCTGGTCTTCCCGCAGCTGCAACAATCTGAGGATGGTGGATTGCTGGTCCAGCACCATCTCTAATTTTGTTAAAACCTCCCTCAGCAGGGCTAAGTTAAAGACATTTACAATATTTTACAATTGTAATACACACTACAAAACTGTAAAAAAACGATAAACTTAAAAGTAAGATGACTGAGTGGAAATCACTGTAGGACCAACCTGGTTCTGATGATTGCTGGGGGGCAATTCTGAAAGTCTGACAACTCCGCAGTGCTATAAAAGAACACTGTTGTGAATTGAGGAAAAAGTCCTTCAAATGAAATACTTACAAAAGAAAGTCAAATCAAAAGCGAAGGAATACACTCACGTGGCACGTCGTCCATCGGCTGCCAATTTTGCAACATCTCTGTATATGACCCTTGTGGTGGTGGTGGTGGTGCTGCTGCTGGGAATGAGGTGATGGGAACAGGGGTGAAAGTGGTGTTTGGGACTACAGGGAGGTTTACAGTGGGGGCAGGTGGAAGAAGTTGCTTGGGGGATGGGCCAGACTCCTCCTCTGAGTCCAGTAAGCAACCTCCAGGTGGGCCAATTCGAACACTCTTCCTATTTTAAACAAAAAAATAATTAATCAAAAAGAAATGGAAACTTCTAAATCGCCAACTTCTTGCTAATTAAAAAAAATAAATCCGGAAAACAGGTCTTTAAAAACAGCCTGAACGCATCAAGAAATAGCACCAGTGACATGCTGAACAAATATCTGTACATTTTACGCCTTGGTGGTTTCTGTCCAGACATTTCTGCGTCTGACTGGAGGTCTGACCAGGTCTCTGCCTCTTTAGCCTTCCTTCTGCCCTCTTCATAGCTGTCTGCAAAATTCAGTTGAATTTTCAATTTTCAAAATTTCTTCAGAATCACTCAATTAGATAAAAACTTAGTACTTTACTAGGCTAATCTTACGAATTACACATACAACATATGAACTACAGTGCTGAGCCTAATAATGGTCTGTTAGGCTGCCGAGTGGACAATATAATCTAATAATGGACTACAGAATTCTATGATCCCACATTACATAACAATTAACTTATGATCAAGAATAAATAAATGTGGAAGAAAAAGTAAAACCTAGCATGAAAATGTCAAATTTACCTGTTAAAAACATTGTTCGGACTTCCCAACTCCCCCAGTCACAGTTAGGAGGAGTTTTGTTTTTAATGGCCAGGTGAAGGGCCATACCCCTCAGTGAATTAGGCCAATAGCACTGGCCATTCTCCACCCAAATGGCTGGAACCAGCTCCACCTCATGTGACTCAACAAATTCGACAATTTTGAACATGTCTGTTTGGAAATAAAAAAGAAACAAGTGTAGTATTTACAAGTATATACAAAGGTGTAAACTTTTTTTTGCACACATACACTACATTGCCAAAAGTATTTGCTCACCTGCTTCCAGTGAACAGGATTGACTACTTTAGTCATTTCCATGAATACAAATCTTAATGTTAACGCTAATTTTATAGCAACAGTTTGGACAGGACCCTTTTCTATTATAACATGACACTGCCTCTATGTATGAGGCAATCTTAAAAAATAAATGATTGATTGAGTCAGTGTGGAAGAACTTGACTGGTCTGCAGAAAGCCAACTCCTAATCGCAGCTTAACACTTCTAGTGTGACTTTAAATGCAAACCTTGAGCCAAAAAATCATCACTAAACACCAGTGACTTGTATATTCACTCTATGGATAAAAGTATTTTGACAACCCCTTCTGTAAAGGTTCTGATCCAGATAATCCACACCACTCCAGTCCAGTCCACTAATTAATATTTTGTGAAGCCAAAAGCAGCACGTTAGTAAACAAATCTATCATCAAGACATTTTTAACTTAAAACTGTTACTTTTGGACGAAATACGAGTCTATAATGAAATGTCAGGAGAGAAATCTGCACAAATCAAGCACTGTTTACAAGCAGAAACAGTCTAAAACAGTGGACTTTATGACTTAAGCTGTTAGAAGCGTGCAACCTTTTTCCTTCTCCAGATGTTAACTGATGGACTGGATTGCTGTGGACTACTTGTGGATTGTGATGTTTTAATTAGCTGTTTGGACTCTCTTTCTGATGGCACCCATTCACTGCAGGGCATCCATTGCTGAGACAGTGATGCAGAGACACATTTCTCCAAATCCGTGCCCATGAAGAAACAAACTCATTTACATGTTAGATAGGCCAAGGGTGAGTACACTATCAGAAAGCTGCTTAAAAAATATAGAACAAGTAAAACATGAAAGACATTAGAAGTAGATGTTGATTATGAACAAAGCTTGATGAAAATTAAGTGACCTTTGTTCAGTTCAAATGAATTTTGCAAAGCCCTTTTAAGAAAAGGGGAGAGCACAAGCTTAAAAAAAAGCTGCACAATAAGAAAGGGCTAAATGAAATCAGTCGCACAAGTGCAGCAATGGCACTGCAACAAATTTGTCTTGATTCGGCAACCTTACTTTCTCAACATGGTCAAATAACTCAATGGTTTTCAGCCTCGATGAGATTTTTCCAACCAGGTAGATGCCCAAATCACATGAACTCAGAGGATACTCAAAAAATGGTTCCATTAATTCATATTCTCTGAAGACAATATATATTTTGTCCTGACACTGAAGGATATTGTCAATCAAAGCAATGCAGCCACCAATCTTAACACATCTATCTCCTCGCTTGATGCATCTATTTTGGTACCACCTATGACAAGCTCCTGGAACTGAAGTACAGATATGTTCATCATAGAGGGTGGAAGTGGGCCAGAATCATGCTCCTTCTGCAACCTTCTCTTTCCATGTGAAGCTTCATCATTTCCTGTAAAAGGAACCATTTCAGAGATTCCGAATAACTTGGGCTAGTGGATGATGCGGGTTCTTATCATCTTTTCATCTTACCTAGATAATCCTCAAATGGAAATCCAGATATTAGGTCAAGATTTCCATGTATTCGAACATCCTCAGAAAGATGGGTTAGTCCGTGAAGATTGTAAGTGACAAATTCTGGACCATACAGTTTGCCAAAATGTGTCACAAATGACACAAGTAATGTGTGTGCAAAGTCATGAAGATCTGCAGACAATGAAGGACTTGCAAGGATAAAAATGGCAACTGATAACAACATGAAATTGTTGTAGACTGAACCCGACAGCACATTTTGGAGAACCACTGGCCCCGTGTACAACAAGAACTGTCGCAACTCTGTGGCTTTCCACCGGAGTCTTTCTAAAAGCCCTCTTGGTTTTCGATGAAGTCCATAGGAATGAAACCTCTAAGCCTACAAGTGCACTAGAGACAAGCTTCATCTGATGAGAAGACAAGCGGGATTGCAAAGGCCCTGATGCAATCCATAAATCCAACAGTCTCCGCACTACCCCAAGACAGACAAGGTGCATGTAATCATGAGGAAAGCATGACACCATGCCTATACCTAAATCAGTTAATGGTGACTTTGTCATGTGATGGTCTTCATCATTCATCATTTTGAAAGACAGATCTGTCCGGAGTGCGCTGTTGACTTCTGGAAAAGTCATTCTGTGTTTAAGATAAACACCTGTTTGAACACACTTGTCACATCCTGAGTAACCAGTATGACTTTTTGTTCCTTTAATGAAAGCTCTTGCTGGCGCATCACAGATGACAGAATTGACCTTCAAGAAGCACTGTTTCCTTTGATGAAGAATCCTTTGCTTAGTTCTTGCAACTCACTTACAAGATCTTGTAAATATGCAACCAGACAACTTGGCTTTGAGACACCACAAAACAGAGCAATGACAACTGGCTTTTCACAACACCCTGTAGCAAGCCAAGGATTGGCCAGAACTGTACTGAGGAACTCTTAAACAGAGGTAGTCCATCTACGTTCAGCTGCAATTTAAATTCATGCCTGTTTGGAATGTGAGACCAGATGCAATCCATGCTTTTGCAAAAGCTTTCAAAATGCCGACATAGTGGTAAGTACCACCAGCAACAACTTGGATACTGTAGGAGGTAGTGGTATGTAGAAGAGTTCTGGCATCCTTTGGTAGGAAAGGATGATGAACTCTCAAGATGGCCAGAAGTGCAGTCAAAGCTACTAAAGACACCCTGAAATGAACTGCCCAGTCGCACAAAGACTCAGTTAGTGATGTACTGACATTTACTATGTCATCATCACTCTGCGAATCATCTTCACTGTCAAATTTATGTGATGCCTGACCCTGATCACCCTGATTCTGGTTCTCCTCTGTGATATTCACAGTGGCATTCTCTGCAGCTCCAGTGATCTGCATCTCATCAGGAAAGGAAGAAAATAAAGAACTCACCCTTTTCACTGCTCGTTTTCTAAGACTACGTCGATCCATGTTTTTACCTTTTTCTTTCTCCAACCTAAGGAAAAATACAAGTGAGAAATAAACATTAATCAACAATGACATTAACTAAATCATACACTTGTTTTAAAAACACTCAAGATATTTACATTTATGCCTACATTTAATCATAACAGACACTTTTATCCAAACCAAGTTACAAATGAGCACAATAGAACCACAACATGAACAATATGTTAAGTAAGTGCTATGATATTTAAGTCAGGTAGCCTAGTTAATATATATATATATATATATATACTCTCTCGCTCGCGCTCTCTCTCACTCTCTCAATTTGCGCGTGTGAGAGAAAGCGACAGCGAGTCATCCGTCTTCACACTAGAGCTCACCATACGTCAAACAAAGGTGCACTGCGCGTGAATTGAGATGAACTGAGAAATATCGCAGATCACTCGACGAGAAAGAAATCTGAAGTACTCAAGTCAGAGTTTTCAGCGTTTAAACTTATACTTAACCTCTAACTCACACACTAGGGAGTCAAATCTGATAATTTATTAGCCAATGGCTAATATTAGACATCATATAGTGGCCAGAGTGAAGATTTAGTCGCATATGCTAGTGCTTTACTAATACAAAGGGATATCCCTGAGAAGTGTCAACAGCACATTACACATAACATTTCCTAATGATTTAATGCATTAAAATATTTATGGCTCATCTGCTTGCCTGCATCACCAATGGAAATATAGCTACAAAATTTGGTCTTTTAATATCCCTTTAATTCGTTCATATCAAGTGCTGTTTTTTTTTAGTTATTCAAATACTGTAAGGGGTGCTGTAAACTTGCAGTTTGTTCACATAATTTTTTTATTATTTTAACGCTCGTGCTGCAGTTCTATGCCCTCCACCGCTTTGCACCAAGTTAGCGTTGAAAACTATATCATGTATACTTATGCAGTCAAAGTTCATTAAACCACTCAAGTAAGTTAATATTAAACCATAAATACTTTAAGGCAACACATATGTTTATTGTTGGCTTAAATCTAGTTATATTATGCCTATATCTGGCCTGACTTTTTTTTTTAACATCCAACATAACGTTAGCTAGGCTAACATTAATAACTGTACTTGATGGAACACAAAATACAGAAAAAATATACTTATCAAAGTGTGTCTTATTTTCCTCTTAATATTTTATTTCTATGTCAAAAGATATTTAAGAATTCCTGCGATGCTAAAATGTGTTGACTAATTAACCTTACCTTGTTAGCTAAACCGGTAAGGTTTAGCTAACAAGGTCAAATTGCTAACAGCTAACAATTGTAAAATTTATTAACCATTTTAATTGTGCTATATATATTCAAACACTATTGAATACCCTTAATAGTATTAAAGAGACTTTGGTATATTTCACATCTTACAAAATTAAATAATGCTCCACTTACCAGTTCAGGCGTCGAAGTGAGGTCCCTTTTCCCGCTCTGTGGGATTAGAATTGATGACGAAAGTCGTCTTGTGGCCGTTTCAAAGCAAGTGAGCCGACTGTCGCTCCACAGAATCGGGCCGTGTGCTTGATAGATATCCTCTGCCGCATAATATTTATTAATGGCGCCAAACAGCTTGACGGCTGGTCTGTGTCAGTTCCAATCGGGCATGTCCGTCCACAAAAACAATGCAATGTGCATGTTTATGTACCGTTTTTTTAAATTGTTTTTGTAGTTTCTGTAAAATTACTTTTATTAGGTTGTGTTATTATAATATTTAATAATAATTATTTTTATTTTATCATCATCATGAAAAATCAACTGGGTAAAAATGGACATTACCAGTATTATAGGCCAGTTTTTGTTGTTGATATCATCATCATCATCATCATTAAAAGTCATTGCACCAAACAGTCACACTTAAGCCGTAATAGGGCCAGATACAATGCAATGTACCTAATACAACTACAAGACGCCAGACTTGGTGCGACCACGTGAGACAGTATGTCAGCCGACCCGGACTCCAGCCGATTGTGCCGACACTCAGCCAGAATCGGGCCGACTATGCTTGCTATCTGGGAAATACATCTAGAAACTGTAAAATAGTTAGATGCTACATGTAACAATTCTGTGCACTGATTAAATGTTACACTATTCATTAATTCTATATTAAAAATAAATATAATACATTTAGGTCAATTTAAATTAATTAGAAATTAAAATCTTTATATTTATTTTTTTCCCAAAAAGGGGGACATTGCATATTAATGAACATTAAAACACATGTAACTCTGCAGCCACAGACCAGCAGGGGGCGGAAGTACGTCTTAGAGAAAAGAAGACTTCCGTGTAGTTTGTTTGGGTTTGTTTTTGCTGTTTACTGGGATTTAGGGGAAAATGTCGGCAACGGAGGACGACACGGAGCTAAGAGACCTGCTCCTTCAAAACCTGGAGAACAGCGGGGTCCTCAACAAACTCAAGGTCCGCTTTATCCGACTTTTAAAACACATGAGCTAAAAGCTGCTAATACGAGCTAATATGAGCTAAAGCTAACGGATTTCTTTCTTAAACCACAAATAAATGATTCCACACAATCAGCCACCACCCAAACAGTCCAATGTTCAGTCCAGTCTTTTTAAGTAAATGCGTTTAATGGATATAGCCGATAAATGTAACTGCTGTTATTAGTGGCTAATGCTAATGTGGGCGTTCGGGGTCACTTTAAAAAGTCAGACGTGTCTATTCTTCTCTTTTGGGACTAAACTGGGACTAAACCAAGTCTAACAGTTCTCTCTGGTCCAGGCTCAGATGAGGGCTGCCGTTTTTCTGGCGCTGGAGGAACAAGACCAAGTCCAGGTGAGTCTAGACACCTTCCCAATCAAAGCCCTCTGGTCTCTTTCAGAATAAAAGCCCTCTTGTCTCTTTCAGAATAAAAGCCCTCTGGTCTCTTTCACAATCAAAGCCCTCTGGTCTCTTTCACAATCAAAGCCCTCTGGTTTCTTTCAGAATAAAAGCCCTCTGGTCTCTTTCAGAATAAAAGCCCTCTGGTCTCTTTCAGAATAAAAGCCCTTTGGTCTCTTTCAGAATCAAAGCCCTCTGGTCTCTTTCAGAATAAAAGCCCTCTGGTCTCTTTCAGAATAAAAGCCCTCTGGTCTCTTTCAGAATAAAAGCCCTCTGGTCTCTTTCACAATCAAAGCCCTCTGGTCTCTTTCACAATCAAAGCCCTCTGGTTTCTTTCAGAATAAAAGCCCTCTGGTCTCTTTCAGAATAAAAGCCCTCTGGTCTCTTTCAGAATAAAAGCCCTCTGGTCTCCTTCAGAATAAAAGCCCTTGGTCTCTTTCAGAATAAAAGCCCTCTGGTCTCTTTCAGAATAAAAGCCCTTTGGTCTCTTTCAGAATAAAAGCCCTCTGGTCTCTTTCAGAATAAAAGCCCTCTGGTGAATGAGAACCTGAAGAACTGCCTGAACACAAAAGAGGGTAACATCACTTTTTAAATTGTAAAAAAAACTTTTATTCAAATTGAATATATTTAATTAACACTTAAGAAAAATATTTTATTGAGAAATAAATAATCGGGTGTTATTTGTATTTGTACTGGTTTAACCATCCCCTCTGAACTCTGACCCAGGTCGTCTCGGGGCCAGTCTGGTGCTGGATTTCCTGCAGGTGTTTGACCTGGACTTCACTCAAGCCGTGTTTGAAACTGAGATCCAGTTGGTGAGCACTTCCTTTGTTTATATGTGTTTTAACTTGTGTCTATGATTTAATACATGTTATATCCTGGTATTTGAGTAATTCTAAATGCCCCACAGACTGTAGTCCGTCTTGCAGCTCTTCAAAAGGACACATTTTCAGTTTTAGCTGTAACCTGTTTTCCTTGACCTGGATTATTTTTCCGCTCTTAGTCTCAATAGCAGCTGCTTTCTTTTATTAGCAGACTTAGATTAAACAGTTTTCCTCAAATGTAAGAAATGAATGTGTCACTCTCTGTTCAGTCCTGCTGAAGCTTTGACCTGATCCAACCCATCTGAGTAAATGGTTCTGGTTCTGTTGCAGCTGAAGAACTTGGAGAGCAGAGAGGTCCTGTGTAAAGAGCTGGGTCTGGATCTAAACTCCAAGACCCCCGTGATCCTGGAGCTGCTCAGACAACGAGACAAAGACCAAGCCCGAGACCAGGCCCCAGACCAGGCCCCAGACCAGGCCCCAGACCAGGCGCGGACCCAGGTCAGTACCAACGGCCCTCTCTGCCCCTGATATTGGGGTAATGTTCTTTTCAGAAGATACTAATGTCAGGGTTTAGATGGATTTGAAAAGGTTTTAGATGGCTTTCCCACTGTGTGTTTGGCCCTTTTTCCATCCATCCTCTTCCTCTGAAGGAGCCAGGTCTAAACAGAGACCTCCCTCCTCCCAGACACCTCCTCAGCTCCTGCAGGGAACACTGAGGGGGTCCTGGGTCTGGGGCCACTGAGACTGAACTGAGACTGAACCGAGACTGGACAGAGGCTGGGCCGAAGCTGGGCCGAGACTGGACTGAGACGGGACTTTTCCCTTAAATAAAGGCAAAAACCCAATCTCTTTTATAAAGTCACTGACAAAGGCTTGAACATGAACCACACAGAGACACTTTCTTATACCTTCGAAAACCCCAACTCACAGCTTCCTGTTGATTTGAATATGACCTGCTTAGACGGATTTTTATGTGAGAAACGTGAGAAGACAAGTGAAAGTAGAACGAACGGATGTGGTTCTGCACCACCTGCAGCAAAACCAGGTCAAGAGCTGAGCCTCGCCTCTGTCAAGGTTCTAGAGGGATTTGAACAGGTTTCAATCAATAATTTTTTTATATAGGTTTTTATTTAGTTGCTGCTTGACATTTAAAGGGGACATTCAATGTGAAAATAAAGGACTGGATATATTTACAGACTGCAGATAGGCTACAGTATAAATAACTATTATCAAACCTACATCTAAGCCAGTAACTGTATCTTCGTTCAGAGATGTAGCGTGTGGTGGAGGACATATCTGCGTCATACGCACCACAGAGGACATGTTATAACAGTCCACTGGAAGTTTAGGACTTACAGAGTCAAATTAAAACACTTTCAAAATTTAAGGGACAAAAAAGTCTCATTAAATATGGATAATAGGCCCACCCCGGGGCAGTAGTGGCTCAGTGGTAGAGCGTTCGTCTTTCAACCGGAAGGTAGGCGGTTCGATTCCCGCTCTCCCCACAGTTCATACTGTTGTTTTGTCCTTGGGCAAGACACTTAACCCACCTTGCCTCCAGTGATACAGCACTGGTGTATGAATGTGTGTGATTGTTGCTCTGGTGAATGGTGAGAGAATATTGGGACAACGGATGGAAATTAGCCTACGGTTGAAATTACGTTTGACTGGGTCTACTCGCCGCTTCTCCGTCAACTTTATCTTATCAACAGGTTGTTTTAGGTTGTTTTAGATTTGTTTTGCCGTGGCTTCACTGCAGTGCAGTAAGTCTATTACTTTATACTACCTTCAGTTGTGGAGACTTTTATCGGTGCACTAGGAACGTGGCTAACAGCTAGCACTGGCTCATCAGTGTCCATCATGCTGACATACTCATCCTCACACCTACGGAAAATCATCAACTGTAACATACCAACTGGCTTCTCCACCATCGCACAACTGGGACTTCTGCGCCGGCCTCGCTACATCCACAGAGGATCTCAACGCCGGTTTGTTTTGTTCAAACACGGCAACTCCATCCCATCCATCTGGTCGACAGTACGTCCCGTCGCAGAGCCGACGCACCACCTCACGCGTCATCAGAGCACTTCCACTACCGGGGCTAATAACGCTGGGTTCACACACGCCAGGCAAATCAAAAAACCCGGGGTGGATCATAGTGTCCTCCGTCCAATAAACAAACTGGACTCCACACCACATCACTCTGGAACAACTCAATGTACAGTCACTCACAAATAAATCTGGTCTTATTCACAATCACATCCCCGATAAGGGGATTGACATCATGTGCTTCACAGAAACCTGGCAACAGCCTGAGGTCTACTCAGTCCTCAACGAGGCCTGCCCCCCTGGATACAAATACCTGGACAAAGCCCACACAACTGGCCGCGGTGGTGGCCTGGCTGTCATTCACCGCAGCGACATTGAAATAACCTCCCTGTCTGTTTCTAATTTCTATTCTTTTGAAAACTTGGTCATTAGATCCAAACATCCACTCTCCATAACAATAGTTCTCATTTGCCGCCCTCCAAAACCACAACCAACATTAATTTCTGAAATATATGACCTCCTCTCATCACTCTGCTCAACATCCACAAACTTACTGATACTGGGCGACTTCAACATTCACATGGACTCAAACTCCTGTCGTTATGTCGCTGAGTTCAGACAAGTTCTGGACTGCCTGGACCTTCATCAGCACATAAACATCCCCACACACAACAAGACCTGGTCATCACTGGCTCCGCCCCCATTACAGACCTACAGGTGCATGACCTGGGGGTCTCCGATCACCGGGCCATCACCATGGAACTTGTTCTGCCATCTCCCCTCACCAAGCCACGCCGCCACATCACCTTCAGGAACATCAGGAACATTGACCCTGCCTCCTTCAGCCTGGACCTTCAACACCTCTCCCCCTCTCCACATTTATCACTCACTGACCTCATGGACTTTTACAATAGAAACCTCAACTTCATTCTAGACTCCCACGCACCAGTAAAAACCTGCACTGTGACTTTTACACGCTCCGCTCCCTGGTTTACAGATGAACTCAGGCAAATGAAAAGATCCGTCCAAGTCCTGGAGCGTGCTTTTAAAACCTCAGAGTTGACGGTGCATAAATTGGCCTACCGCGAACAACAAAAGGCTTACTCAAAAGCACTTTTAATGGTCAGGTTAGACCACTACTCTAAAATAATTAATAATAGCCCTGGAAACTCAAAACAACTCTTCCTAACCATAAACCACCTCCTCAAACCACAAAACTCCTCAAATAATAACCACTCAGCAGATCAGTGTAACAGGTTCATTGACTTTTTCACGTCCAAAATACAAAATATCCGTTCCTCCCTACCACCTTCAAAAAGCTCTTCTCCAATAAATAAAAACCCTGTTACAACCACCCCACCACTCCTATTTAACTTCACCCTCAGCACGCAGCAGGAGGTCGAAATCATCATCCATAAAACAAAACTATCCACATGCACCCTGGACACCCCACTCAAAGCTCATATTCACTCCATCAGTCCTCTATTAACTGAAATCATAAACCTCTCCCTCCAAACCGGCCATGTCCCATCTTTCCTAAAGACAGCCCTCATCAGACCCCACCTCAAAAAACCCACTCTCGACCCTGAAGATCTGTCCAACTACAGACCCATCTTTTGGTGGGGGGCCAACTTCTCCTCACACCAAGATGGCGCCTGTGTTCGGCATTGCCTCTGCTCCCTCTCTGTTATCAAATGTAATTTTGGGTTTTCTAGTGCTGTTTGTTGCTTTATCAGCCCTTACAACTAGTAGCTGTGTCTCAGCTACTTTTAAATATGATCGACACACTTTGTTCCGAATCAATGAGCAGATGAAAGACTTTTGTGTTACCTGGGCCAGGTACGCGGAGTTTTTCCCTCCAGTTTTTGAGTGCTCCACGTCATCACCGGAGTACCTGTTGCTAGCTAAGCCCCGCGGCAAGAGAAGGAAGCGGGGATCGAGGGCTGGAGTCGGGGCCAGGCTGAGGAAACACCGTGGGCAACTACCATGTCCGAGCGGCTCCGGATCTGTCTGGGACGAGCGGTGCCTGCGGTCGGTTCGGGTCGGTGAATCAGGCGGGAACTCGTCCGGAGTGTCTCCGTCCCTCCAATATGACCGGACTTTTCCGACTCGGCGGCTCCAAAATTTCCCTCCGCGTGAGCGGGTCCTGTGTACTGTTACATGCCGGGTCCTGTCGCTGCGCTGCCCTGATCGTCAGAAAAATCCTAAAGTCCTGTTTGACACAATATCAAGAATTGTCTCTCCTTCAGCTCCTCATGTACCAGTCCACTCAAAGTCTGACTGCAACAGGTTTTTACATTCCTTTGTGAATAAGGTACATGATATAAGAGCCTCTATAAACCCATCATCTGTAAACACATCTTGGGGTTTATCTCCTCAGAGCTCTTGGTCCACCTTCTCACCTGTCACTGAAGAGGATATTAAGGGTCTACTAAAAAAGGTGAAACCATCATCAAGCCCTCTGGATGTAATGCCAACTTCACTGCTTTTAAATGTATTTGATTTAGTTGGTCCATATGTTGTTAAACTGATCAACCTTTCTCTTTTAACTGGTTCTGTGCCCAGCTCTTTTAAACAAGCGGTCGTCAGCCCCATTCTGAAAAAGCCCAATTTGGATTCTTTTGAACCAAACAACTACAGGCCAATCTCTAAATTGCCTTTTTTATCTAAAATCCTGGAGAGAGTGGTGGCGGAGCAGCTGACTGCGTTTCTTAATGAAAAGAAAGGTCAAAAGAAGGTCAAAACCTTCTAACGGTCCCCAAAACCCGTTTTAAAACTCGGGGAGACCGGTCTTTCTGTCACTGCGAGTGGACGTTTCTGTTGATTCTTTTAAAAAGCAGCTGAAGACACTTTTATTTAAACAAGCTTTTAGTTGATTGGGCTTTTATGTTTTTTATGTTTTGAATATTTTGTGGTTTTTTATTCTCATAGTTTTATTGTTCTTTTATTGCACTTTGTAAAGCACTTTGTGATTTATTTCTGTGAAAGGTGCCATATAAATAAAATTTACTTACTTACTACTTACCATTTCCAACCTCCCATTCATATCTATAATTTTAGAAAAAGTAGTCTCTGCACAACTCCACAACCATCTCAAATCACACAGATTGAAAAATTTCAATCTGGTTTTTGCCCCTCCCATTGCACAGAAACTGCTCTGATCAGGGTCACCAATGACCTGCTGATGGCCTCGGACTCCGGCTCCACATCCCTCCTCATCCTCCTCAACCTCTCTGCTGCGTTTGACACTGTTGACCACCACATTCTCCTCCATCGCCTCCAACACTACACTGGACTCTCTGACAGTGCCCTCCTCTGGTTTCACTCCTACCTTAATTATTGTATTTTATTACAATTATTATTATAGGCCTAACCAATGAAAATCAAATTCAATAAATAAACGTAGATCTGCTCCAGTTCTGTGTAGTTCGGACATGACGTGGTGCAGTTTAAATGTATTTAATTAGTCTAAAGTTCCTCCCGTGGGCCCACCACCTGTTAGTTATCTTTATGGACAGGATTTCAAGGCGCAGCCAGGAGCCGGAGGGAGTCTGGTTTGGGGACCACAGGATCTCGTCTCTGCTTTTTGCAGATGATGTTGTCCTGTTGGCTCCATCAAGCCAGGACCTTCAGTGTGCACTGGGACGGTTTGCAGCCGAGTGTGAAGCGGCTGGGATGAGGATCAGCACCTCCAAGTCTGAGACCATGGTTCTCAGTCGGAAAAGGGTGGCTTGTCCCCTTCAGGTTGGTGGAGAGATCCTGCCTCAAGTGGAGGAGTTCAAGTATCTTGGGATCTTGTTCACGAGTGAGGGAAGGAGGGAACGTGAGATTGACAGACGGATCGGTGCAGCTTCTGCAGTGATGCGGTCGATGTACCGGTCTGTCGTGGTGAAGAAGGAGCTGAGCTGTAAGGCAAGAGCTCTCGATTTACCGGTTGATTTATGTTCCTAATCTCACCTACAGTCATGAGCTGTGGGTCATGACCGAAAGAACAAGATCACGGATACAGGCGGCTGAAATGAGTTACCTCCGCAGGGTGGCGGGGCGCTTCTTTAGAGATAGGGTTAGGACCTCAACCACCTGGGAGAAGCTCAAAGTAGAGCCGCTGCTCCTCCACATTTGTTCCGGATGCCTTCCCGGGAGACCCCGGAGAAGTCCTAGGACACGCTGGAGGATATACACACGTGGACAAAAATGTTGGTTCCCTTCGGTCAATGAAAGAAAAACTCACAATGGTCACAGAAAAAACTTTATTCTGACAAAAGTAATAATAAATAAAAATTCTATGAATGTTAACCAACCAACAATTTTGTCCACGTGTGTATGTCTCTCGGCTGGCCTAGGAATGCCTCGGTGTTCACCCGGAAGAGCTGGAGGAATTGTCCGGGTGTCTCTGCTTATAATTCTCAAAAACTGCCTGGATGGTAAAATAAAAGTCTAGTGGGACTTCTGGGTTAGACTCTAGAATCCATGAGGCACTTTCCATTTTAACAAGAATGTTTAAAATTCCGTGTGTATTTTATCACGAGGCTACCAGTAAAGACCAAACAATACTGACGCTCTGGAGAGGAAATGGGGGTGGGATATGAAGTGCTCTAAGTTAAAGGGCCAGCGCCCAAATCCGAGCCTTTCAGAGGATCGTATCAGGGTTCTATTCAACATAAACCCTGAGACTTTTTGATTGAAACATGTAACATACACTTCACTGGAAGCACAAGAAGAAACTGTGGAAGAACTATGTTATTAATTGAAAACATGACATTCTATGTCCCCTCAAATAAATTCTGGAGAAAATTTAGAGATTCCTCATTTAACTTCCCTTTAAATCCAAATAAAACCTTTTCAAATCCAAATAACACTTGTTCAAATTAAACTAAAACATGTTTAAATCCATCTAAATCCTCTTGCAGGTCTCTGAACCCAGACCCAAAGGGGACTTAGTTTTAAAGAGGGAAATGGATTTGGATGAAGTCGATGGAGACTCTTTTTTTGACGACCCTCTACCTCAGCCTCAGAAAACATACGGCTGGTGAGAGACACTTCCCCTTCTTTTTCTAGTCTTTTGTTCAATTTATCTCCTGTCCCTCTCTTGTCCCTCTAATGTCCCTCTCTGTCTTTAGTCTTGTCCCGGAGACGGACAACTCGGGTCTGGTCTTGAGACGGGACAAAAGCCTGAGCAAGTGAGTCTCCGACCTATTTCTTCAGCTTTATCCTCAGCTTCACCCGAGTTTAATGCCCACATCCTTCCTTCCCTCTTTCCCTCTTTCCTTTCCTCCCTCCCTCAGTCTGTCGGTCCTCGGGCCTTGCTCTGATCAGGACTCAGAGTTCAGGTGAGGTCTATCTCTATCTTAATTTAATTTCTAAAGCAGAGAAAGTGACCATATTTGGAAAAAGAGGGTGGAGCTCTAACGTCTGTCACGCCCCTTTAGACACTGTTTACACATAATGCTGTTTGGTTTCTTCTAACAATGGTTCTGTTCTGTTGCAGGAAACCCGAGAGTCCGGTCCAGTCTCTGTCTTTGAGTCAAAGCAGTTCCTCAGAACCAAGCAAAACCGGTCAGTGCCCACCAGAACTGGTTTTGGAGGAATTGAGCAGGTTTTGACATTTTCTCTTTTCACAGGAGCCTCAAAAGAAAATGGACCAAATGATTCCAAACTTCAGAACAAAAAAAGTGGATCTCAACATATAGGTAAAAGCAGGAAACCGGGACAAAAGCGGGACTAAACCGGGACAAAAGCGGGACTAAAGCGGGACTAAAGCGGGACAAAAGCGGGACAAAAGCGGGACTAAAGCGGGACTAAAGCGGGACTAAAGCGGGACAAAAGCGGGACTAAAGCGGGACTAAAGCGGGACTAAAGCGGGACTAAAGCGGGACTTTTCTCTCTGAGGTTTAACCATGTTTTTTTGTTTTAAACAGATGATGTGGAATATGACGATGACTTTAACAGGTAACTGACAGAACCAGAACCTCTTTATTTTCAGTTTGTTTCATTATTGTATGTGTTCGCAGCCATCGCTCAGATTTATCCAGGTCTGAGCTCAGCATCGGGGAAGAGATTGAAGAGGTGTCCATTGAGGGTCCGGAGCCGAGCGACAAGGTACTGCTCAGTGCCAGACCAACCCGGACCGGGTCCAGAACATCTGGACCTTTTATAAACCACACCTGGGCCTTTATAAAATGCACCTGTTTCTGTTACAGTTTGATGAAACGACGCAGGACCTGAGTGTGTCTCAGCTCAGCCTCAGCCACACAGTCGACTACATGGAGGACGTGCCCTGAACCCACTAGAACCAGACCAGGACCAGACCAGGACTAGACCAGGACCACACCAGGACTAGACCAAGACTAGACCAGGACCACACCAGGACCAGACCAGGACTAGACCAGGACTAGACCAGGACCAGACCAGGACCAGACCAGGACTAGACCAGGACTAGACCAGGACTAGACCAGGACCAGACCAGGACTAGACCAGGACCAGACCAGGACCAGACCAGGACTAGACCAAGACTAGACCAAGACTAGACCAGGACTAGACCAGGACCAGACCAGGACTAGACCAGGACCACACCAGGACTAGACCAAGACTAGACAAGGACCACACCAGGACCACACCAGGACCAGACCAGGACTAGACCAGGACTAGACCAGGACCAGACCAGGACTAGACCAGGACTAGACCAGGACCAGACCAGGACCAGACCAGGACTAGACCAGGACCAGACCAGGACCAGACCAGGACTAGACCAAGACTAGACCAAGACTAGACCAGGACTAGACCAGGACTAGACCAAGACTAGACAAGGACCACACCAGGACCACACCAGGACTAGACCAGGACTAGACCAGGACTAGACCAGGACCAGACCAGGACTAGACCAGGACTAGACCAGGACTAGACCAGGACTAGACCAGGACTAGACCAGGACTAGACCAAGACTAGACAAGGACCACACCAGGACCACACCAGGACTAGACCAGGACTAGACCAGGACTAGACCAGGACCAGACCAGGACTAGACCAGGACCAGACCAGGACTAGACCAGGACTAGACCAGGACTAGACCAGGACCACACCAGGACTAGACCAGGACTAGACCAAGACTAGACCAGGACCACACCAGGACTAGACCAGGACTAGACCAAGACTAGACCAGGACTAGACCAGGACCAGACCAGGACTAGACCAAGACTAGACCAGGACCACACCAGGACTAGACCAGGACTAGACCAAGACTAGACCAAGACTAGACCAGGACCACACCAGGACCACACCAGGACTAGACCAGGACTAGACCAGGACTAGACCAGGACTAGACCAGGACTAGATGCACACATATGTTATTAATAAATTACACTGTAATTTTTGTTTTTTCTAAATTATAATAAAATTATGTGAAATCAATCTGAAGTTTTTATAAACAACACCTGCCCTTTAACCTGTTCAGATCCAACTAAAACCTGTTCAGATCCAACTAAAACCTGTTCAGATCCAACTAAAACCTGTTCAGATCCAACTAAAACCGGTTCAGATCCATTTAAAACCTGTTCAAATCCAACTAAAACCTGTTCAAATCCAACTAAAACTGGTTCAGATCCAACTAAAACCGGTTCAGATCCATTTAAAACCTGTTCAAATCCAACTAAAACCTGTTCAAATCCAACTAAAACCGGTTCAGATCCATTTAAAACCTGTTCAGATCCAACTAAAACTGGTTTAGATCCAACTAAAACCTGTTCAAATCCAACTAAAACTGGTTCAGATACAACTTAAACCAGTTCAGATCCAACTAAAACCTGTTCAAATCCAACTCAAACCGGTTCAAATCCAACTAAAACTGGTTCAGATCCAACTAAAACTGGTTCAGATCCAACTAAAACCTGTCCAAGTCACACCAAAACCTGTTCAAATCCAACTAAAACTGGTTCAGATCCAACTAAAACCAGTTCAGATCCAACATGTTTTTTGTGATGTCATCATGTAACAATAAGAGGAGGAGCTTCAACATTTGTTCTGCTCAGTCTGCTCCTGAACGTCTCACGGTGAGTCAGTTCTTTTTCTTTTTTTTACACCATTTAGTAGTTTATCACTAAAATGGGCCTAAATTTGTTTTTAGTGGATTCATGGTCAAAAGAGACTTTGACAACATGTGCCTGATGTGGTTTAACACAGATTTAATCTGGTTAGAACTGGATTTGGGCAGGTCTTAAGTGGTTTAACCATAACTTGATGTGGTTTAAGATAAGATAAAACTCTACTGATGCCACAAAGGGGAAAGTCACATTTATGAACAGATTTAAAGGAATCTTTTGCAAATTTGGAGGAGGTTTGAGTTAAACCTGGTCAGTCCTGGTTTAGGTCTGGTTTAGATCTAGTTTTCTATAAATTTAACAAAACAGAAGAACTGAGGAACTATATATTCAATTCCCCATTAGTCCAGATCTAAACTAGATCTAAACCAGGACTAAACCAGGACTAAACCAGGTCTAAATCATGTCTAAACCAGGTCTAAACCAGGACTAAACCAGGTCTAAACCAGGTCTAAACCAGGACTAAACCAGGTCTAAACCAGGACTAAACCAGGACTAAACCAGGTCTAAACCAGGTCTAAACCAGGACTAAACCAGGACTAAACCAGGTCTAAACCAGGTCTAAACCAGGACTAAACCAGGACTAAACCAGGTCTAAACCAGGACTAAACCAGGACTAAACCAGGTCTAAACCAGGACTAAACCAGGACTAAACCAGGTCTAAACCAGGTCTAAACCAGGACTAAACCAGGACTAAACCAGGTCTAAACCAGGACTAAACCAGGACTAAACCAGGTCTAAACCAGGTCTAAACCAGGACTAAACAGGACTAAACCAGGTCAAACCAGGTCTAAACCAGGACTAAACAAGGACTAAACCAGGTCTAAACCAGGACTAAACCAGGACTAAACCAGGTCTAAACCAGGTCTAAACCAGGACTAAACCAGGACTAAACCAGGTCTAAACCAGGTCTAAACCAGGACTAAACCAGGACTAAACCAGGTCTAAACCAGGTCTAAACCAGGACTAAACCAGGACTAAACCAGGTCTAAACCAGGACTAAACCAGGACTAAACCAGGTCTAAACCAGGTCTAAACCAGGTCTAAACCAGGACTAAACCAGGACTAAACCAGGACTAAACCAGGTCTAAACCAGGACTAAACCAGGACTAAACCAGGACTAAACCAGGTCTAAACCAGGTCTAGACCAGATCTAAACCAGGTCTAAACCAGGACTAAACCAGGTCTAAACCAGGACTAAACCAGGACTAAACCAGGACTAGACCAGATCTAAACCAGGTCTAAACCAGGTCTAAACCAGGTCTAAACCAGGACTAAACCAGGTCTAAACCAGGACTAAACCAGGTCTAAACCAGGACTAAACCAGGACTAAACCAGGACTAAACCAGGACTAAACCAGGACTAAACCAGGTCTAAACCAGGTCTAAACCAGGTCTAAACCAGGTCTAAACCAGGACTAAACCAGGTCTAAACCAGGACTAAACCAGGACTAAACCAGGTCTAAATCATGTCTAAACCAGGTCTAAACCAGGTCTAAACCAGGACTAAACCAGGTCTAAACCAGGACTAAACCAGGACTAAACCAGGTCTAAATCATGGACTAAACCAGGTCTAAACCAGGTCTAAACCAGGACTAAACCAGGACTAAAGCAGATTTGCATTGACCTCATTTTCAGTAGTTTTGCTGAAAACAGGTCAAACCACAGTTTCTATAAAAACACAAATGATAATATTTTATTGAACACAGAACATAAAATGAAGAGAATTTGACTCGGGTCCAAACCCAGACCTGACCTGGACTTGGAGGGTTTACTGTAGGTCAGCAGCAGGTAGTCTGACCTCTGACCCTGTCCATCTCTTTTCCTCAGGACATGGACCTGGACCCGGTTCTGAACGTGTCCCTGGAGTACGAGGACTACCTGAACGGCTCGTGGGAGGGTCTGTGTGAGCAGCAGGTGTGTGTATGTATAATAATAATAATAATAATAATAATACGTTTTATTTATATGGCGCCTTTCCAGAGCTCAAGGACGCTTTACAATAAACAAACAACAATAAGGACAATTGACAAAGAGAGCAGACAGGACAACAACAGGCAAATGAGAGTTCAAGTACAGTAAGTGAAAAAAAACCACTAAGAACTGTAACATTCAGAAAATAGGTGTGTTTTGAGCATGGATTTAAATTCAGAGATGGTGTTAACTAAACGGAGTGATAGGGGGAGAGAGTTCCACATTTTGGGTGCAATAACACTGAATGACCTGCCCCCCCCCATTGAAGCAAGGCGATGCCGAGGGACAACGAGAAGGCTGGAATCAGCGGATCTGAAGAGCGAGTAGGGGTGTAGGGGAGAAGCAGGTTACAGAGGTGGGGGGGGGGCAAGGCCGTGAAGAGACTTAAAAGCAAGAAGGAGAATTTTGAATTTAATACGGTAAGCAACAGGAAGCCAGTGAAGATCGTGCAGAATTGGGGAAATATGTGCAGAGCGCAGTGTGGGTGAGTAGTCTGGCAGCAGAGTTTTGAATGTATTGTAATTTGGAAATGGAGCTGGCAGGTAGGCCAATGAAAAGTGCATTGCAGTAATCAAGACGTGAGGTGACAAATGCATGGATGACAGTTTCAGCATCTGAGATACTGATAAAGGGACGGAGCTGAGCGATACGACGTAGATGAAAGAATGCCAATTTAGTGATGGATTTAATGTGAGAGTGGAAAGATAGAGGGAATCAAAAATTACACCAAGATTTTTAACAGTACTAGATGGTTTGATAGAAGAGCAGCGATCTCACAGGTGAGGTTAGTAGGAATTTTATTAGTGAGTGATGAAGGTCCAGTGAAAATAATCTCAGTTTTGTCCATGTTAAGTAGAAAATTTGAATGAAGCCAGTCTTTTATTTCATGCACACAAGCAGAGATTTTTTCAGTTGTGAAAGATAAAGTTGATGTACAGGTGGTATATAATTGAATGTCGTCAGCGTAAAAATGATAATTAAAACCATGACGGCGGAGGATCTGACCAAGAGGTATTATATAAATTATAAATAATAATGGCCCAAGAACGGATCCCTGAGGGACACCTTGCTTCAGGGGGACAGTGGGTGAGCGAAAGTTCTGAAGTGAAATGTAAAACAGTCTGTCAGAGAGATAAGAGGAGAACCAGGAAAGAGCAGCACCAGAAATACCCACATCCGAAAGCCGCGATATGAGTAGTTGATGGGAGACGGTATCGAAGGCAGAGCTGAGGTCGAGCAGCAAAAGCATAGATAGAGAACCAGAATCACCAGCGAGAAGCAGATCATTCAGTACCTTAACTCTGCAAAGGGCGAAAACCAGGTAGTCTGACCTCTGACCCTGTCCATCTCTCTTCCTCAGGACATGGACTTTGACCTGGACCCGGTTCTGAACGTGTCCCTGGAGTACGAGGACTACCTGAACGGCTCGTTCCCGAGTCCGTGTGAGCAGAACCAGAGCCTGGTGCTGGTGCTGCGCCCGTACGTCCACTCCATTATGTGTGTCCTGGGTCTGCTCGGGAACGGGCTGCTGGTTCTGACCTGTGCCTGCTCCAAACGGCCTGGCTCCGTCACTCAGGTGCTGCTGCTGCACCTGGCCCTGGCCGACCTGGTTCTGGTTCTGATTCTGCCTCTGATGGTGGTGAACGAGCTGTGGGCGCGGTCTCTGGGGCGGCGGCCTGTAAACTGGTCTGCGGTGGCTACAGCCTCAGTCTCACGCCGCCTCCTTCCTGTTGGCGGCCGTCAGCGCGGACCGGTGCGCTGCGGTGGTTCTGGCCCGCGCCGCATCGCCGCCGCACCCACGTCTGAAACGGGCCGTCTGTGTTCTGGTCTGGGTCTGCGCCGTTGCTCTTTCTCTGCCCAGCTTCATCTTCTACGACCACTATGTCCCACAGCACAGTGCCGCATTAACTCTGGACCTGAGCCGGGACCAGGACTCACAGGTAAAAGTGGTACAGACGGTTGTCCAGCTGCAGGACAGTGTCAGGTCTGTCCCTGTTTGGGACGTGTGGCCCTCCTCAGTCCGGTCTCCTGACACTAAGATGTCTGTTTGAAATGAAATGCATTTATTGATTGTAGCTGTTTTTTATCCAGTTACACTTTTATTTAGTGAGACCTAATTTTACAGTGATGTGTCACAGAAGTGACCTTTAGTCCGACCTCACAGACGCAGCTCGTGACTCAAAAGAAACCAAAGCAGTAACTCATACACTGTGTGGGATGAAAGATCTGAAAAGAGAGTGGCATAAGTCTGCTTTAGTCTCTGTTTCTGTGGGAATCCTAAACACTGTTACAGAACTAATCATAAGCATTTTCATTAAACTGTTAGCTCAAACTGTGAAAACACATGAAATAAACCCATTTTATAATAAACCAATTTAACAGTAACAATTTAGTTATTGGCAACAACTAAAAATGCTAAAAATAGATGCTCAGTACATTCTTCCTTGTGCTGTTGTCCTCAGAGTTAAGATAATGATTGCACCTGTTTCATATTTCTTTAACAAATTTTGTTTCTGATGTTCTCACTCAGTTATAGAAAAGCATTAAAGGCATAATATGCAGGATTTCAGGCTGATGTTACTAAACAGAGCTGGTCCTGAGCCTTATCTTTTCTGTCAAATCCAGTTTTATTATTATTATTTTTTTAATCAACTCTAGCCTCTTTTTATTTTGTAGCATTTTCCTTTCTTCTGTGAGCTGTCGCTCAGAAACATCCTCCTCGTGTAAAGAAGGAGGACATTTAACTCCACAGTGTTTGAGGCTGTAGGTGTTTTAGACACAAACTAAAAGGATATTTGAACCCATATCTTTAAATAAACGTTTTCCGGAGGCCTCATGGTGAGGAAAGTTAGCAGACCTCGATTGTGTTTAGTTCCTTAGGTTCTGCCTTCTTCAGAACTTTTCTTTTCAGGTCCTGAACTCTGAAGAAGACGGAGACTTTGTGTGCGAGCTGCGGTTTGGTGACCCGTCCACGGCACAGCTGATGAAGGTGGCGTTGCCGGTCTGTCAGCTGATGGTGGGCTTCCTGGTGCCGCTGCTTCTGATGGGGTTCTGTTACGGCCGGATCCTGGTGAGGCTGCTGCGGGCCCAGAGCCTGCGGCGCCACAGGGCGGTGTGGCTGGTCCTGGTGCTGGTCCTGGTCTTCGTGGTCTGTCATGTCCCGCATACACGCGTGCTGCTGGGAAACACCCTGGTCCTGTTCCAGACCCAGGAATGCGCGAACTGGGACCGACAGGTCTCGATGCTGTACCTGACCCAGACCCTGGCTTATCTCCACTGCATCCTGAACCCGCTGCTGTACGGTTTCAACAGCGCCACCTTCAGGTCGCACTTCCGCCGTGTCCTGGAGGAGCGCTTCTGCAGGCTCCGCCCCCAGCGCCGCCTGTCCTCCACCAGCCAATCAGAGCGCACCGCCTACACCTTGTGACCAATCAGACGCAGCTCCATCAGCAGGTGGAGGAAACTGTGGAATCCTTTTATTATTACTATTATTACCAGATATTTTTAACTCTCATTTAAGGAAAACAGTTGAGTTAATTTTATTAGATAAAAATATGTCCAATCACAGCTTGACTCTGAGAAAAGGAGCGCTCCCATTGGTCAATATCAATGTCAATAAGAAAGTAACGTCTGCAGATCAAACTGAAAATCTTTATTGGGTTATTTTGTTTCAGAAATGTCAAATTTGGAGCTGGTATCTTGTCTAGTTTGTGACATATTTGTTTAAAGAAGGGCTCTGTGGTGGATAAAGGAGACTTGAGTGAAGTCTTTAAACTTATGCTCCTCTACTCTATTTATGTTAAAAGTGTTTCATACTTTGAGCTTAAATATCTTCACAATAAACAGCCCCAGATAAACTCATAAACTTTTGAACTGGGCTTTTATCGAGATTAAAATCTATTTATTAGACTTTAAACATGAATTAGATTATTAAGGTTTAAAATAAATCCAAGAATGACATGTTTTTTACTAAATAAACATAAACAGAGAAAAGGAAAGTGGATAAATGTTAGAAATGCTTCAAAGCAATGTTTAATGAGACAAAGATAATCTCAGGATCAGCTCTAAACTGTTTTTAAATCAAAGAAGCAGCTGCTGTTAACATTAGACCTGGTTCAGTTTTTTTTTTTTTTTGTAATTCTATATTAATTAGTTTGTGTCTGAGCTTCACGTTTAAAAAATAAACTTTATTTCAATCCAACTGCAGTTTTTCTTACACTTTTTAAAATAATCTTCAAAGTAATTTTAAACCTTTATAAACGGTCACATTTAAGTTCATGCATATTGTTTCTCAACAGACAAAAAAGTGTCTTTATTGTCCCGACAGTAACGACCCGAGCACACTGTCCACAGCTGATCTGCTGAGCTCAGCTTTTATACTTTTCAAACATGTCACACATTTATGAGAAGAAACTTCATGAACTGCAGAGAGCTCCTTCTGCTCAAACTGACCCTTACCTACTTGACCTTCATTCTTGACCTTTCTCAGTTTGAGCTGTCTCCTCGTGCGACTTGTGAGGAAAACAATTAAGCAATTTTAACAACTAACCCTAACACAAGGAACAAAATGCATAAGTGCATTAGAAACTAGTCAGTTTAAACCCGGCACAGTTTACAAAGCTATGGATAAGAGAATTATTTTTAAATGTATTGAGATGTTGGGACTCAGAGACCTCGTTTCTCCAGGATACTCTGAATGAACCATCCAAGAGGTAAGACTTGAACCATTGTAACGCCATTTCAGAGACACCCATCGCCCTGAGAGAAGACAGGAGGATGTGATAAACCCTTTAAACCCGAGCCTGTTTTTTGGTGTCTCTGTATCTCTGTAATCACAAGGTGTACTTCAATAATTCTGGTGTCAACATGAAGGGGGCATTTGTGAGATTTCCCACAAGGAATTTTTTTCAATGTGAATGTTACAGTTTCAGGATTAATCAAGATGGAAAACAGCAAAATAACCCCAAAAACATTTCCGCCAAAAAAACAAGGTGGCCTGCTACACCACCTTGTAATTTAGAGTTAAAGGTCTCCACAATCCCTGGTTTTCCTGGGAGCTGTCTGAACCTTTGAAAATAATAGATTATGCTTGGGCTAAGGCGAGAAAAACAAAGTACTGGCTGGAGATTTGAGATGACTCAGGAATCGCTGCACCCCCCTGTTTAAAAAGGCAAAATGTAAATATTACTTGTCTAAAAGTACAAGGTTACAAGTTCCAAAGGATTCTGAGGAGTTTTCTAAGACTCTAGCCGTGGCTCTGGAGGGGCCTCCTCTAAAGGAAGGATCCTGGCAATTGGGAAATGGCATTTATTTCCCAAAGAAATGGCTGCCTCTTCACAGACTCATTACGACCACAGCCACAAATGTATCAAAAAACAAATTGATAACTTTTTTGGCACATGTGTCTAGATGATACTCACCAAATTTGAAGCTGTTTAGATGAAAAGCCTTTAGACACAAGGGGTGCAATTTAGGTGGTCACGCATTCCACCCAACATAGTAGATTTTCTGTTGAGTTTACGGTATGGCTGTAATAAACTTTTCTGTTTGCCCTGAGGTGTCCTATGGATGTACCAAGTTTTGTATTTCTACATTGGAAAAATTTATTTTCATTTTCCATAGAACCGATGTATTTTGACTTTTCTAGGGGTCGCCACTGAGTCACTTTTCATATTTTTCATATATTTTTGGTACCTATGTCTTTGTATTAACCAGAGCTTCCCTGTGTGTGTGTTAACATAGTTATGTTATGTAATAAAATGTTAATAATCTTACATAACTCATAAATTCACATCATTTAAATGCATGTAACCCTAGTGACTGAATAAGTACACAGAAAAAAATACATAACATCAAAAATATGACGCTACAATAGCTGCTTAAACAGTTCAGTATGTGACCTCTAACCTCATATAAATATCAGGTCGATATTAAATTAGAATGTGTGTCGTCAGTAAAGACGCCTGCAGTCGTTTTTGGACAGTGCTTTTCCGACACATCTGTCAAAAGGAATCATACATACTGACAGTATATGCAGTATTTACATTTATAAGTCCCTTCCCACTTCTGTTTTAGTCGATCATTTCTAAAAGTGTTAACCCTTTCATCACTTCTTCTAAAGCTTTATAATTGTTATAGATTATAATTATGATGTAAATAAAGGTAAATGGTCAGTTGTGTAAAATCAAACCACTGTTGATATCATTTTCCAAAACATTTATTAAAAGATTATCTATTAGAGCTTCACTTATGGTTATTGTGCTAGATTTTGTGATCCATGGACTTTATAATGAATACATAGAAACAAATCTGAACTTTCTTTATATGTATTTACTTTTAAGAGATCAAGGGTTAAAGTCTCCACAGAATGTGATTTATTGTCTTTTTATTTAAATAATTCCACTTTAGACCTCGGATTTCTATAAACACATGCAACAACAACATTTCTCCTTTTTTTAATTTCCTCAACACTTTCCAATAACTCGTCAATTGCAGCTGTCATGCATTTGAGTGGAGCGCCCCCTGCTGTCCTGTTGGCTCTGTTGGCAAAATACAAATCATAACCATTCATTTTCAGATCAACTTTCTTCCCTTCTACCAGTCATTTTAAATTTTGGTAAAGTTTTTTGAAAAACTTCTACAATTGAAGAGAATTAGAGAAAGTGTATTATCAAGTTCAGTATTATCATAAAGTTGTTCATAAGATTAATATTTACAAGAGTTATTAATATAACTGAACACGTGAGTCTCTGGATCCACATCATTTTTTAAATCATGAAGACTATGTTCTGTGTAAACAAAGTTTAAAATAATATCACTGTTTAGTTCAACAGTCATTTTATTCCATTAGTCTTAGGGTTAGGGTTAGCAGAAAAATCAAACATAAAGGATTAACTTTAAGTCACTTATTGTCATTTGTAATTAATTATTTATTGTCGCTTTAGATGAAAGCGTCTGATAAATAAATAAATGTAATGATCCAGGTCTCTAACATGTCTTATCACCATCACTTTAGCTCCCTCTGGTGGTCATAGAATATAAACCTAACTTCACCGAGACCAGACCAGGACTAGACCAGGACTACACCAGGACAAGACCAGGACTAGACCAGGACCACACCAGGACTACACCAAAACTAGATCCAGGACTAGACCAGGACAACACCAGGACAAGACCAGGACCACACCAGGACCACACCAGGACCACACCATGACTACACCAAAACTAGATCCAGGACTAGACCAGGACAACACCAGGACAACACCAGGACAACACCAGGACCACACCAGGACCACACCAGGACCACACCAGGACCACACCAGGACAACACCAGGACTAGACCAGGACAAGACCAGGACAAGACCAGGACTAGACCAGGACCACACCATTACAACACCAGGACTAGACCGGGACAAGACCAGGACAAGACCAGGACTATACCAGGACCACACCAAGACCACACCAGGACCACACCAGGACAACACCGGGACTAGACCGGGACAAGACCAGGACAAGACCAGGACTAGACCAGGACCACACCAGGACCACACCAGGACAACACCGGGACTAGACCGGGACAAGACCAGGACAAGACCAGGACTAGACCAGGACCACACCAGGACCACACCAGGACCACACCAGGACTAGACCGGGACAAGACCAGAACTAGACCAGGACCACACCAGGACAAGACCAGGACCACACCAGGACCACACCATGACTACACCAAAACTAGATCCAGGACTAGACCAGGACAACACCAGGACAAGACCAGGACCACACCAGGACCACACCATGACTACACCAAAACTAGACCAGGACTAGACCAACAATAGACCAGGACAACACCAGGACCACACCAGGACCACACCAGGACCACACCAGGACCACACCAGGACAACACCAGGACTAGACCGGGACAAGACCAGGACAAGACCAGGACTAGACCAGGACCACACCAGGACAACACCAGGACTAGACCAGGACCACACCAGGACCACACCAGGACAACACCGGGACTAGACCGGGACAACACCAGGACAAGACCAGGACCACACCAGGACCACACCAGGACCACACCAGGACAACACCGGAACTAGACCGGGACAAGACCAGAACTAGACCAGGACCACACCAGGACAACACCAGGACAACACCGGAACTAGACCGGGACAAGACCAGGACAAGACCAGTACTAGACCAGGACCACACCAGGACAACACCGGGACTAGACCGGGACAAGACCAGGACAAGACCAGGACTAGACCAGGACTAGACCAGGACTAGACAGGACTACACCATTACAACACCAGGACAACACCAGGACAACACCAGTACTAGACCAGGACTAGACCGGGACAAGACCAGGACAAGACCAGGACTAGACCAGGACCACACCATTACAACACCAGGACAACACCAGGACAACACCAGTACTAGACCAGGACCACACCAGGACAACACCAGGACCACACCATTACAACACCAGGACTAGACCGGGACAAGACCAGGACAAGACCAGGACTAGACCAGGACCACACCAGGACAACACCAGGACCACACCAGGACTAGACCAGGACCACACCAGGACAACACCAGGACCAGACCAGGACCACACCAGGACAACACCAGGACTAGACCAGGACCACACCAGGACCACACCAGGACTAGACCAGGACCACACCAGGACCACACCAGGACCACACCAGGACCAGACCAGGACAACACCAGGACCACACCAGGACTAGACCGGGACAACACCAGGACAAGACCAGGACTAGACCAGGACCACACCAGGACCACACCAGGACCACACCAGGACCACACCAGGACCACACCAGGACCACACCAGGACTAGACCAGGACTAGACAGGACTACACCATTACAACACCAGGACAACACCAGGACAACACCAGTACTAGACCAGGACTAGACCAGGACAAGACCAGGACAAGACCAGGACTAGACCAGGACCACACCATTACAACACCAGGACAACACCAGGACAACACCAGTACTAGACCAGGACTAGACCGGGACAAGACCAGGACAAGACCAGGACTAGACCAGGACCACACCATTACAACACCAGGACCACACCAGGACAACACCAGGACCACACCATTACAACACCAGGACTAGACCGGGACAAGACCAGGACAAGACCAGGACTAGACCAGGACCACACCAGGACAACACCAGGACCACACCAGGACTAGACCAGGACCACACCAGGACAACACCAGGACCAGACCAGGACCACACCAGGACAACACCAGGACAACACCAGGACCAAACCAGGAGATCACCAGGACCACACCAGGACCACACCAGGACAACACCAGGACAACAACAGGACCAAACCAGGAGATCACCAGGACAACACCAGGACCACACCATTACAACACCAGGACTAGACCGGGACAAGACCAGGACAAGACCAGGACTAGACCAGGACCACACCAGGACCACACCAGGACCACACCAGGACCACACCAGGACAACACCAGGACCACACCAGGACTAGACCGGGACAACACCAGGACAAGACCAGGACTAGACCAGGACCACACCAGGACCACACCAGGACCACACCAGGACCACACCAGGACCACACCAGGACTACACCAGGACAACAACAGGACCACACCAGGACAACACCAGGACAACAACAGGACCAAACCAGGAGATCACCAGGACCACACCAGGACCACACCAGGACAACACCAGGACAACAACAGGACCAAACCAGGAGATCACCAGGACAACACCAGGACCACACCATTACAACACCAGGACTAGACCGGGACAAGACCAGGACAAGACCAGGACTAGACCAGGACCACACCAGGACCACACCAGGACCACACCAGGACCACACCAGGACAACACCAGGACCACACCAGGACTAGACCGGGACAACACCAGGACAAGACCAGGACTAGACCAGGACCACACCAGGACCACACCAGGACCACACCAGGACCACACCAGGACTACACCAGGACCACACCAGGAGAACACCAGGACTAGACCAGGACCACACCAGGACCACACCAGGACCACACCAGGACAACACCAGGACTAGACCAGGACAAGACCAGGACTAGACCAGGACCACACCAGGACAACACCAGGACTAGACCAGGACAAGACCAGGACAAGACCAGGACTAGACCAGGACCACACCAGGACAACACCAGGACTAGACCGGGACAACACCAGGACAAGACCAGGACTAGACCAGGACCACACCAGGACCACACCAGGACAAGACCAGGACTAGACCAGGACCACACCAGGACAACACCAGGACTAGACCAGGACTACACCAAAACTAGACCAGGACTAGACAGGACTACACCAGGACCACACCAGGACTACACCAGGACTAGACCAGGACTAGACAGGACTAGACCAACATTAGACCAGGACTACACCAGGACTAGACCAGGACCACACCAGGACTACACCAGGACTAGACCAGGACTAGACCAGGACTAGACAGGACTAGACCAACAATAGACCAGGACTAGACCAGGACTAGACAGGACAACACCAGGACTAGACAGGACTAGACAGGACTAGACCAACAATAGACCAGGACCACACCAGGACCACACCAGGACTAGACAGGACTAGACCAACAATAGACCAGGACCACACCAGGACCACACCAGGACTAGACAGGACTAGACCAACAATAGACCAGGACCACACCAGGACCACACCAGGACTAGACAGGACTAGACCAACACTAGACCAGGACTAGACCAACAATAGATCAGGACCACATTAGGACTAGACCAGGACCACACCAGGACTAGACCAGGACCACACCAGGACTAGACCAGGACCACACCAAAACTAGACCAGGACTAGACCAACAATAGACCAGGACCACACCAGGACCACACCAGGACTAGACAGGACTAGACCAACAATAGACCAGGACCACACCAGGACCACACCAGGACTAGACCAACAATAGACCAGGACCACATTAGGACTAGACCAGGACCACACCAGGACTAGACCAGGACCACACCAGGACTAGACCAGGACCACACCAGGACTAAACCAGGACAACACCAGGACCACACCAGGACTAGACCAGGACAACACCAGGACAACACCAGGACTACACCAGGACTACACCAGGACCACACCAGGACTACACCAGGACCACACCAGGACCAGACCAGGACCAGGACTAGACCAGGACCAGGACTAGACCAGGACAACACCAGGACAACACCAGGACCACACCAGGACTACACCAGGACCACACCAGGACCACACCAGGACAACACCAGGACTGGGGCGGCAGTAGCTCAGTGGGTAGAGTGGTCGTCTTTCAACCGGAAGGTAGGGGGTTCGATTCCCGCTCTCCCCACAATTCATACTGTCATTGTGTCCTTGGGCAAGACACTTAACCCACCTTGCCTCCAGTGGCTGTAACACTGGTAATTACATTAGAACAATGTAAGTCGCTTTGGATAAAAGCGTCAGCTAAAAGAATAAATGTAAATGTAAATGACTAGACTAGGACCACACCAGGACTAGACTAGGACAACACCAGGACAACACCAGGACCACACCAGGACCACACCAGGACAACACCAGGACAAAACCAGGACAAGACCAGGACTAGACCAGGACCACACCAGGACCACACCAGGACCACACCAGGACAACACCAGGACCACACCAGGACTAGACTAGGACCACACCAGGACAACACCAGGACAACACCAGGACAACACCAGGACCACACCAGGACCACACCAGGACTAGACCAGGACAACACCAGGACAACACCAGGACAACACCAGGACAACACCAGGACCACACAAGGACCAAACCTGGACTAGACCAGGACAACACCAGGATCACACCAGTACAACACCAGGACCACACCAGGACCACACCAGGACCACACCAGGACCACACCAGGACAACACCAGGACCACACCAGGACCACACCAGTACAACACCAGGACAACACCAGGACAACACCAGGACAACACCAGGACCACACCAGGACAACACCAGGACAACACCAGGACCACACCAGTACAACACCAGGACAACACCAGGACAACACCAGGACAACATCAGTACAACACCAGGACAACACCAGGACAACACCAGGACAACACCAGGACAACACCAGGACAACACCAGGACCACACCAGGACTACACCAGGACCACACCAGGACCAAACCAGGACCACACCAGGACTAGACTAGGACCACACCAGTACAACACCAGGACAACACCAGGACAACACTAGGACCACACCAGGACCACACCAGGACTAGACCAGGACCACACCAGGACCACACCAGGACTAGACCAGGACCACACCAGGACTAGACCAGGACCACATTAGGACTAGACCAGGACTACACCAGGACCACACCAGGACCACACCAGGACTAGACCAGGACAACACCAGGACCACACCAGGACAACACCAGGACCACACCAGGACAACACCAGGACCACACCAGGACAACACCAGGACCACATCAGGACAACACCAGGACTAGACCAGGAACACACCAGGACCACACCAGGACTACACCAGGACCACACCAGGACCACACCAGGACCACACCAGGACTACACCAGGACCACACCAGGACTAGACCAGGACCACACCAGGACTAGACCAGGACCACATTAGGACTAGACCAGGACCACACCAGGACCACACCAGGACCACATTAGGACTAGACCAGGACCACACCAGGACCACACCAGGACTAGACCAGGACAACACCAGGACCACACCAGGACAACACCAGGACCACACCAGGACTAGACCAGGACAACACCAGGACCACACCAGGACTAGACCAGGACAACACCAGGACCACACCAGGACTAGACCAGGACATGACCAGGACCACACCATATTCATATTCATATTTCTAAATTGTAATAAAATTATGGGTTATGGGTTATTCTGTGATGTTTAACCAGTTCAGATCCAACTAAAACCGGTTCAGATCCAACTAAAACCAGTTCAGATCCAACATGTTTTTTGTGATGTCATCAAGTAACAATAAGAGGAGGAGCTTCAACATTTGTTCTGCTCAGTCTGCTCCTGAACGTCTCGCGGTGAGTCAGTTCTTTTTCTTTTTTTTACACCATTTCGTAGTTTATCACTAAAATGGGCCTAAATTTGTTTTTAGTGGATTCATGGTCAAAAGAGACTTTGACAACATGTGCCTGATGTGGTTTAACACAGATTTAATCTGGTTAGAACTGGATTTGGGCAGGTCTTAAGTGGTTTAACCATAACTTGATGTGGTTTAAGATAAGATAAAACTCTACTGATGCCACAAAAGGGAAAGTCATATTTATGAACAGATTTAAAGGAATCTTTTGCAAATTTGGAGGAGGTTTGAGTTAACCCTGGTCAGTCCTGGTTTAGGTCTGGTTTTGCAGAAGTTTAACAAAGCAGAAGAACAGCCTGAGGAACTATATATTCAATTCCCCATTAGTCCAGATCTAAACCAGATCTAAACCAGGACTAAACCAGGACTAAACAAGGACTAAACAAGGACTAAACCAGGTCTAAACCAGGACTAAACCAGGTCTAAACAAGGACTAAACAAGGACTAAACCACGTCTAAACCAGGACTAAACCAGGTCTAAACCAGGAATAAACAAGGACTAAACAAGGACTAAACAAGGACTAAACCAGGTCTAAACCAGGACTAAACCAGGTCTAAACAAGGACTAAACAAGGACTAAACCAGGTCTAAACCAGGACTAAACCAGGTCTAAACCAGGAATAAACCAGGTCTAAACAAGGACTAAACAAGGACTAAACCACGTCTAAACCAGGACTAAACCAGGTCTAAACCAGGAATAAACAAGGACTAAACCAGGACTAAACCAGGACTAAACCAGGTCTAAACCAGGTCTAAACCAGGACTAAACCAGGACTAAATCAGAACTAAACCAGGTCTAAACCAGGACTAAACCAGGACTCAACCAGGACTCAACCAGGACTAAATCAGGACTAAACCAGGACTAAACCAGGTCTAAACCAGGACTAAACCAGGACTAAATCAGAACTAAACCAGGTCTAAACCAGGACTAAACCACGTCTAAACCAGGACTAAACCAGGTCTAAACCAGGACTAAACCAGGACTAAACAAGGACTAAACCAGGTCTAAACCAGGTCTAAACCAGGACTAAACCAGGACTAAATCAGGACTAAACCAGGTCTAAACCAGGACTAAACCAGGACTAAACCAGGACTAAACAAGGACTAAACAAGAACTAAACCAGGACTAAACCAGGACTAAACCAGGTCTAAACCAGGTCTAAACCAGGACTAAACCAGGACTAAATCAGGACTAAACCAGGTCTAAACCAGGACTAAACCAGGTCTAAACCAGGTCTAAACCAGGTTTAAACTTGGTCTAGACCAGGACTAAACCAGGGTCTAAACCAGGTCTAAACCAGGTCTAAACTAGATCTAAACCAGGACTAAACCAGGACTAAACCAGGTCTAAACCAGGACTAAACCAGGACTAAACCAGGTCTAAACCAGGACTAAACCAGGTTTAAACCTGGTCTAAACCAGGTCTAAACTAGGTCTAAACCAGGTCTAAACCAGGACTAAACCAGGACTAAACCAGGTCTAAACCAGGTCTAAACCAGGTCTAAACTAGATCTAAACCAGGTCTAAACCAGGTCTAAAATAGGTCTAAACTAGATCTAAACCAGGACTAAACCAGGACTAAACCAGGTCTAAACCAGGACTAAACCAGGACTAAACCAGGGTCTAAACCAGGTCTAAACCAGGTCTAAACTAGGACTAAACAAGGACTAAACAAGGACTAAACCAGGTCTAAACCAGGTCTAAACCAGGACTAAACCAGGACTAAATCAGGACTAAACCAGGTCTAAACCAGGACTAAACCAGGTCTAAACCAGGTCTAAACCAGGACTAAACCAGGTCTAAACCAGGTCTAAACCAGGTTTAAACTTGGTCTAGACCAGGACTAAACCAGGGTCTAAACCAGGTCTAAACCAGGTCTAAACTAGATCTAAACCAGGACTAAACCAGGACTAAACCAGGTCTAAACCAGGACTAAACCAGGTCTAAACCAGGTCTAAACTAGATCTAAACCAGGTCTAAACCAGGTCTAAAATAGGTCTAAACTAGATCTAAACCAGGACTAAACCAGGACTAAACCAGGTCTAAACCAGGACTAAACCAGGACTAAACCAGGGTCTAAACCAGGTCTAAACCAGGTCTAAACTAGATCTAAACCAGTTCTAAACCAGGACTAAACCAGGAGTAAACCAGGCCTAAACCAGGTCTAAACCAGGTCTAAAGTAGGTCTAAACCAGGACTAAACCAGGACTAAACCAGGACTAAACCAGGACTAAACCAGGACTAAACCAGGTCTAAACCAGGACTAAACCAGGACTAAACCAGGGTCTAAACCAGGTCTAAACCAGGTCTAAACTAGATCTAAACCAGGACTAAACCAGGACTAAAGTAGGTCTAAACCAGGACTAAACCAGGACTAAACCAGGACTAAACCAGGTCTAAACCAGGACTAAACCAGGTCTAAACCAGGACTAAACCAGGACTAAACCAGGTCTAAACCAGGTCTAAACCAGGTCTAAACCAGGACTAAACCAGGACTAAACTAGGTCTAAACCAGGGTCTAAACCAGGTCTAAACCAGGTCTAAACTAGATCTAAACCAGGACTAAACCAGGTCTAAACCAGGTCTAAACCAGGACAAAACCAGGATTAAACCAGGTCTAAACCAGGACTAAACCAGGACTAAACTAGGTCTAAACCAGGACAAAACCAGGTCTAAACTAGGACTAAACCAGGTCTAAACCAGGTCTAAACCAGGACTAAACCAGGTCTAAACCAGGACTAAACTAGGTCTAAACCAGGTCTAAACCAGGTTTAAAATAGGTCTAAACTAGATCTAAACCAGGACTAAACCAGGACTAAACCAAGTCTAAACCAGGACTTAACCAGGTCTAAACCAGGTCTAAAACAGGTCTAAACCAGGTCTAAACCAGGACTAAACCAGGTCTAAACCTGGACTAAACCAGGTTTAAACCTGGTCTAAACCAGGTCTAAACCAGGACTAAAACAGGTCTAAACCAGGTCTAAACCAGGTCTAAACCAGGTCTAAACCAGGACTAAACCAGGACTAAACCAGGTCTAAACCAGGTCTAAACCAGGTCTAAAATAGGTCTAAACTAGATCTAAACCAGGTCTAAACCAGGTCTAAACTAGATCTAAACCAGGTCTAAACCAGGACTAAACCAGGTCTAAACCAGGTCTAAACCAGGTCTAAACTAGATCTAAACCAGGACTAAACCAGGACTAAACCAGGTCTAAACCAGGTCTAAACCAGGTCTAAACCAGGTCTAAAATAGGTCTAAACTAGATCTAAACCAGGTCTAAACCAGGTCTAAACTAGATCTAAACCAGGTCTAAACCAGGACTAAACCAGGACTAAACCAGGACTAAACCAGGTCTAAACCAGGTCTAAAGTAGGTCTAAACCAGGTCTAAACCAGGACTAAACCAGGACTAAACCAGGACTAAACCAGGTCTAAACCAGGACTAAACCAGGACTAAACCAGGGTCTAAACCAGGTCTAAACCAGGTCTAAACTAGATCTAAACCAGGACTAAACCAGGACTAAACCAGGTCTAAACGAGGTCTAAACCAGGACTAAACCAGGACTAAACCAGGTCTAAACCAGGTCTAAACCAGGACTAACCAGGACTAAACCAGGACTAAACTAGGTCTAAACCAGGTCTAAACCAGGACTAAACCAGGACTAAACCAGGTCTAAACCAGGACTAAACCAGGTCTAAACCAGGTCTAAACCAGGACTAAACCAGGATTAAACCAGGTCTAAACCAGGACTAAACCAGGACTAAACCAGGTCTAAACCAGGATTAAACCAGGTCTAAACCAGGACTAAACCAGGACTAAACCAGGACTAAACTAGGTCTAAACCAGGACTAAACCAGGTCTAAACTAGGACTAAACCAGGTCTAAACCAGGTCTAAACCAGGACTAAACCAGGTCTAAACTTGGTCTAAACCAGGACTAAACCAGGTCTAAACCAGGACTAAACCTGATCTAAACCAGGACTAAACCAGGTCTAAACTGGTCTAAACCAAGTCTAAACCAGGACTTAACCAGGTCTAAACCAGGTCTAAAACAGGTCTAAACCAGGTCTAAACCAGGTCTAAACCAGGACTAAACCAGGTCTAAACCAGGACTAAACCAGGTCTAAACCAGGTCTAAAGAAGATCTAAACCAGGTCTAAACCAAGTCTAAACCAGGACTAAACCAGGTCTAAACTAGGACTAAACCAGGTCTAAACCAGGTCTAAACCAGGTCTAAACAAGGTCTAAACCAGGTCTAAAGAAGATCTAAACCAGGTCTAAACCAGGTCTAAACCAGGTCTAAACCAGGACTAAACCAGGTCTAAACTAGGACTAAACCAGGACTAAACCAGGTCTAAACCAGGTCTAAACCAGGTCTAAAACAGGTCTAAACCAGGACTAAACCAGGTCTAAACCAGGTCTAAACCAGGTCTAAACCAGGTCTAAACATGGTCTAAACCAGGTCTAATTTAGGACTAAACCAGGTCTAAACCAGGTCTAAACCAGGTCTAAATAATGACTAAACCAGGTCTAAACCAGGTCTAAACCATGTCTAAACCAGGACTAAACCAGGTCTAAACCAGGACTAAACCAGGTCTAAATCATGACTAAACCAGGACTAAACCTGGTCTAAACCAGGACTAAACCAGGTCTAAACTGGTCTAAACCAAGTCTAAACCAGGACTTAACCAGGTCTAAATCATGATTAAACCAGGACTAAACCTGGTCTAAACCAGGACTAAACCAAGTCTAAACCAGGTCTAAACCAGGTCTAAACCAGGACCTAACCAGGACTAAACTAGGTCTAAACCAGGTCTAAACCAGGACTTAACCAGGTCTAAACCAAGTCTAAACCAGGACCTAACCAGGACTAAACCAGGTCTAAACCAGGACTTAGCCAGGTCTAAACCAAGTCTAAACCTGGACTAAACCAGGTCTTAACCAGGTCTAAACCAAGTCTAAACCAGGACTAAACCAGGTCTAAACCAGGACTAAACCAGGTCTAAACTGGTCTAAACTAGGTCTAAACCAGATCTAAACCAGGACTAAACCAGGTCTAAACCAGGACTAAACCAGGACCTAACCAGGACTAAACCAGGTCTAAACCAGGACTAAACCAGGTCTAAACTGGTCTAAACCAGGTTTAAACCAGGTCTAAACTTGGTCTAAACCAGGTCTAAACCAGGTCTAAACCAGGTCTAAACCAGGTCTAAACCGGGTCTAAACCTGGTCTAAACCAGGACTAAACCAGGTCTAAAACAAGTCTAAACCAGGATTAAACCAGGACTAAACCAGGACTAAACCAGGTATAAACTGGTCTAAACTAGGTCTAAACCAGATCTAAACCAGGACTAAACCAGGACCTAACCAGGACTAAACCAGGTCTAAACCAGGACTAAACCAGGACCTAACCAGGACTAAACCAGGACTAAACCAGGACTAAACCAGGTCTAAACCAGGACTAAACCAAGTCTAAACCAGGTCTAAACCAGGACTAAACCAGGATTAAACCAGGTCTAAACCAGGACTAAACCAGGACTAAACCAGGTCTAAACCAGGATTAAACCAGGTCTAAACCAGGACTAAACCAGGACTAAACCAGGACTAAACTAGGACTAAACCAGGTCTAAACCAGGTCTAAACCAGGACTAAACCAGGTCTAAACTAGGTCTAAACCAGGACTAAACCAGGTCTAAACCAGGACTAAACCTGGTCTAAACCAGGACTAAACCAGGTCTAAACTGGTCTAAACCAAGTCTAAACTAGGTCTAAACCAGGACTAAACCAGGTCTAAACCAGGTCTAAACCAGGTCTAAACAAGATCTAAACCAGGTCTAAACAAGATCTAAACCAGGACTAAACCAGGACTAAACCAGGTCTAAACCAGGACTAAACCAGGTCTAAACCAGGTCTAAAACAGGTCTAAACCAGGTCTAAACTAGGTCTAAACCAGGACTAAACCAGGTCTAAACCAGGTCTAAACCAGGTCTAAACAAGATCTAAACCAGGTCTAAACAAGATCTAAACCAGGACTACACCAGGACTAAACCAGGTCTAAACCAGGACTAAACCAGGACTAAACCAGGTCTAAACCAGGTCTAAAATAGGTCTAAACTAGATCTAAACCAGGTCTAAACCAGGTCTAAACTAGATCTAAACCAGGTCTAAACCAGGACTAAACCAGGACTAAACCAGGTCTAAACCAGGTCTAAACCAGGTCTAAACCAGGACTAAACCAGGACTAAACCAGGACTAAACCAGGTCTAAACCAGGACTAAACCAGGACTAAACCAGGGTCTAAACCAGGTCTAAACCAGGTCTAAACTAGATCTAAACCAGGACTAAACTAGGACTAAACCAGGTCTAAACCAGGACTAAACCAGGAATAAACCAGGTCTAAACGAGGTCTAAACCAGGACTAAACCAGGACTAAACCAGGTCTAAACCAGGTCTAAACCAGGACTAAACCAGGGTCTAAACCAGGTCTAAACCAGGTCTAAACTAGATCTAAACCAGGACTAAACTAGGACTAAACCAGGTCTAAACCAGGACTAAACCAGGAATAAACTAGGTCTAAACCAGGTCTAAACCAGGACTAAACCAGGACTAAACCAGGTCTAAACCAGGACTAAACCAGGTCTAAACCAGGTCTAAACCAGGACTAAACCAGGATTAAACCAGGTCTAAACCAGGACTAAACCAGGACTAAACCAGGTCTAAACCAGGATTAAACCAGGTCTAAACATGGACTAAACCAGGACTAAACTAGGACTAAACCAGGTCTAAACCAGGTCTAAACCAGGACTAAACCAGGATTAAACCAGGTCTAAACCAGGACTAAACCAGGACTAAACCAGGTCTAAACTAGGACTAAACCAGGTCTAAACCAGGTCTAAACCAGGACTAAACCAGGTCTAAACTAGGTCTAAACCAGGACTAAACCAGGTCTAAACCAGGACTAAACCTGGTCAAAACCAGGACTAAACCAGGTCTAAACTGGTCTAAACCAAGTCTAAACCAGGACTTAACCAGGTCTAAACCAGGTCTAAACCAGGTCTAAACCAGATCTAAACCAGGTCTAAACCAGGTCTAAACCAGGTCTAAACCAGGACTAAACCAGGTCTAAACCAGGACTAAACCAGGTCTAAACCAGGTCTAAACCAGGTCTAAACAATATCTAAACCAGGTCTAAACCAGGTCTAAACCAGGTCTAAACCAGGTATAAACCAGGACTAAACCAGGTCTAAACCAGGACTAAACCAGGTCTAAACCAGGTCTAAACCAGGTCTAACCAGGACTAAACCAGGTCTAAACCAGGTCTAAACCAGGTCTAAACCAGGTCTAAAACAGGTCTAAACCAGGACTAAACCAGGTCTAAACCAGGTCTAAACCAGGTCTAAACAAGATCTAAACCAGGTCTAAACCAGGTCTAAACCAGGACTAAACCAGGTCTAAACTAGGACTAAACCAGGTCTAAACCAGGTCTAAACCAGGTCTAAACAAGGTCTAAACCAGGTCTAATTTAGGACTAAACCAGGTCTAAACCAGGTCTAAACCAGGTCTAAAGCAGGTCTAAACTAGGTCTAAACCAGGACTAAACCAGGACTAAACTAGGTCTAAACCAGGACTAAACCAGGTCTAAACTAGGACTAAACCAGGTCTAAACCAGGTCTAAACCAGGACTAAACCAGGTCTAAACTAGGTCTAAACCAGGACTAAACCAGGTCTAAACCAGGACTAAACCTGGTCTAAACCAGGACTAAACCAGGTCTAAACTGGTCTAAACCAAGTCTAAACCAGGACTTAACCAGGTCTAAACCAGGTCTAAAACAGGTCTAAACCAGGTCTAAACCAGGACTAAACCAGGACTAAACCAGGTCTAAACCAGGTCTAAACCAGGACTAAACCAGGACTAAACCAGGTCTAAACCAGGACTAAACCAGGATTAAACCAGGTCTAAACCAGGACTAAACCAGGTCTAAACAAGATCTAAACCAGGTCTAAACCAGGACTAAACCAGGTCTAAACTAGGACTAAACCAGGTCTAAACCAGGTCTAAACCAGGTCTAAACCAGGTCTAAACCAGGTCTAAACCAGGACTAAACCAGGTCTAAACCAGGTCTAAACCAGGTCTAAACCAGGTCTAAACCAGGACTAAACCAGGACTAAACCAGGACTAAACTAGGTCTAAACCAGGACTAAACCAGGTCTAAACTAGGACTAAACCAGGTCTAAACCAGGTCTAAACCAGGACTAAACCAGGTCTAAACTAGGTCTAAACCAGGACTAAACCAGGTCTAAACCAGGACTAAACCTGGTCTAAACCAGGACTAAACCAGGTCTAAACCAGGTCTAAACCAGAACTAAACCAGGTCTAAACCGGGTCTAAACCAGGTCTAAACCAAGTCTAAACCAGGACTTAACCAGGTCTAAACCAGGTCTAAAACAGGTCTAAACCAGGTCTAAACCAGGACTAAACCAGGACTAAACCAGGTCTAAACCAGGTCTAAAGTAGGTCTAAACCAGGTCTAAACCAGGACTAAACCAGGACTAAACCAGGACTAAACCAGGTCTAAACCAGGTCTAAACTAGATCTAAACCAGGACTAAACTAGGACTAAACCAGGTCTAAACCAGGACTAAACCAGGACTAAACCAGGTCTAAACCAGGTCTAAACCAGGTGTAAACCAGGACTAATCAGGACTAAACCAGGACTAAACTAGGTCTAAACCAGGTCTAAACCAGGACTAAACCAGGACTAAACCAGGTCTTAACCAGGACTAAACCAGGTCTAAACCAGGTCTAAACCAGGACTAAACCAGGATTAAACCAGGTCTAAACCAGGACTAAACCAGGACTAAACCAGGTCTAAACCAGGATTAAACCAGGACTAAACCAGGACTAAACCAGGACTAAACTAGGTCTAAACCAGGACTAAACCAGGTCTAAACCAGGTCTAAACCAGGACTAAACCAGGTCTAAACTAGGTCTAAACCAGGACTAAACCAGGTCTAAACCAGGACTAAACCTGGTCTAAACCAGGACTAAACCAGGTCTAAACTGGTCTAAACCAAGTCTAAACCAGGACTTAACCAGGTCTAAACCAGGTCTAAAACAGGTCTAAACCAGGTCTAAACCAGGTCTAAACCAGGACTAAACCAGGTCTAAACCAGGACTAAACCAGGTCTAAACAAGGTCTAAACCAGGTCTAAACAAGATCTAAACCAGGTCTAAACCAGGTCTAAACCAGGTCTAAACCAGGTCTAAACCAGGTCTAAACCAGGACTAAACCAGGTCTAAACTAGGACTAAACCAGGTCTAAACCAGGTCTAAACAAGGTCTAAACCAGGTCTAATTTAGGACTAAACCAGGTCTAAAACAGGTCTAAACCAGGACTAAACCAGGTCTAAACCAGGTCTAAACCAGGTCTAAACCAGGTCTAATTTAGGACTAAACCAGGTCTAAAACAGGTCTAAACCAGGACTAAACCAGGTCTAAACCAGGTCTAAACCAGGTCTAAACCAGGTCTAAACCAGGACTAAACCAGGTCTAAACTAGGACTAAACCAGGTCTAAACCAGGTCTAAACAAGGTCTAAACCAGGTCTAATTTAGGACTAAACCAGGTCTAAAACAGGTCTAAACCAGGACTAAACCAGGTCTAAACCAGGTCTAAACCAGGTCTAAACAAGATCTAAACCAGGTCTAAACCAGGTCTAAACCAGGACTAAACCAGGTCTAAACTAGGACTAAACCAGGTCTAAACCAGGTCTAAACCAGGTCTAAACAAGGTCTAAACCAGGTCTAAACCAGGTCTAAACCAGGTCTAAACCAGGTCTAAACCAGGTCTAAATAATGACTAAACCAGGTCTAAACCAGGTCTAAACCAGGTCTAAACCATGTCTAAACCAGGACTAAACCAGGTCTAAACCAGGACTAAACCAGGTCTAAATCATGACTAAACCAGGACTAAACCTGGTCTAAACCAGGACTAAACCAGGTCTAAACTGGTCTAAACCAAGTCTAAACCAGGACTTAACCAGGTCTAAATCATGACTAAACCAGGACTAAACCTGGTCTAAACCAGGACTAAACCAAGTCTAAACCAGGTCTAAACCAGGTCTAAACCAGGACCTAACCAGGACTAAACTAGGTCTAAACCAGGTCTAAACCAGGACTTAACCAGGTCTAAACCAAGTCTAAACCAGGACCTAACCAGGACTAAACCAGGTCTAAACCAGGACTTAGCCAGTTCTAAACCAAGTCTAAACCTGGACTAAACCAGGTCTTAACCAAGTCTAAACCAGGACTAAACCAGGTCTAAACCAGGACTAAACCAGGTCTAAACTGGTCTAAACTAGTTCTAAACCAGATCTAAACCAGGACTAAACCAGGTCTAAACCAGGACTAAACCAGGACCTAACCAGGACTAAACAAGGTCTAAACCAGGACTAAACCAGGTCTAAATTGGTCTAAACCAGGTTTAAACCAGGTCTAAACTTGGTCTAAACCAGGTCTAAACCAGGTCTAAACCAGGTCTAAACCATGTCTAAACCAGGACTAAACCAGGTCTAAAACAAGTCTAAACCAGGATTAAACCAGGTCTAAACCAGGACTAAACCAGGTATAAACTGGTCTAAACTAGGTCTAAACCAGATCTAAACCAGGACCTAACCAGGACTAAACCAGGTCTAAACCAGGACTAAACCAGGTCTAAACCAGGATTAAACCAGGTCTAAACCAGGACTAAACCAGGACTAAACCAGGACTAAACCAGGTCTAAACCAGGATTAAACCAGGTCTAAACCAGGACTAAACCAGGACTAAACCAGGACTAAACTAGGTCTAAACCAGGACTAAATCAGGTCTAAACCAGGACTAAACCAGGTCTAAACTAGGTCTAAACCAGGACTAAACCAGGTCTAAACCAGGACTAAACCTGGTCTAAACCAGGACTAAACCAGGTCTAAACTGGTCTAAACCAAGTCTAAACCAGGACTTAACCAGGTCTAAACCAGGTCTAAAACAGGTCGAAACCAGGTCTAAACTAGGTCTAAACCAGGACTAAACCAGGTCTAAACCAGGTCTAAACCAGGTCTAAACAAGATCTAAACCAGATCTAAACAAGATCTAAACCAGGTCTAAACCAGGTCTAAACCAGGTCTAATCCAGGTCTAAACTGGTCTAAACTAGGTCTAAACCAGATCTAAACCAGGACTAAACCAGGTCTAAACCAGGTCTAAACCAGGACTAAACCAGGTCTAAACCAGGACTAAACCAGGACTAAACCAGGTCTAAACCAGGTCTAAACCAGGACTAAACCAGGTCTAAACCAGGTCTAAACCAGGTCTAAACCAGGACTAAACCAGGTCTAAACCAGGACTAAACCAGGACTAAACCAGGACTAAACCAGGTCTAAACCAGGTCTAAACCAGGTCTAAACCAGGTCTAAACCAGGTCTAAACCAGGACTAAACCAGGTCTAAACCAGGTCTAAACCAGGACTAAACCAGGACTAAACCAGGTCTAAACCAGGTCTAAACCAGGTCTAAACTAGGACTAAACCAGGTCTAAACCAGGTCTAAACCAGGTCTAAACCAGGACTAAACCAGGTCTAAACCAGGTCTAAACCAGGACTAAACCAGGACTAAACCAGGACTAAACCAGGACTAAACAAGGACTAAACCAGGACTGAAGAAGGACTAAACCAGGACTAAACCAGGTCTAAACCAGGACTAAACCAGGACTAAACCAGGTTTAAACTAGGACTAAACCAGGACTAAACCAGGTCTAAACCAGGACCAAACCAGGTCTAAACCAGGTTTAAACTAGGACTAAACCAGGACTAAACCAGGACTAAACCAGGACTAAACCAGGTCTAAATCATGTCTAAATCATGTCTAAACCAGGTCTAAACCAGGACTAAACCAGGTCTAAACCAGGTCTAAACCAGGTCTAAACCAGGTCTAAACCAGGACTAAACCAGGACTAAACCAGGACTAAAGCAGATTTGCATTGACCTCATTTTCAGTAGTTTTGCTGAAAACAGGTCAAACCACAGTTTCTATAAAAACACAAATGATAATATTTTATTGAACACAGAACATAAAATGAAGAGAATTTGACTCGGGTCCAAACCCAGACCTGACCTGGACTTGGAGGGTTTACTGTAGGTCAGCAGCAGGTAGTCTGACCTCTGACCCTGTCCATCTCTCTTTCTCAGGACATGGACCTGGACCCGGTTCTGAACGTGTCCCAGGAGTACGAGGACTACCTGAACGGCTCGTGGGAGGGTCCGTGTGAGCAGAACCAGAGCCTGGTGCTGGTGCTGCGCCCGTACGTCCACTCCATTATGTGTGTCCTGGGTCTGCTCGGGAACGGGCTGCTGGTTCTGACCTGTGCCTGCTCCAAACGGCCTGGCTCCGTCACTCAGGTGCTGCTGCTGCACCTGGCCCTGGCCGACCTGGTTCTGGTTCTGATTCTGCCTCTGATGGTGGTGAACGAGCTGTGGGCGCGGTCTCTGGGGGCGGCGGCCTGTAAACTGGTGCGCGGTGGCTACAGCCTCAGTCTCTACGCCGCCTCCTTCCTGTTGGCAGCCGTCAGCGCGGACCGGTACGCTGCGGTGGTTCTGGCCCGGCGCCGCATCGGCCGCCGCACCCCACGTCTGAAACGGGCCGTCTGTGTTCTGGTCTGGGTCTGCGCCGTTGCTCTTTCTCTGCCCAGCTTCATCTTCTACGACCACTATGTCCCACAGCACAGTGCCGCATTAACTCTGGACCTGAGCCGGGACCAGGACCCTCTGAACCTGACCCGGGACCAGGACCCTCTGGACCTGAGCTGGGACCAGGACCCTCTGAACCTGACCCGGGACCAGGACACACAGGTAAAAGTGGTACAGACGGTTGTCCAGCTGCAGGACAGTGTCAGGTCTGTCCCTGTTTGGGACGTGTGGCCCTCCTCAGTCCGGTCTCCTGACACTAAGATGTCTGTTTGAAATGAAATGCATTTATTGATTGTAGCTGTTTTTTATCCAGTTACACTTTTATTTAGTGAGACCTAATTTTACAGTGATGTGTCACAGAAGTGACCTTTAGTCCGGCCTCACAGACGCAGCTCGTGACTCAAAAGAAACCAAAGCAGTAACTCATACACTGTGTGGGATGAAAGATCTGAAAAGAGAGTGACATAAGTCTGCTTTAGTCTCTGTTTCTGTGGGAATCCTAAACACTGTTACAGAACTAATCATAAGCATTTTCATTAAACTGTTAGCTCAAACTGTGAAAACACATGAAATATTTTAAACCCGTTTTATAATAAACCAATTTAACAGTAACAATTTAGTTATTGGCAACAACTAAAAATGCTAAAAATAGATGCTCAGTACATTCTTCCTTGTGCTGTTGTCCTCAGAGTTAAGATAATGATTGCACCTGTTTCATATTTCTTTAACAAATTTTGTTTCTGATGTTCTCACTCAGTTATAGAAAAGCATTAAAGGCATAATATGCAGGATTTCAGGCTGATGTTAATAAACAGAGCTGGTCCTGAGCCTTATCTTTTCTGTCAAATCCAGTTTTATTATTATTATTTTTTTTTTAATCAACTCTAGCCTCTTTTTATTTTGTAGCATTTTCCTTTCTTCTGTGAGCTGTCGCTCAGAAACATCCTCCTCGTGTAAAGAAGGAGGACATTTAACTCCACAGTGTTTGAGGCTGTAGGTGTTTTAGACACAAACTAAAAGGATATTTGAACCCATATCTTTAAATAAACGTTTTCCGGAGGCCTCATGGTGAGGAAAGTTAGCAGACCTCGATTGTGTTTAGTTCCTTAGGTTCTGCCTTCTTCAGAACTTTTCTTTTTCAGGTCCTGAACTCTGAAGAAGACGGAGACTTTGTGTGCGAGCTGCGGTTTGGTGACCCGTCCACGGCACAGCTGATGAAGGTGGCGTTGCCGGTCTGTCAGCTGATGGTGGGCTTCCTGGTGCCGCTGCTTCTGATGGGGTTCTGTTACGGCCGGATCCTGGTGAGGCTGCTGCGGGCCCAGAGCCTGCGGCGCCACAGGGCGGTGTGGCTGGTCCTGGTGCTGGTCCTGGTCTTCGTGGTCTGTCATGTCCCGTACAACGCGGTGCTGCTGGGAAACACCCTGGTCCTGTTCCAGACCCAGGAATGCGTGGACTGGGACCGACAGGTCTCGATGCTGTACCTGACCCAGACCCTGGCTTATCTCCACTGCATCCTGAACCCGCTGCTGTACGGTTTCAACAGCGCCACCTTCAGGTCGCACTTCCGCCGTGTCCTGGAGGAGCGCTTCTGCAGGCTCCGCCCCCAGCGCCGCCTGTCCTCCACCAGCCAATCAGAGCGCACCGCCTACACCTTGTGACCAATCAGACGCAGCTCCATCAGCAGGTGGAGGAAACTGTGGAATCCTTTTATTATTACTATTATTACCAGATATTTTTAACTCTCATTTAAGGAAAACAGTTGAGTTAATTTTATTAGATAAAAATATGTCCAATCACAGCTTGACTCTGAGAAAAGGAGCGCTCCCATTGGTCAATATCAATGTCAATAAGAAAGTAACGTCTGCAGATCAAACTGAAAATCTTTATTGGGTTATTTTGTTTCAGAAATGTCAAATTTGGAGCTGGTATCTTGTCTAGTTTGTGACATATTTGTTTAAAGAAGGGCTCTGTGGTGGATAAAGGAGACTTGAGTGAAGTCTTTAAACTTATGCTCCTCTACTCTATTTATGTTAAAAGTGTTTCATACTTTGAGCTTAAATATCTTCACAATAAACAGCCCCAGATAAACTCATAAACTTTTGAACTGGGCTTTTATCGAGATTAAAATCTATTTATTAGACTTTAAACATGAATTAGATTATTAAGGTTTAAAATAAATCCAAGAATGACATGTTTTTTACTAAATAAACATAAACAGAGAAAAGGAACGTGGATAAATGTTAGAAATGCTTCAAAGCAATGTTTAATGAGACAAAGATAATCTCAGGATCAGCTCTAAACTGTTTTTAAATCAAAGAAGCAGCTGCTGTTAACATTAGACCTGGTTCAGTTTTTCTTTTGTAATTCTATATTAATTAGTTTGTGTCTGAGCTTCACGTTTAAAAAATAAACTTTATTTCAATCCAACTGCAGTTTTTCTTACACTTTTTAAAATAATCTTCAAAGTAATTTTAAACCTTTATAAACGGTCACATTTAAGTTCATGCATATTGTTTCTCAACAGACAAAAAAGTGTCTTTATTGTCCCGACAGAAACGACCCGAGCACACTGTCCACAGCTGATCTGCTGAGCTCAGCTTTTATACTTTTCAAACATGTCACACATTTATGAGAAGAAACTTCATGAACTGCAGAGAGCTCCTTCTGCTCAAACTGACCCTTACCTACTTGACCTTCATTCTTGACCTTTCTCAGTTTGAGCTGTCTTCTCGTGCGACTTGTGAGGAAAACAATTAAGCAATTTTAACAACTAACCCTAACACAAGGAACAAAATGCATAAGTGCATTAGAAACTAGTCAGTTTAAACCCGGCACAGTTTACAAAGCTATGGATAAGAGAGAATTATTTTTTTAAATGTATTGAGATGTTGGGACTCAGAGACCTCGTTTCTCCAGGATACTCTGAATGAACCATCCAAGAGGTAACCATTGTAACGCCATTTCAGAGACACCCATCGCCCTGAGAGAAGACAGGAGGATGTGATAAACCCTTTAAACCCGAGCCTGTTTTTTGGTGTCTCTGTATCTCTGTAATCACAAGGTGTACTTCAATAATTCTGGTGTCAACATGAAGGGGGCATTTGTGAGATTTCCCACAAGGGATTTTTTTCAATGTGAATGTTACAGTTTCAGGATTAATCAAGATGGAAAACAGCAAAATAACCCCAAAAACATTTCCGCCAAAAAAACAAGGTGGCCTGCTGCAGCAGTAGCTCAGTGGGTAGAGTGGTCGTCTTTCAACCGGAAGGTAGGCGGTTCGATTCCCACTCTCCCCACAGTTCATACTGTCGTTGTGTCCTTGGGCAAGACACTTAACCTCCCTTGCCTCCAGTGGTGTTCCAGCTGTAACAGCCTAACCCTAACCCTAACCCTAACTAACCCTAACCCTAACCCTAACCCTAACACTGGTAATTACATTAGAACAATGTAAGTCGCTTTGGATAAAAGCGTCAGCTAAATGAATAAATGTAAATGTAATAGATTATGCTTGGGCTAATGCGAGAAAAACAAAGTACTGGCTGGAGATTTGAGATGACTCAGGAATCGCTGCACCCCCCTGTTTAAAAATGCAAAATGTAAATATAACTTGTCTAAAAGTACAAGTTTACAAGTTCCAAAGGATTCTGAGGAGTTTTCTAAGACTCTAGCCGTGGCTCTGGAGGGGCCTCCTCTAAAGGAAGGATCCTGGCAATTGGGAAATGGCATTTATTTCCCAAAGAAATGGCTGCCTCTTCACAGACTCATTACGACCACAGCCACAAATGTATCAAAAAACAAATTGATAACTTTTTTTGCACATGTGTCTAGATGATACTCACCAAATTTGGAGCTGTTTAGATGAAAAGCCTTTAGACACAAGGGGTGAGATTTAGGTGGTCACGCATTCCACCCAACATAGTAGATTTTCTGTTGACTTTACGATATGGCTGTAATAAACTTTTCTGTTTGCCCTGAGGTGTCCTATGGATGTACCAAGTTTTGTATTTCTACATTGGAAAAATGTACTTTCATTTTCCATAGGCCCAATGTATTTTGACTTTTCTAGGGGTCGCCACTGAGTCATTTTTCATATTTTTTTTTTTGGGGACTTCAAATACATAAATTTTTCGCCGAGCAAGTCTGGGACCAATAAAAATGACTTTTCGGGCATGTTCACTGGGTCAAATTGAGGATCATTTTGCAGAAAAAGAAAAAAAAAGAAAAATAACTCGAGCAAAAACAATAGGCCCTCCCGGTCATCACCAGCTCGGGCCTAATAAGAAAAATTAAAAACATTTTAAAAGAAGAGTGCAGATAAAAACACTTTAGGTTGTAATGAAGGCGGAGCTAAAGAGGAAGGTTTTTAACCTCCCCTTGAACATTGTTAAAGTTGAGGCTGTTCCAGGTTTTTGCTGAAACTTAAACGCTGCTTCACCCTGTTTAGTTCTAACTCTGGGCACGAGCAGAAGGCCTGTCCCAGATGTTCTCAGAGTCCGAGGAGGTTCATAAGTAACTAGCATGTCAGAGATATATTCTGGTGCTAAACCATTTAGAGACTTGTAAACCATCAGTGCTGTTTTAAAGTCTATTCTCTGAGCAACAGGAAGCCAGTGCAGAGATTTTAAAACTGGAGTAATGTGGTTGTACTTCCTGGTTTTGGTTAGAACCCGAGCAGCAGCGTTCTGAATAAGCTGCAGCTGTCTTAACCCTCGTTTTGAGAGACCAGTGAGCAGGCCGTTACAGTAATCTAACCTGCTGGAGATAAAAGCATGGATAAGTTTCTCTAAGTCTGGTTGAGACATCATCCCTTTGACTCTGGAAATGTTTTTAAGGTGATAAAATGCAGATGATGTAGTTGACTTAATGTGACTGTGGAAATTCAAGTCTGAGTCCATGATGACTCCTAGATTTCTAACCTGATTTTTAGATTTTAGAGAAAGAGACTCGAGGTGACTGCTGACACTTTCTCTTTGTTTCTGTTCCAAAGATGATTAGTTCAGTCTTGTTTCTGTTCAGTTGGAGAAAATTATTTTGCATCCACACATCAATCTGTTCGATGCAGTGACACAGTTAATGGATTGGTCCATTTTCACCTGCTGTGAGTGAAATGTAAATCTGAGTGTCATCTGCATAATTATGGTAGGATACGCCACAAGTGCGTATTAACTGGCCTAAAGGAAGCATGTAGAGATTGAATAATAGAGGTCCCAAGATAGACCCCTGTGGAACCCCACATGTCAGGGCCATTTGGTCTGACACACAGTTACCAACCGAAACAAAGTACTTCCTGTCTTCAAGATAGGACTGAAACCATTTAAGGGCAGTTCCAGTGATACCTATCCATTCCTCTAATCTTTGTGTCAGGATTTCATGGTCCACTGTATCAAGCGCAGCACTCAAGTCCAACAGAACTAAGACAGAGACTTTGCCTGCGTCAGTGTTCATACGGATGTCATTTGTGACTTTGATAAGTGCAGTCTCAGTCTGTGATGGGGCCTGAATCCTGACTGAAAGGATCAAAGCAGTTGTTAAGTAATAGAAAGTCATTAAGTTGTTGATATACAACTTTTTGATGACTTTCCTAAAAATAATGGAGTTTGATATGGGCGATAGTTGTTGAGCACTGTAGCATCAAGACTGCTCTTCTTTAGGAGGCTTAATGACAGCAGTTTTAAGGCCCTTGGAAATGTTCCAGACTGTAAGGAATTATTGACTATATCAGTGAGTTGTGGTAACAAACTGCTTAGTACTGATTTTAGAAATCTAGTGGGTAAAACATGGAGGCAGCAGGTGGATGAACTCAGGCTGGAGACAGTTTTTCAATTGTTCTGTCATTAATGGGAGTAAAATGTGTTAAACCAACCAAGTGTCTCCTAGGTGGCTGCAGTGTTGTTTTATGCCCTTTGGACTGTAGCATGTTTAATGCCTTGAACCTTGTCGTTGAAAAACAATGCAAACTCATTGCATTTAGTGGTGGAAACTAATTCTGGAGGAAATGGAGCTGGAGGGTTTGTTAATCTGTTCACTGTAGCAAACAGGACACGCAGGTTGTTACTATTGTTGTTGATGATCTCTGAGAAGAATATTTCTCTTTCTTTTTGCAAAGTTTGATTTAAAACATGCAAATTTTCTTTGTATACCTCATAATGAGTTAAGAGTTTCAATTTACGCCATTTTCTTTCAGCTTTTCGGCATTCCCTTTTCTGTGCCCTGACAGAGTGAGCATTGCTCCATGAAGCCTTCTGCCTCGTCCTGATCACTTTAACCTTAACAGGAGCAATGGTGTCCATAACATTTAAAACACCTGAAGTATAACAATTCAACAAATCATCAACTTGACCTGATGAGGCATTTTCAAACCTGATTGCCTCCATAAACTGTGTCCTGGTGTTATCATTAATGTGTCTCTTTTTTACAACAGTAGATCCAACAGCAACTTTTGGAATTATGGACAGATGAAAAAAGACACAAGAATGATCAGATAGAGCAACATCAATCACAGTGACATCTGAAATATGAACACCTTTAGTAATGACCAGGTCCAGAGTGTGACCTCTGTTATGGGTCGGCTCATTAACATGCTGACAAAGACCAAAAGGATCAAGAATAGTAGAAAGTTCTTTGGCATTTCTGTCACAAACATTATCCACATACACATTAAAATCACCAGATATGACTATTTGTTCAAATTCTGTGCAAATAACCGAAAGCATTTCAGTAAACTCATTAATAAAATCATGACATTGTTGGGGTGGTTTGTAAAGAACTACATATAAAATAGATGGAGAAAACCTCAAATCCATTTTGAATGACACATACTCAAATGAAGAAAACTCTCCAAGTGATAGCTTCTGGATAAGATTATTATCTCTAAGAAAGGCACATACACCACCACCCTTTTTGTTTTCCCGTATTTTGGATAAAAATGTGAAATTCGATGGGGTGGATTCAATAAGGACCGCATTTCCAGTCCTGCTGTCTAACCATGTTTCTGTTAAAAACATAAAATCAAGCTTATTTGAAGTTATAAAATCATTAATTAAAAAAGATTTGTTTCCCAAAGACCTGACATTGAACACTGCAAGTTTTAAGTCTGTTTGAGCAGGACCTGACTTTATCTGTTTGCAGGGGATTTGAATCAGATTTGTCTGATTAGACAATTTAACTGTTATTCTCTTCTTCAATCTGCGACTTCTGACTGTGGCTATGGAGCTAGGAGGGAGTGTTCTCTCCCAGGGCCTCAGGTTGATAAGTGGTTTATTATGACGAAAGGTCCTGGAACAGCAGAGGCCCTCAGTGTCCTAATCACTGATAGTAGCCTTGATGCTTGTCAAGGCTTTTGGAGCTGGTCTGGGAGGAGGTGGTTTGGGAGGAGCTGGTCTGGGAGGGGGTGGTCTGGGAGGGGTGGTCTGGGAGGGGTGGAGGGGTCTGACAGGGGTGTATTGGACTCTAGGTAGTGGCCGAGGTGAAGCAGGGGTACTCCTGGGTGGTATTGGGGGTGATGTTTTTAGTGATGATGATAGAACCCGTGACCTGGCCAAGTTAGGTGTAAGGGGTATCATCTTAATTCCAGATTTAACTAAAATTTCCAGGTCATCTGGAAATTCCATTGGTGAATCCGGAGATGGGACAGGGATGGTGAGGTCCGCAGAAGGTGTTGATGTTACTGAGGGGGTCCATGGTCCTATTGGAGAGTCACTAGAGTTACTAAGAAATGGTCAGGCGGACTCTCAATTATAAAGAATAAGGCAGAATTTGGCAAATTTTGGCACCACCTGTTTTTTTTTGCTTGCTGTTCTGTCTGTGTTTGGTGTAAATGTAAATGGCTTAGATGTGCTTGTAGCTGAGTCTCAGCTGATCAATCTGATGTGCTGCTTTGCCATATTAGGCTTGGGGTGTGTATTGTATCATGCTTTTTGTATGTGACATGTGACCAGCCCCTCGGGCTTAACGGGTTAAAGACTGGGTTTCTTCAGTAGTGGTGTGATGCGGGCCTCTTTGAAAGCTGTGGGGAATAACCCAGTGGAAAGAGATGAGTTGATGATGTGTGTGAGAGCAGGCACGACAGATGGAGAGATGGCCTGAAGGAGATGTGTGGGGATGGGGTCCAGCAGGTAGTAGGGTGGTTAGAACTAATGACCTTCAGTTAGAAGCAGACGAATATAAAAGCATAAACTCATAATGCAAATAATTTAAATGCATGCATTACACTGATCAGAATAACAATGTAAAAAGGAATCATATGCAGTAAATAATGCATGATTTATATAGGAAATACTGAAAAGATAAATTCTAGGTAATCCAATTGAGTCCAAAACCTTTTAGAGCTGTTCCTGGACCAAGACCTGAGCTGACTGTAACAGATGGAGACCACATCTGTTCAACAACCGACACTGGCCTCAGGTTTAGTCCTGCTTTAGTCCTAGTTTAGACCTGGTTTAGACCTGGTTTAGACCTGGTTTAGTCCTGGTTTAGACCTGGTTTAGTCCTAGTTTAGACCTGGTTTAGTCCTGGTTTAGTCCTGCTTTAGTCCTAGTTTAGTCCTAGTTTAGACCTGGTTTAGACCTGGTTTAGACCTGGTTTTGACCTAGTTTAGAACTGGTTTAGACCTGGTTTAGACCTGGTTTAGACCTGGTTTAGTCCTAGTTTAGACCTGGTTTAGTCCTAGTTTAGACCTGGTTTAGTCCTGGTTTAGTCCTGCTTTAGTCCTAGTTTAGACCTGGTTTAGACCTGGTTTAGACCTGGTTTAGTCCTGGTTTAGACCTGGTTTAGACCTGCTTTAGACCTGGTTTAGACCTGGTTTAGTCCTAGTTTAGACCTGGTTTAGTCCTGGTTTAGTCCTGCTTTAGTCCTAGTTTAGTCCTAGTTTAGACCTGGTTTAGACCTGGTTTAGACCTGGTTTTGACCTAGTTTAGAACTGGTTTAGACCTGGTTTAGACCTGGTTTAGTCCTAGTTTAGACCTGGTTTAGTCCTGGTTTAGTCCTGGTTTAGACCTGGTTTAGTTATACTTTAGTCCTAGTTTAGACCTGGTTTAGACCTGGTTTAGACCTGGTTTAGTCCTAGTTTAGACCTGGTTTTGACCTGGTTTAGACCTGGTTTAGACCTGGTTTAGACCTGGTTTAGTCCTAGTTTAGTCCTAGTTTAGTCCTGGTTTAGACCTGGTTTAGTCCTAGTTTAGACCTGGTTTAGACCTGGTTTAGTCCTGGTTTAGTCCTGCTTTAGTCCTAGTTTAGACCTGGTTTAGACCTGGTTTTGACCTGGTTTAGACCTGGTTTAGACCTGGTTTAGACCTGGTTTAGTCCTAGTTTAGACCTGGTTTTGACCTAGTTTAGAACTGGTTTAGACCTGGTTTAGACCAGGTTTAATCCTGCTTTAGTCCTAGTTTAGTCCTAGTTTAGTCCTAGTTTAGACCTGGTTTAGACCTGGTTTAGACCTGGTTTAGACCTGGTTTAGTCCTAGTTTAGACCTGGTTTAGTCCTGGTTTAGTCCTGGTTTAGTCCTAGTTTAGTCCTGGTTTAGTCCTGGTTTAGACCTGGTTTAGACCTGGTTTAGACCTGGTTTAGTCCTAGTTTAGACCTGGTTTAGTCCTGGTTTAGTCCTAGTTTAGTCCTGGTTTAGTCCTAGTTTAGTCCTGGTTTAGACCAGGTTTAGACCTGCTTTAGTCCAAGTTTAGACCTGGTTTAGTCCTGCTTTAGTCCTAGTTTAGTCCTAGTTTAGACCTGGTTTAGTCCAGGTTTAGTCCTAGTTTAGTCCTGGTTTAGTCCTAGTTTAGTCCTGGTTTAGACCAGGTTTAGACCTGCTTTAGTCCAAGTTTAGTCCTGCTTTAGTCCTGGTTTAGTCCTAGTTTAGTCCTAGTTTAGACCTGGTTTAGACCTGGTTTAGACCTGGTTTAGTCCTTGTTTTGACCTGGTTTAGACCTGGTTTAGACCTGGTTTAGACCTGGTTTAGTCCTAGTTTAGACCTGGTTTAGTCCTGGTTTAGTCCTGGTTTAGTCCTAGTTTAGTCCTGGTTTAGTCCTAGTTTAGTCCTGGTTTAGACCAGGTTTAGACCTGCTTTAGTCCAAGTTTAGACCTGGTTTAGTCCTGCTTTAGTCCTAGTTTAGTCCTAGTTTAGACCTGGTTTAGTCCAGGTTTAGTCCTAGTTTAGTCCTGGTTTAGTCCTAGTTTAGTCCTGGTTTAGACCAGGTTTAGACCTGCTTTAGTCCAAGTTTAGTCCTGCTTTAGTCCTGGTTTAGTCCTAGTTTAGTCCTAGTTTAGACCTGGTTTAGACCTGGTTTAGACCTGGTTTAGTCCTTGTTTTGACCTGGTTTAGACCTGGTTTAGACCTGGTTTAGACCTAGTTTAGACCTGGTTTAGACCTGGTTTAGACCTGGTTTAGTCCTAGTTTAGACCTGGTTTAGACCTGGTTTAGTCCTGCTTTAGACCTGGTTTAGACCTGGTTTAGACCTAGTTTAGTCCAAGTTTAGACCTGGTTTTGTCTCAGTGCAACATCGATGAACTTAAAAAGGAAATGAGCATGAACTTCGGTGACTGGCAGCTTTTCAGAGCCGTGGTGAGTTGTTAAAAGAATTCTATATCCTTATATTATCCAGAGAGACACGGAGACAGATTATATTATAAAAAGCGAAAGGCCAGGTCTTATTCTTGCAAGAATGAAGCAAACACACACGGCTATATCAAAGGTACATAGTGCGTTTTGCTTAAAGAAGTAAACAAAACATGAGATTTTATATCACTGGGGGCTGTCAGAGGGAGGTGTATCTCTCATACACACTCCCCAAGGCCCCAGCTCCAGGTGCAAAAGTACCATGGCAACCCATGTCTCTAGTTATGTCTACTCCATGCTTGGACTAACATGGAGGACATGACATGATTTGACATGACCTGTAGAGAACTATGAGCACCCACTAACTATAAACAATATAAGCAATTATAATAATAAAAATGATTATAACTTGAGTGTGAGTTGTAAACTATGACAGAAGTGAAAACCCAGCAGGGCTGTTGACCTAGCCTGAGAACATTAGACCCATTGGTAAAATGACCTAAAGCTGGGAAAAACTCTTCCATCCACCCCTTGCCCCAAAGGCGGTGACAAAACACAAACATCAAGCATCAAACGTATGAAATCACTTCAAATGATTAACTTACAACACATGTAAAAACAAACACAACAAATGATTATAATGGGATATGTTTCAAATCAAATGGGAACCCACAGAGTAATGCACTGATTCTTCAAAGTCAAATTCTTTAAAGTTCATAAATCATAAATGTCCATAAATCATAAATCAAAACACAGTGTCACTCCAAAATAAAGTAGAAAAATTTGCCGTAACTGTAACTAGTCCTGTGTTACTTTGGAGGAAATCCTTTTGTAGATCCCCCCTTTTCAGCTAAAAGCATGCTCAGTGCTATTTTGTTCTGTCCAGTCCTTGGACCAGTTTTCTCTCATTTCCAGTTTTAATTAACAGTTACAGCATCTCTCGTACAATTCATAAACCTTTGTTGTTTATAAATATACTTAATTTAATTTAATTTAATACGGGGGCGGCAGTAGCTCAGTGGGTAGAGCAGTCGTCTTTCAACCGGAAGGTAGGCGGTTCGATTCCCACTCTCCCCACAGTACTGTCGCTGTGTCCTTGGGCAAGACACTTAACCCACCTTGCCTCCAGTGACTGTAACACTGGTAATGACATTAGAACAATGTAAGTCGCTTTGGATAAAAGCGTCAGCTAAATGAATAAATGTAAAAATGTAAATGTAACTGGTTTCTCATGATCTATTTTCAAACTTTTAAACATTCACCTTCAATTCACAATTTATTTCACATGTTCTTTTAAATTAGAATATTCTCAAAATATTGTTTAATTTACCCTAAATTACTTTCTTTAGAAAGAAAACACATTTTTCTCTTACTTCAAAACAAAATTTCTTAATCCCCCTCTCTGGGGTTAAACCAGTAACAGCAGCATGTCCCAGCTGCTTGAACACATCGCAAAGCCTCTGCTCTGTTCACACTGCTTTCCTCTAAAACACCATCACCTTTGTGACTGTTGTTTAAAAGGAAAGACTAAACATAAAATCAACAAATTTCCTCTTAAATTCTGCTTTATTTTTAAACTAAATTTCTTCAGGATTGTGTTCAGTATAGATTTGTTCTATACTGTCTCTGTAAAACTCAGTTTTACCACCAGGTGCTAAATACAATAAACCAGTTTGTTTTTGTATTTTTCCCATATTAGTTTAAATGTAACATAAAAACTATTTTCATGTTTCCACTAATTTATCATTCAGATGCCACATAAAGAATTCACCTCACTCAATGTTAAACAGAACCTTTAAACATCAAGTGTAAAATCAAAATAATGTGTCTCTCTTTATTTATTCAAATTCACCAAAATTATAATCAGTAATTATCATTACTGTTCATTTAATAAAATGTAACATCTCAACCTCTTTTTTTCTTTTTCTTTAGGTTACAACGACCTAAAGTTTGGTCAAAACCAAAACAAAAACTTAACGTCTGTTCAAAAGGACCTTGTGTTAGTCCCAGTACTTAAAACTTTTTTTTAATCACTTCAAACAGTGATTAAACCCATCGAGCCATTGGCATATGCTCTTAAACTTTAACAATTCACCTTGTTAGTTTAACAATTATCTTTTTATTTACTTATTTCTCATTAACTTTAAATTTTCAAATAAAACCTTTAAGATCGTTTTAACAGTTTGAACTGTTTTAACATCGATATGTTTTTAATCACCCAAACCAGATTACCAATTTACATTAATGTTATGGGAATTGTATGTGTTTTCATTTAGTGTCTATGTTTTAGTTTTTAGATATGATTCTTCTGTCTGCTCCATGCTATGACAAACAGGCCATCACGGGAGGAGTGAACATCCTCCTCCTTCTTAACACTGTGTACTACTGGGTATAAAACCCCATGTATTGTTTACTTCTTTAAGCAAAACTCACTCTGTACCTTTGATATATATCTGTGTTTGCTTCATTCTTGCAAGAATAAAACCTGGCCTTTAGCTTTTATAATATAATCTGTCTCCGTGTCTCTCTGGATAATATAAGGATATAGAATTCTTTTAACATATAGAATTCTTTTAACATTTGGTGCCGTGACCCGGATCTCAATATTTGTTGTTTCTCATGCAAAGAGGTGAGCTGACGTGCACGGAGAAATGCACAAAAAAAGCATTTCTTGTAAGTCCCAAGCTGTGCTGTTAAAGCAGTAAAGGGCCAGATATCCCCTCTGTGTGTGTGAACACGATGACGAGATCTGGACTGGAAAAAGGAGAAGAGCAGAGAGACGAGAGGACAGAACAGACAGTCTGGCTGCGGAACAACTGGACTATTGGACTGAAAATTCAGGTAAACAGCTTACACAACACATTCTAAATACAAATTCGGTTTAATACACACACAAAGCACAAGTAGATTTAATCGAGACCCTGCCAAAGGATTGGACACATGTATAGGAAGATGTAGGCACGAGAGTGTTCACTGCTGGTGAAGCGGTGATGTTTAAAGCCTACTGAAGGTGAGAGGCTTTGCTGAGAAAAATTGTCACATGTGATAGCGGTGAGATTTTAAAAGCCCACGAGAAATGACAGGGCTTATACTGACAATAGACAATACTGAGAATTGTTGACCTAAAGATTTAAAGATGGTGTGTGTGAGAGAATAAATGTGTTATGAATGGGCCATTGTTGGATGAAGAATGAGTCTAATGATGTGAATCAGAACAAAAGTAATGTTTTTGTTTAAAGAAAGTTTGAACAACATGAGAGAGAAAGGTAGCTTCATAATCAAGTAAAAAAACAGAGAAGCAGAGAAGAGATTTTGAAAGAAGTACACACATGTACTTCAAAACACTAATCATTTGTATTTTGTTTAAATGTTTTCTGGGAGCATCTAGGTCCTCCTTACAACAGTGTCCTCTTAAAACTTCCTCTGCACACCCCACCTGCTCCTTCTTTAAAAGAAGCTGCAGACCAGCAGCAGCAAACACAGAAGCGGTAAGATAATCGAATTCAGACAAACGTTTATTTATTTTAAATTTTGATCTATTGAGATTGACCAAAAAGGTATTTGTAAAGTGTGTTTGCAAATTGGATTAAACCTGAAATTAATATGAATGTAATGTATTTCTCTGAGGAAAATGCACAATTGCCATTGGAGACGAGATAGGTGGAGGTGGGCAGACGAAGAGCACTGAGAGGAAAGACCAGAAACTGGGTCCAGACGAGACGAGGGAATGACCTCATGAACTGACCGCTTCAACAGGTCAGGTACATAAACACATAAATACACACATAAACACACATGTAAATACACACGCATATAAATACACACACATAAACACACATGTAAATACACACACATAAACACACATGTAAATACACACATATAAATACACACACATAAACACATGTAAATACACACATATAAATACACATATAAATACACACATAAACACACATAAATACACACACATAAACACACGTAAATACACACACATAAACACATGTAAATACACACACATGTAATACACATGTAAATACACACAGATAAACACACATGTAAATACACACATAAACACATGTAAATACACACACATAAACACACATGTAAATACACACACATAAACACATGTAAATACACACATATAAATACACACACATAAACACATGTAAATACACACATATAAATACACATATAAATACACACATAAACACACATAAATACACACACATAAACACACGTAAATACACACACATGTAAATACACACATAAAAACACACATATAAATACACACACATAAACACATGTAAATACACACATATAAATACACACACATAAACACACATGTAAATACACTCATATAAATACACACACATAAACACATGTAAATACACACATATAAACACATATAAATACACACATAAACACACATGTAAATACACACACAAACACACATGTAAATACACACACATAAACACATGTAAATACACACACATAAAGACACATGTAAATACACACACATAAACACACATGTAAATACACACACATAAAGACACATGTAAATACACACACATAAACACACATGTAAATACACACATAAAGACACATGTAAATACACACATAAACACACATGTAAATACACACACACACATAAACACACATGTAAATACACACACATAAAGACACATGTAAATACACACACATAAACACACATGTAAATACACACACATAAACACACATGTAAATACACACACATAAACACATGTAAATACACACACATAAACACACATGTAAATACACACATAAAGACACACGTAAATACACACACATAAACACACATGTAAACACACACATAAACACACATGTAAATACACACACATAAAGACACATGTAAATACACACACATAAAGACACATGTAAATACACACACATAAACACACATGTAAATACACACACATAAAGACACATGTAAATACACACACATAAACACACATGTAAATACACACACAAACACACATGTAAATACACACATAAACACATGTAAATACACACACATAAACACATGTAAATACACACATAAAACACACATGTAAACACACACACATAAAAACACATGTAAATACACACACATAAACATGTAAATACACACACATGTAAACACACACACACATAAACACACATGTAAACACACACACATAAACACACATGTAAATACACAGACATAAACACACACATAAAGACACACATGTAAATACACACACATAAACACATGTAAATACACACACACATAAACACACATGTAAATACACACACATAAACACATGTAAATACACACACATAAACACACATGTAAATACACACATATAAACACATGTAAATACACACACATAAACACACATGTAAATACACACACATAAACACACACATGTAAATACACACACATAAACACATGTAAATACACACACAAAACACACATGTAAATACACACACACATAAACACACATGTAAATACACACACATAAACACACATGTAAATACACACACATAAACACATGTAAATACACACATAAACACACATGTCAATACACACACATAAATACACACATAAACACACATGTAAATACACACACATAAACACATGTAAATACACACACATAAACACACATGTAAATACACACACATAAACACATGTACATACACACATAAACACACATGTAAATACAACACATAAACACATGTAAATACACACACATAAACACACATGTAAATACACACACATAAACACACATGTAAATACACACATAAACACACATGTAAATACACACACATAAACACACACATGTAAATACACACACATAAACACACATGTAAATACACACACATAAACACACATGTAAATACACACACATAAACACACATGTAAATATACACACACATAAACACACATGTAAATACACACACATAAACACACATGTAAATACACACACATAAACACATGTAAATACACACACATAAACACACATGTAAATACACACACATAAACACACACATGTAAATACACACACATAAACACACATGTAAACACACATGTCAATACACACACATAAACACACACATAAACACACATGTCAATACACACACATAAACACATGTACATACACACACATAAACACACATGTAAATACACACACATAAACACACACATGTAAATACACACACATGTAAATACACACACATAAACACACATAAACACACATGTAAATACACACACATAAACACACATGTAAATACACACACATAAACACATGTACATACACACACATAAACACACATGTAAATACACACACATAAACACACACATGTCAATACACACACATAAACACACATGTAAACACACATGTAATACACACATAAACACACATGTAAATACACACACATAAACACATGTAAATACACACACATAAACACACATGTAAATACACACATAAACACACATGTAAATACACACACATAAACACATGTAAATACACACATAAACACATGTAAATACACACACATAAACACACATGTAAATACACACACATAAACACACATGTAAATACACACACATAAACACACATGTAAACACACATGTCAATACACACACATAAACACACATGTAAATACACACACATAAACACATGTAAATACACACACATAAACACACATAAACACACATGTAAATACACACATAAACACACATGTACATACACACATATAAACACACATGTACATACACACACATAAACACACATGTAAATACACACACATAAACACATGTAAATACACACATAAACACATGTAAATATACACACATAAACACACATGTAAATACACACACATAAACACACATGTAAATACACACACATAAAGACATGTAAATACACACATAAAGACACATGTAAATACACACACATAAAGACACATGTAAATACACACACATAAAGACACATGTAAATACACACACATAAACACACATGTAAATACACACATAAACACACATGTAAATACACACACATAAAGACACATGTAAATACACACACATAAACACACATGTAAATACACACATAAAGACACATGTAAATACACACACATAAACACACATGTAAATACACACATAAACACACATGTAAATACACACACACATAAACACACATGTAAATACACACACATAAACACATGTAAATACACATATAAAGACACATGTAAATACACACATAAACACACATGTAAATACACACACATAACACACATGTAAATACACACACATAAACACACATGTAAATACACACACATAAACACACATGTAAATACACACACATAAACACACATGTAAATACACACACATAAACACACATGTAAATACACACATAAACACACACATGTAAACACACATGTAATACACACACATAAACACACACATGTAAATACACACATAAACACACATGTAAATACACACACATAAACACACATGTAAACACACATGTCAATACACACACATAAACACATGTACATACACACATATAAACACACATGTACATACACACACATAAACACACATGTAAATACACACATATAAACACATGTAAATACACACATAAACACATGTAAATATACACACATAAACACACATGTAAATACACACACATAAAGACACATGTAAATACACACACATAAAGACACATGTAAATACACACACATAAACACACATGTAAATACACACACATAAACACACATGTAAATACACACATAAACACACATGTAAATACACACACATAAAGACACATGTAAATACACACATAAACACACATGTAAATACACATAAACACACATGTAAATACACACATAAACACACATGTAAATACACACACACATAAACACACATGTAAATACACACACATAAACACACATGTAAATACACACATAAACACACATGTAAATACACACATAAACACACATGTAAATACACACACATAAACACACATGTAAATACACACACATAAACACACATGTAAATACACACACACATAAACACACATGTAAATACACACACATAAACACACATGTAAATACACACACATAAACACACATGTAAATACACACATAAACACACATGTAAATACACACATAAACACACATGTAAATACACACACATAAACACATGTAAATACACACATAAACACATGTAAATACACACACATAAACACACACATGTAAATACACACACATAAACACACATGTAAATACACACACATAAACACACATGTAAATACACACACATAAACACACATGTAAATACACACACATAAACACACATGTAAATACACACACATAAACACACATGTAAATACACACATAAAGACACATGTAAATACACACACATAAACACACATGTAAATACACACATAAACACACATGTAAATACACACATAAACACACATGTAAATACACACACACAAACACACATGTAAATACACACACATAAACACACATGTAAATACACACAAATAAACACACATGTAAATACACACATAAAGACACATGTAAATACACACATAAACACACATGTAAATACACACACACATAAACACACACATGTAAATACACACACATAAACACACATGTAAATACACACATAAACACACATGTAAATACACACACACACATAAACACATGTAAATACACACACATAAACACACATGTAAATACACACATGTAAATACACACATAAACACACATGTAAATACACACACATAAACACACACATGTAAATACACACACATAAACACACATGTAAATACACATAAACACATGTAAATACTAAAACACACATGTAAATACACACAAACACACATAAACACATGTAAATACACACACATAAACACACATGTAAATACACACATAAACACACATGTACACACATAATTACACACACATAAACACATGTAAATACACACAAACACACATGTAAATAAACATCTAAAGACACATGTAAATACACACATAAACACACATGTAAATACACACACATAAACACACATGTAAATACACACACATAAACACACATGTAAATACACACATAAACACACATGTAAATACACACACATAAACACATGTAAATACACACATAAACACACATGTAAATACACACACATAAACACATGTAAATACACACACATAAACACACATGTAAATACACACACATAAACACATGTAAATACACACACACATAAACACACATGTAAATACACACACATAAACACACATGTAAATACACACATAAACACATGTAAATACACACACATAAACACACACATGTAAACACACACACATAAACACACATGTAAATACACACACATAAACACACACATGTAAATACACACACATAAACACACATGTAAATACACACACATAAACACACATGTAAATACACACACATAAACACATGTAAATACACACACATAAACACACACATGTAAATACACACACATAAACACACATGTAAATACACACACATAAACACACATGTAAACACACACATACACACACATGTAAATACACACACATAAACACACATGTAAATACACACACATAAACACATGTAAATACACACACATAAACACACATGTAAACACACACACATAAACACATGTAAATACACACACATAAACACACATGTAAATACACACACATAAACACACATGTAAATACACACACATGTAAATACACACACATAAACACACACATGTAAATACACACACATAAACACACATGTAAACACACACATAAACACACATGTAAATACACACACATAAACACACATGTAATACACACACACATAAACACACATGTAAATACACACATAAACACATGTACATACACACACATAAACACACATGTAAATACACACACATAAACACACATGTAAATACACACACATAAACACATGTAAATACACACATAAACACACACATAACACACATGTATACACACACATAAACACACATGTAAATACACACACATAAACACACATGTAAATACACACACATATAACACATGTACATACACACACATAAACACACATGTAAATACACACACATAAACACACATGTAAATACACACACATAAACACACACATGTAAATACACACACATAAACACACATGTAAATACACACATAAACACACATGTAAATACACACACATAACACATGTAATACACACACATAAACACACATGTAAATACACACACATAAACACATGTAAATACACACACATAAACACACATGTAAATAACACACATAAACACACATGTAAATATACACACATAAACACATGTAAATACACACACATAAACACATGTAAATACACACACATAAACACACATGTAAATACACACACATAAACACACATGTAAATACACACATAAACACACATGTAAATACACACACATAAACACACATGTAAATACACACATAAACACACATGTAAATACACACACATAAACACACATGTAAATACACACACATAAACACATGTAAATACACACACATAAACACACATGTAAATACACACACACACACATAAACACACACATGTAAATACACACACATAAACACACATGTAAATACACACACACATAAACACACATGTAAATACACACACATAAACACACATGTAAATACACACATAAAGACACATGTAAATACACACATAAACACACATGTAAATACACACACACAAACACACATGTAAATACACACACATAAACACACTTGTAAATACACACACACACACACATAAACACACATGTAAATACACACAAATAAACACACATGTAAATACACATATAAAGACACATGTAAATACACACACATAAACACACATGTAAATACACACACATAAACACACACATGTAAATACACACACATAAACACACATGTAAATACACACACACACATAAACACACATGTAAATACACACACATAAACACACATGTAAATACACACACATAAACACACATGTAAATACACACACATAATTACACACATAAACACATGTAAATACACACAAACACACATGTAAATACACACACATAAAGACACATGTAAATACACACATAAACACACATGTAAATACACACACATAAAGACACATGTAAATACACACATAAACACACATGTAAATACACACACACAAGCACACATGTAAATACACACACATAAACACATGTAAATACACACACATAAACACATGTAAATACACACACATAAACACACATGTAAATACACACACATAAACACACATGTAAATACACACATAAACACATGTAAATACACACATAAACACACATGTAAATACACACACATAAACACATGTAAATACACACACACATAAACACATGTAAATACACACACATAAACACACATGTAAATACACACATAAACACATGTAAATACACACACATAAACACACACATGTAAATACACAAACATAAACACACATGTAAATACACACACATAAACACACATGTAAATACACACACATAAACACATGTAAATACACACACACATAAACACACATGTAAATACACACACATAAACACACATGTAAATACACATATAAAGACACATGTAAATACACACATAAACACACATGTAAATACACACACACATAAACACACATGTAAATACACACATAAACACATGTAAATACACACACACACACATAAACACACATGTAAATACACACACATAAACACACATGTAAATACACACACATAAACACACATGTAAATACACACATAAACACACATAAACACATGTAAATACACACAAACACACATGTAAATACACACAAACACACATGTAAATACACACACATAAACACACATGTAAATAAACACATAAAGACACATGTAAATACACACATAAACACACATGTAAATACACACACAAGCACACATGTAAATACACACACATAAACACATGTAAATACACACACATAAACACACATGTAAATACACACACATAAACACATGTAAATACACACATAAACACACATGTAAATACACACACATAAACACATGTAAATACACACACATAAACACACATGTAAATACACACACATAAACACACATGTAAATACACACACATAAACACATGTAAATACACACACATAAACACACACACATGTAAATACACACACATAAATACATGTAAATACACACACATAAACACACACATGTAAATACACACATAAACACACACATGTAAATACACACATAAACACACATGTAAACACACACACACAAACACACATGTAAATACACACACACACACACACACATAAACACACATGTAAATACACACACATAAACACACATGTAAATACACACACACACATAAACACACATGTAAATACACACACATAAACACACATGTAAATACACACACATAAACACACATGTAAATACACACACATAATTACACACATAAACACATGTAAATACACACAAACACACATGTAAATACACACAAACACACATGTAAATAAACATATAAAGACACATGTAAATACACACATAAACACACATGTAAATACACACACACAAGCACATGTAAATACACACACACAAGCACACATGTAAATACACACACATAAACACATGTAAATACACACACATAAACACACATGTAAATACACACATAAACACACATGTAAATACACACACATAAACACATGTAAATACACACATAAACACACATGTAAATACACACACATAAACACATGTAAATACACACACACATAAACACATGTAAATACACACACATAAACACACATGTAAATACACACACATAAATACATGTAAATACACACACATAAACACACACACATGTAAATACACACACATAAATACATGTAAATACACACACATAAACACACATGTAAATACACACATAAACACACATGTAAATACACACACATAAACACACATGTAAATACACACACATAAACACACATGTAAATACACACACACACATAAACACACATGTAAATACACACACACACACACATAAACACATGTAAATACACACACATAAACACACATGTAAATACACACAAATAAAGACACATGTAAATACACACATAAACACACATGTAAATACACACACACATAAACACACACATGTAAATACACACATAAACACACATGTAAATACACACATAAACACACATGTAAATACACACACATAAACACACATGTAAATACACACACATAAACACACATGTAAATACACACACATAAACACACATGTAAATACACACACATAAACACACATGTAAATACACACACATAATTACACACATAAACACATGTAAATACACACAAACACACATGTAAATACACACAAACACACATGTAAATACACACAAACACACATGTAAATACACACACACAAGCACACATGTAAATACACACACATAAACACATGTAAATACACACACATAAACACACATGTAAATACACACACATAAACACATGTAAATACACACATAAACACACATGTAAATACACACACATAAACACATGTAAATACACACACATAAACACATGTAAATACACACATAAACACACATGTAAATACACACACATAAATACATGTAAATACACACACATAAATACACACATGTAAATACACACACATAAACACACATGTAAATACACACACATAAATACATGTAAATACACACACATAAACACACACATGTAAATACACACACATAAACACATGTACATACACACACATAAAGACACATGTAAATACACACACATAAAGACACATGTAAATACACACACATAAACACATGTAAACACACACACATAAACACACATGTAAACACACACACATAAACACACACATGTAAATACACACACATAAACACATGTAAACACACACACATAAACACACATGTAAACACACACACATAAACACACATGTAAACACACACACATAAACACACATGTAAACACACACACATAAACACATGTAAATACACACACACAAACACACATGTAAATAAACACACATAATCACACACATGTAAATACACACACATAAACACACATGTAAATACACACACACATAAACACACACATGTAAATACACACACATAAACACACACATGTAAATACACACACATAAACACACATGTAAATACACACATAAACACACATGTAAATACACACACATAAACACACATGTAAATACAAACACATAAAACACACATGTAAATACACACAAAACACACATGTAAATACACACATAAACACACATGTAAATACACACACATAAACACACATGTAAATACAAACACATAAACACACATGTAAATACACACACATAAACACATGTAAATACACACACATAAACACATGTAAACACACACACGTAAACACACACATGTAAATACACACACATAAACACACACATGTAAATACACACACATAAACACACATGTAAATACACACACATAAACACACACATGTAAATACACACACATAATCACACATGTAAACACACACACATAAACACACATGTAAATACACACACACATAAACACACATGTAAATACACACACATAAACACACACATGTAAATACACACACATAAACACACACATGTAAATACACACACATAAACACACATGTAAATACACACACATAAACACACATGTAAACACACACACATAAACACACATGTAAACACACACACATAAACACATGTACATACACACACATAAACACACATGTAAATACACACATAAAGACACATGTAAATACACACACATAAACACACATGTAAATACACACACATAAACACATGTAAATACACACACATAAACACATGTAAATACACACACATAAACACACACATGTAAATACACACACATAAACACACACACATAAACACACATGTAAACACACACACATAAACACATGTAAATACACACACATAAACACACACATGTAAATACACACACATAAACACATGTAAATACACACACATAAACACATGTAAATACACACACATAAACACACACATGTAAATACACACACATAAACACACATGTAAATACACACACATAAACACACATGTAAATACACACACATAAACACACATGTAAATACACACACATAAACACACATGTAAATACACACACATAAACACACACATGTAAATACACACACACAAACACACATGTAAATACACACACATAAACACACATGTAAATACACACACATAAACACACACATGTAAATACACACACATAAACACACATGTAAATACACACACATAAACACACACATGTAAATACACACACATAAACACACATGTAAATACACACACACAAACACACATGTAAATACACACACACAAACACACATGTAAATACACACACATAAACACATGTAAATACACACACATAAACACACAGACACAAACACAGACACATGAGACACAAATCTACAGAAGAGGATGTGATTTTGGTTTATGAGAGAAAATAATGAGTATTCTGTTAAAGAACAGAGTTGGTTTTGTATTTTCTGTGACACGTTTGTGTGAACATTAAAGGTTTGAAGAAGTTAAAGATCCAACACTTGGATCCAAAATAAAAGTAGTGATTGATGTTTTGCTAAACAATGTTGTGTATCTATTAGTACGAGAACTAATAGAGGTCCTTAATATCAGTGTGGTTCAAACACACGGTATAACGCCAATAAAAGAATGAAAATGATTACTTTGGAATTGGAAGAATTTAAATGTGTGTCTTAAAGTTGAATTGTGCAGAGTAAGTTTATAAAGATAATATAACTTTATAGTTGGGTCATAAGCTCACATTTAAAAGAAAACAAGGTTACCAGAACCTGAGTAAAGAAAAGAAACATTTATGCATTTCTCTGGTTTGGTTTTGACAAAGTTTTGGAGACAGTGGATTCAAAACAACCACTGTTTGGATTCACGAGGAATGTTTAAACACAAGATAACATTCTATGAAAGTCAAGGTAACAGGGGCTTCACAGCACCCTGCTTTTTTTGCTCCCAAGAGCGAGACCTGTTTGGTTTGGGTTTTTGTTTTTTAGCTCCACAGACGGGAGCCTTTACATTAAACAAACTTTTTAATGTTGAGAAAAATGCTGAGTTATAAATGTCAGTGACAGAGACAGTCTGAACTGAACTAATGTGTTAAATAAAGTTTATGATACTTAATTATGAAAACTGTTTGATCTTCTGACAGGTCTGTTGATATGAATAAAGTCCACATTTGAGTTTTATTGAATCTATGAAACAGGATTTGGTAAACTAAACGATTGAATTAATGAGATTGAATATGGTTTTTGAAAAACTTAAAGTTTAAGTAGTCGGAAAACTGAAATGAAGATAGTTCAAAATAAATAATAATCATTATTTATTTTGGTACTTTATAATTAAGATATGGTGTCATCTATACAATAAAGATTTAAACTGTAATGTAAATTGGTAATCTGGATTTGGTGATTAAAAACATATCTATGTTAAAACAGTTCAAACTGTTAAAACGATCTTAAAGGTTTTATTTGAAAAATTGAAAGTAAATGAGAAATAAGTAAATAAAAAGATATTTGTTAAACTAACAAGGTGAATTGTTAAAGGTTAAGAGCATATGCCAATGGCTCGCTGGGTTTAATCACTGTTTGAAGTGAGTTAAGAATTCTTTTTACAGTTTTTCTCAATTGCTTAAACACTAAACCCTATTGTTTGAACTAAATGCTCAGTTGCCTGAACCCACTGATTGAATCAATCACTCTTTTGGCAAAACCATAAGCACTTTTCACCTGTTTAGACACAACTTGTCAACACATTTTCATTGTGATGCACCTGTGCTGCAGAATGGTGAGCACAAGTGACAAAAGTCAAACACAATGAAAGCACAGGTGTCACCAGTTGAACACAACAACTCAAAATTGATCACACTTGTGGCTAATGATGTGAGGGAACATATAAGCCAGTTCAGAGAGCACTGGTTTGTGAGGTCTTACAATGGATAGAAATCTGAGAGGAAGAGTCCGTGTGAGAGGTGGTCGAGGTGGTCAAGGTGGTCAGCAAAGACAAAGAACAGTAATATCTGATGAAATCAGAGCTACTGTGATTGACCATGTTCTTGTCCATGGTATGAGCATGAGGAGGCTGGACAAAGGGTACAACCAAACCTTAGTAGATTCACTGTGTCCACCATAATCCGAAGATTTAGAGAAGAGAACAGGTAATAACTTTTTTTTTTAATTATAGCCTAGTATGTAAATGCTGACAGCAATTACTGTAAGACATACTATATACTGTATCACAGTATACTGTAAGTAAATATATGTTCCAGTACACCACTGTACCAATGTACTGTAGTATTGTAATGGAGGGTTGGTCTAACTGTTTGTAGGCCTAGTATTCCATGTATATTTTTTGTAACTCCATGTTCTCTTTTTGTAGAATTAAAAGACTGCCACATGGGGGTGGCAGGACAGGTATGTTCTCCCCACACCAAGAGACCCTAATTGTTGATATGGTCCGTGAGAACAATACCATTACACTGCGTGAAATTCAGCAGAAGATCATTGAGGACCATGTAAATTTTGAGGGTATAAACAGTGTCAGCCTCTCTACTGTTGATCGTGTCCTCAAGCGCAACAGACTGTGCATGAAACAGCTATACAGAGTGCCTTTTGACCGCAACTCAGACAGAGTAAAGGAGCAAAGATTCCAGTATGTACAGGTTGGCATACATCCAGACACATTCAATGTTGATTACTGTAGTGATTTACTGTAGTGGCCTAAATCACTTTCCGTATCACGTACAGAACTATATCTATTTCTACAGAGGGTTTTTGAACTGGATGCAATGGAAAGACCCCATGAATACATCTATATGGATGAAGCTGGGTTTAATCTCACCAAAAGGAGAAGGAGAGGCCGTAATGTGATTGGCCATCGGGCCATTGTTGGTGTTCCTGGGCAGCGTGGTGGCAATGTCACATTATGTGCTGCCATCAGCAATCATGGGGTTGTCCACCATCATGCCAACCTGGGGCCCTACAACACTCACCAGCTCCTCATTTTCCTCAATAACATGCGAGATGCTCTGTTGGGGCAGCAGGATGAGCATCCCATCTATGTGGTTGTTTGGGATAATGTGAGTTTTCACAGAGCCCTCCAGGTTAGAGAGTGGTTCAATATGAACCAAGATTTTATCAATCTTTGCCTTCCACCGTACTCCCCTTTCCTAAACCCCATTGAGGAATTCTTCTCCTCATGGCGGTGGAAGGTATATGAACGCCAACCTTACACCAGGGTAAATCTCCTGCAAGCCATGGGACTTGTACCTCGTACAACCCCCAGGCATGCCAGGGGTTTTTTTCCCCGTTGCCTGGCCAGACAAAATGTGGCCTGTGATGTGGATGAAGTCCTGTGGCCTGACCCAGTACGGAGACATGATGCTGTGGCTGAATAATTCACTTATTTGTATTTTTTGTACTTTATATTTACAGTATACATAGGCTTACTGTACACAAGTGGTAAGCACGTATGATTTCTGTTTGTTTTTAAAAGTGATACAGTACATGTAAATGCACAAGATTTCTGTTTTGTCTTTTTGTACAAGTGCTAAATGCACTTTTTTTTTTTTTTTGCAACTTGCATTTAGCCTACAGTGAACAATAAACATTTATTTCACCAGCTTCATGTCCTGAGTATTGTGTTTTCTATTTTTCTACGTAGTGTTTAGTGACTGTTCAGTAGTTTTTTTAATTTTGATTGACTCGGGGCACGATTTGACAACATAGTTCAGTTTTGAGCACAGATTGAACTGTTTTGAGGTGAAAGTTTGGTTTTGCAAGAAGTGTCTGAGGTTTTGTAAATGTAGCTTGAAAATTGAGTTGTGTGTTCACAGTTTAAGAGAAAAGGTGAGCTGCTTTCAAGAAATGTGTTTTAGCAATCGAGAAAAACTGTAAATACTGGGACTAACACAAGGTCCTTTTGAATAGATTTGAATTTTGTTTTGGTTTTGATCAAACTTTAGGTCGTTGTAACCTAAAGAAAAAGAAAAAAAGGGTTGAGATGTTACATTTTATTGAATTTTGACCTGGGTTTACAACATATTTGGAAGATTTACTGGGATTTTAGAATCTGTATTGAGATACAGTACATGTACTTGTTGTTGCACTTCCATGTCTAATAACTCTTGTTTGTGTTAATTTCCATGTACCGGAGCTTGTTGGTGAGATTGATGAATGTGGCCATTGCTGGGTCAACATTCCTGGACATGCACCTGCCAAACGACAAAGGTCAAGGCTTTGACCTCAGATGAACACTTTGATATCTGAGGGACGTTATTGTTTGCATGTACACCAACGGGACAACAGCTCCAGGACGGATCATACTACAGACCTAAGGGCCGTATGGTTCATTGAATTGATTATGCTGAAAAGAATTGATTTTAATCATTATGAATGTGCACAAGTCTCACTCCATGTGTTTTTCTTTTCGTTACAGGGACAGAAATGGACAGGCAGGGACAGGCCAGAGATCTTGAGTCCAATGGGTCGACCAGCTCAACCTCTGGCAAATTTTTCTACTTTATTTTGGAGTGAAACTGTGTTTTGATTTATGATTTATGGACTTTAAAGAATTTGACTTTGAAGAATAAGTGCATTACTCTGTGGGTTCCCATTTGATTTGAAACATATCCCATTATAATCATTTGTTGTGTTTGTTTTGACATGTGTTGTAAGTTAATCATTTGAAGTGATTACATACGTTAGATGCTTGATGTTTGTGTTTTGTCACCGCCTTTGGGGCAAGGGGTGGATAGAAGAGTTTTTCCCAGCTTTAGGTCATTTTACCAATGGGTCAAAATGTTCTTCTGGCTAGGTCAACAGCCCTGCTGGGTTTTCACTTCTGTCATAGTTTACACTTCACACTCAAGCTAGTAGGTTGTTTATGCTAATTGTTATCAGCATAAAGAGGGGGGAATGTTATGGGAATTGTATGTGTTTTCCTTTAGTGTCTATGTTTTAGTTTAGATATGATTCTTCTGTCTGCTCCATGCTATGACATGCAGGCCATCCCGACCTAGGTCGCAGACTGCGTAGGAGTAAACATCCTATAAAACGACATGTATTGTTTACCTCTTTAAGCAAACGCATTCTGTACCTTTTAATGTACCTGTCTTTGCTTCATTCTTGCAAGAATAAAACCTGGCCTTTAGCTTTTATAATATAATCTGTCTCCGTGTCTCTCTGGATAATATAAGGATATAGAATTCTTTTAACATATAGAATTCTTATAACATTTGGTATTACTGGTATTGGTAACACTATTAAAGAACAGATCTGCTGTAAGGACATTGAGATGTTAGCTGTTAGCATAAGGCCGTACTATCTGCCCAGGGAATTCTCGCATGTTATTTGTTTATGCGTATATCCCCCCCTCTGCTGATGGTGAATTGGCATGCGATGTCCTGCATTCTGCGGTAAACAGACTGTTAACACAGAGCCCAAATGCCCTTCTCATCATCTCTGGAGATTTCAATCATGCCCCTCCATCCTCCACGCTGCCCACATTCACACAGTACGTTTCATGCCACACCAGAGACAATAAAACACTGGACTTATTATATGCAAATCTAAAGGAGGCTTACACCTTGACACCCCTCCCCCCCTTGGGAAAATCGGATCACAACCTGGTTCATCTCCAACCTGTGTACAAACCCCTTGTATGCAGGCAACCAGCTGTCTCCCGCACAGTGAGGAAATGGTCTGATGAGTCCAGTGAGGCTCTGAAGGACTGTTTTCAAACAACTTTGTGGGAGGAATTGTGTAATCCTCATGGGGAGGATATTGACAATCTAACAGACTGCATTACGGACTACATCAATTTCTGTGTGGAGAATGCTGTACCTTCCAGGACTGTACGGTGTTTTTCCAATAACAAACCATGGATCAACCCTGACATAAAGACTCTTCTTAAGGAGAAGAAGAGGGTTTTTAAATCAGGAAACAAGGAAGAGCTGAAAAATGTCCAGAGAGAACTAAGAAAGAAGATCAGGGAAGGAAAAGCATGCTACAGGAGGAAGATGGAGGCTCAGCTGCAGCAGAACAACGTCAGTGGTGTGGAAGGGGCTAAAAACCATCACTGGTCATAAGGAGACCAGCCCTCAGACTGAGAGGTGACCAGAGGTGGGTGAATGATCTAAACCTATTTTTTAACAGATTTGATCAGCCACTCTCCCCTGCCGCCATCCGGTCCCCTCTGCTGCAGCCCCCCAACCCGGCCGACACAGCAGGCTGCTCCAGCCCCACCTCTCTCTGCACGGCTATCAGCTCACAGCCTACCCACATCACACCTAACTCCCCCGCTCTACCAACTCCTCCAGCCCCTCCATCCAATACACACTGCCCCTTACAGAAGCCCAGGTGAGAATGGAGCTCCGGAAGATCAAAGTGAGGAAGGCTGCAGGTCCAGACGGCATCAGCTCCAGACTCCTTAAGACCTGTGCAGACCAGCTGTGCGGCATACTGCTGTACATGTTTGACCTGAGCCTGAAGCTGGGAAAGGTGCCACAGCTATGGAAAACATCCTGCGTGGTGCCTGTACCAAAGACGTCACGTCCAAAAGACCTTGGGGACTACAGACCGGTAGCACTGACCTCACATCTGATGAAAACATTGGAGAGGCTGGTGCTAACCCATCTGAGACCTTTGGTGAGCCCATCAATGGATCCACTTCAGTTTGCCTACCGACCTGGCATTGGAGTGGAAGACGCTGTCATCTTCCTCCGGAATCGGGCTCTTTCTCACCTGGAGAAGGCTGGGAGCACGGTGAGAGTCATGTTTTTTGACTTCTCCAGTGCCTTTAACACCATCCAACCTGCGCTTCTGAGGGATAAGATGGTGGACATGGGAGTGGACCATCATCTGTGTGCTTGGATACTGGACTACCTCACAGACCGACCACAGTATGTGAAAACTCGTGACTGTGAGTCTGACATGATTGTCTGCAACACTGGAGCCCGCAGGGAACGGTTCTGGCCCGTTTCTCTTCACCACCTACACTGCAGACTTCAGGTTCAGCTCAGCAACCTGTCACCTACAGAAGTTCTGACGACTCTGCCATCGTTGGTCTGATCACAGATGATGATGACAGGGAGTACAGAGAACTGATCCAGAACTTTGTGGATTGGTGCCAACGGAGCTGCCTCCAGTTAAATGCGGGGAAAACCAAAGAACTGGTGGTGGATTTCCGTAGGCACAAACAAACTATGTTAACACCAGTGAACATTCAGGGAAGGGACATTGTGAGAGTAGAATCTTACAAATACCTGGGTGTTCATCTGAACAACAAACTGGACTGGTCTGACAACACTGCTGCGATCTACAAGAAAGGGCAGAGCAGACTCTTTCTGCTGAGGAGACTGAGTTCTTTTGGTGTGCAGGGAGAGCTACTGAAGACCTTTTTTGACTCTGTGGTTGCCTCAGCCATATTCTATGGTGTAGTATTCTGGTGCAGCAGCATCTCTAGTGCAGAAAGGAAGAGACTGGACAAGCTGATCAGGAGGGCCAGCTCAGTACTGGGGATTCCTCTTGATACTGTGCAGGAGGTGGGAGAGAGGAGGATGGTAGCAAAACTGTCATCATTGCTGGAGAACGACTCTCACCCCCTGTATGAAACGGTTTCAGCTCTGAGCAGCTCCTTCAGTGACAGACTGTTACATCCGAAGTGTCTGAAGGAGCGATACAGGCGCTCGTTTCTCCCTGCTGCTATTAGACTTTATAATCAGAGCTGCTCCCAGTGAACGAGTCATCATGACACTCACTGCTGCTATTTTTTCACTGCAATAATATGTGCAATTTGTTGTTGTTTTTGTAGTTGTTTTTTTAGTGCAATCACTATACTGTAATACTTGATATACAATTTTGTTTTTGCATATGCTGTATATATATATATATATATATAGGTATATATATATATATATATATATATATATATATATATATATATATATATATATATATATATATATATATATATAGGTATATATACATAGTATATATACATTTTATATATCATGCTGTATATTATGTGTAATGGCAATCTTTACTTTGCTGTACCTTTAGCCTTTCCTGTATCTTTGCCATCATGCACAGGTAGGAGTGAAGTTGTACGCAGACACAAAAAGCCTTTCCAAGATTATTGCAGTTGAGGTTTGTGGTTTATTGCAAGTAAAAGAGTACAAACAGATGAACATACCAGTTAATTTGGATCCATAGTCTATGATCTGGGCCATGTGCTCTTTGGTCTGGTGAGAACTGTGTGTGCTCCCCCTTCCTGTGTTTTCCACTTCCTGTAACCTATGCCCCCTATATACAACCATGTGCATCTAATCACTGCCACCTAGTGTCCAAAACAATAATTTAAATATATTCAAACAATATAAAATATCATGCCAACAATAAACATAAATGGCTCCTACACACCGGCCCCTAATTGTCTTATAACAATTACTAAAATGTGTGTGTTGGCATTTAATCCTCTTTAGTGATTCTTCTGTCTTCTTTTTTTTTTTTTTCAAAATTGTCATTCTTAGGGCCAGAGGTTCCAGAACATGGCACCTGGTGGGATCTGGTCTTTACCACCAGTCCTTGCTAAATCTCAGTCTCTTTTATCAGACATATCTTTGTTATTGGTCTTTCCAATATATTGTTTTTGTCTGAAGTCGAGGCAGTACGCACAAGGCCTTGTGCATCTGTTTTCGTCTCCAGTATTCTGCCCATTAACCAGGAGCCTCGTGGTGCAGTGGAGTCAACTACCACAACTATGTCACCTGGAGCAAAGTTCCTTTTTACCTTTGACCACCGCTGTCGTTCTTGGATTAAAGGCAAGTACTCCTGTGTCCACCTTTTCCAGAAGAGATCTGCCATGTATTGTACTTGTCTCCATCTGCGTCTTAGGTATAAGTCCTCTTTTACGAATAGTCCCGGCGGTAGTATTGGCTTGGTTTTCAACAGAAGAAGGTGGATTGGGGTGAGTGCTTCTAGGTCCATTGGGTCCTCTGAAAGCTTTGTAATGGGTCGATCATTTAAGATTGCTTCAACTTCACAAATTAAAGTTTGCAATCCTTCATCATCCAGAACTTGTTGGCTAAGAACAGAGCGCAGCACGTTTCGAACCATGCGGATCAAACGCGCTCCCATACACCACCGTGATGAGATGCTGCTGGGGGGTTAAAGTACCATTTTATTCCCTTCTGAAGCATAGCAGTCTGGATTTTGTCCTGATTCAAGGCATTGAGTGCTTCTCTCAATTCTCGTTCAGCTCCAATAAAGTTTGTGCCATTGTCTGATCTTAAAGACAACACTTGACCTCGTCTACAAATAAATCTTCGTAATGTATGGATGCAGGAGTCTGTGTCAAGAGTATATGCAACTTCAAGATGTACTGCCCTGCTTGCCATGCAGGTGAAGATTACGCCATATCTCTTAACAAGACTTTCCTCTCTTGACCTCTATAGGACCAAGTAGTCTACTCCTACATCTGTAAATGGAGGCTTGTCTGGTAGAATCCTTTCCAGTGGTAAGTCTGCCATTTTCTGTTCTCCAACTCTTCCCCGTTGTCGTTTGCACACAACGCAGTCTGTTATGATCCTTCTTGCTGCCGAGTTAGCTTTCATAATCCAGTATTTTTTGCGGAGTCGGGAAAGCATATGATTTCTTCCTCCGTTGCCAATTTGTTCATGGATATGTCGTAGCAATAGTGTGGATATGTGCAGGTCTTTCGAGAGAATAACTGGATGCTTGGCCTCTTCAGGCATCGCTAGTCTACTCAGGCGCCACCTACTCTCAGAAGTCCATCATCCAACACGGATCCAGTTGATCCGCTGGTATCATTTCAGCATAGCCGTTGTCAATCATTTCTTTGAGAAAAGTTGTATATTCATTATGAAACATCTCATTTTTAATAAACTTGCGTTTCAGGCTTTGGATACGTTGCTCTGCTATGCAACGGTTATTTGGCATGCTGGGATTTTCTTGCTTGAAAGGTAAGTCTAGGCAGTAGTGACCATCTGTCAATTTTGTGGAGTGTTTCACAATATCCAAGAATTTTATTTCTTCTCTGGACATTTCCTCTGTTTCCTTGCTGGTTACTTCATTGAAGTCATGATTGTATTGTTTGACCAGTAGCTCCTCTAGATTCACTATAGACATTCGATTGACAGCAGCAACAGGGCAGCCATTCTCATCCCTGATGTCGCGGTCTCCTCTCAAGGGACCATAGATCACCCACCCCAGTAGGGTCCTCACAGCGTATGGTCCATCCCCTTGGCTATTGACCACCTCCCAAGGTTCCAATACCTTAGACGCATTTGTGCCGATGAGCAGGTCAATGTCAGCATTGATTTCATGAATCTTGACATCCTTCAAGTAAGGCCATTGATTCAGGTCTTCTTGTCCGGGAATGTTGAGCTTGGAGACAGGCATGATCTTATGTGTAAATACATTGAACAGTTGTATGAAATCATTTCTGTCAAGACTTGATATCTCTAAACCCGAGATATGATGACTGGTCACATGTTTCACTTGGTTCATTGTACGCAAAAGAATACTAGCCTTTTGTCCTGTTATATTCAGTCTTCTCATCATTCTTTCTGTGCAGAAGGTAGCTGAGCTTCCATGATCCAAAAATGCATACGTTTGCAATACTGTGTCACCCTTGGTGGTCTTTACTTGTACCGGAACAATAGAGAAGAGACAGGCTTCTTCACCGGCCCCAATATGCCCACATGTATGAGGTGAGAGAACAGTATTGCTCTCAATTGATTTCTCACTCAGTTCTGTTTTCTTTCCCATGTCCTTTTGTTCAATGTGAAGTATTTCCGGATGATTTTTGTTGCACATGTCACAAGTCAACCGACTATTGCAGTCTTTGCTCATGTGTCCTACCTTCAAACATCCGAAACAGACTCCGTTTTTCTTTAAGAAGTCAATTTTTTCCCTGTGCATCTTTTTCCTGATTTGTGGACACCGCACCAATGTGTGACCATCTCTATCACAGAACAAACAGGAATTTTGAGAATTAGTGGCAGATACATTTTTCATTCCATTTGTTGTCATTTTTTCTTGTTTTGGTGTTTCTACAGGTGTTACAGTAGTTACAAAACTGCTTCCTCTTGGTCTCAGATTTTCTCTTGCTTTAACAAAGGTGGAGCTTTTGACAGATGTATTTGTCTTAGCATCCTGGATGTTTCCAAAAAGTGGATCTGACAATATCTTCACTTGTCTCTCCATGAAGTCTACCAAGTCAGAGAAACTAGCTCGACGTCCATGTTGTTCCTGGAGCTGACATGCCCTATTCCTCCACTTGTCTCTGAGCTTGTAAGGCAGTTTCAGAAGAATGGTCTTCATACTGGAAGCAACATTCAACTCTTCCATATAGGTGAGCTGTTCCATTGCATTACAACAACCTCTCAGGAATAATGAAAACGCTTGCAATGCTTTCACATCCTCTGGCTTGATTGCTGGCCAGGCAAATACTTTGTCCATGTATGCTGTGGAAATCTTATGTTCATTTCCAAAATGTTCTTTAAGTAGATCTTTTGCTCTTTTATAGCCCTCAGTTGGAGACAAATGTTGGCAGCTGCGGACTAAATCTTTTGGATGCCCTCTGGTGTATTGCTCTAAGAAATACAGACAGTCGCTGTAGTCATTTGTCTTTCTTTCCACTCCTCTCTCAAATGCCTTGATGAAAACTCCATATTGCAATGGATCACCATCATAAACAGGAATGTCTCTTGGTGGTAAAGTAGAAGAGAGATTTTGCTGGGCTAGCATAGCTGTGATGTCACTTTGCCTCTGAATTATGTGATAGATATCACATTGATTAGCATCATTAAATACAGGTTGTTGTGTTAGATGAGTCATATCCTGAGCTCTAACAGATGGTCCATCAGCTCTTTCCTTTGGTCGAACAACCTGTTTCTGGGAAGAAGATTCAGTTTCAGTCCACACCTTCTGTCTTTGTTGCACTTGATCAGGTAAGTAGGTGTTTGCATGTGGATTTAATTTGACTGACGTTTTCCTTTGCGCAGTTCCTTTTTCAAATACGAATTCATCCCATCAGATACTCTTGAGCTGTTTCTTGATTCAAGTACATTGATTTTTGCATTCGTTGCTGCCAGTTCAGTCTCTAGTTCCAGTTGTTCCTTCTTCCTTTTTAGTTGTTCTTCCTGTGCCTCAAGGCCATTTTCTGCAGAGCGGCAACCCGTTCCATAAGAGCAGCCTTTTCTGCCTGAGCTTTAATGCAAGCAGAGGATGTTGACGATGCACGTGATGAAGAGCTTGATTTGTGGCTTGATTTGGGTTTTGACACATTAGAAACACTGTCATCCGGTGCAATGTCATCTATGATTACGCTTTGAGCAATGGTATGTGTTTTATGCCATCCAACTTCTGAAAGCCATACATTTACGTCCTGTATAAAACCATCAAAAGTTTCCATTTTTTGTTGAAACCAGTGATTTTGCTTTTCAAGTTCATTTTCAGGCAATGGTAACTTCACCAATGACTCATGATTTATTTTGGCTTCATCACAGATGTTGATTAATTTAACCAAGTTAGATTGCACTTCATTTGCATTCTCCTTTGATTTCATGAGTTCTTTCTGCAATTCAATTGACCTCTTAGCTTGTTTATATTTCAAGTTTCTTGTTTTATGACAATTTTCAATGAACATTTCCAGACCTTTAGCAGTGTGTTTAATAACCCTTTTTTCTTTTTCAGAATCCTGTTCAACATCGTCAACTTGCGACCTAATGTCTGGTTTGACAATAGACATATTTGATTCACTTTTAGTGTGATCCAGTAAACCACATACTGATGGCAGAATGTTTCAAACAGCTAATATTTGTAGTTACAATATAGGATTCAGTCAACAAAATCCATTAGTGTCGCAGTTTCTGGTCACTGTTTCATAGCTTTTCCAATAAAGCTTAATGTTGCACATACCTCTCAGCCTGCGCGTTGTCGTTCAGAGTTTCCAATCTCCATCCATCAGCTACGCACAGGTGTCGTCTATGTTCCGTTTTTTGGGAATGGTAGTGTCCAGTTTATGAAAGAAAACAATCTTTATCCAGTTCCAATACTTTTACAGGCTCAATTTTCACTCATAGAGCAGAGTTCTCACATATAGAGCATAGTTCTCACTTATTGTAATGGCAATCTTTACTTTGCTGTACCTTTAGCCTTTCCTGTATCTTTGCCATCATGCACAGGTAGGAGTGAAGTTGTACGCAGACACAAAAAGCCTTTCCAAGATTATTGCAGTTGAGGTTTGTGGTTTATTGCAAGTAAAAGAGTACAAACAGATGAACATACCAGTTAATTTGGATCCATAGTCTATGATCTGGGCCATGTGCTCTTTGGTCTGGTGAGAACTGTGTGTGCTCCCCCTTCCTGTGTTTTCCACTTCCTGTAACCTATGCCCCCATATACAACCATGTGCATCTAATCACTGCCACCTAGTGTCCAAAACAATAATTTAAATATATTCAAACAATATAAAATATCATGCCAACAATAAACATAAATGGCTCCTACATTATGTATATTATTTATGTTTGTAACAATACTGTAAGAATTGCTGCTGGAACAGAGAAATTTCCCCATTGTTGGACGAATAAAGGATTATCTTACCTTATCTTATCTTTACCAATGGGTCTAATGTTCTCAGGCTAGGTCAACAGCCCTGCTGGGTTTTCGTTTCTGTCATAGTTTACAATTCACACTCAAGCTAGTAGGTTGTTTATACTAATGGTTATCAGCATAAAGAGGGGGAAATGTTATAATAATTTTTATTATTATATTGTACATATTGTTTATAGTTACTGGGTGCTCATAGTTCTCTACAGGTCATGTCAAATCATGTCATGTCCTCCATGTTAGTCCAAGCATGGAGTAGACATAACTAGATAGACATGGGTTGCCATGGTACTTTTGCACCTGGAGCTGGGGCCTTGGGGAGTGTGTATGAGAGATACACCTCCCACTGACAGCCCCCACTGCAGTGATATAAAATCTCATGTTTTGTTTACTTCTTTAAGCAAATTCAGTTCTGTACCTTTGATATATCCGTGTGTGTTTGCTTCATTCTTGCAAGAATAAAACCTGGCCTTTTGCTTTTTATAATTTAATCTGTCTCCGTGTCGCTCCGGATAATATAAGGATATAGAATTCTTATAACACCTATCTGACCTCATCACCCGGTATACTCCAGCTCGTACCCTTCGCTCTCAGGACACTGGCCTCCTTCAACTTCCTCGAGTAAAGAAGAAGTCTGCTACAGAGCCTTTTCTTCTAGAGATTGGGCTCCCGGTGGAAGTGGAAGCTGACTCTGTCGAGATTTTCAAAAGCAAACTCAAAACATACGTAATATTGGGCTATACAAAAATAAATGTCTTGTCAAAGAACCAAAGGGGTTTAATTCAAATATTGAGTGGAAACAGGTTTATCTTGGACTTGTGTCCAGAGCAGCAAGTACAGACTAACTGCTTCCTGTCCTGCTCTTCACAATAAAAGCGCTGTGTAAATGAATAGCAATTGAAACCTTAAAGTAAAACTGACAAGGAGCTTCAGACTCAGAAAAAGACCAAAAAAAAAAAAAATACACTAGGACTGTAGTTCCTTAGGTTGCAGGTTCAAATCCGTCTCGAAGCACCATTTATAGTGGATATAAATGATCAAACCGGACCCACCAACTACCAAGAGACAGAAGATGCGGTTTAGGTTATTTAATTTAACCAAAGTTAAAAGTTGGATATAGAATCCATCATCTAGGACAGCGTTTGGTTATCATTATGAAGACACACATTGACCACTTTTATCATGACCTTTTGGGAACGGTTAGGTTTGTCCATATACAGGAGTTCAAGTGGGGATGTGAACATTACTGTTGATTGAACACACCCCTTTCAACTAACTGTACAGCCTTAAGAGCGTGCATATGATGAAGGCTGGGTCTTGTTTGTTTTCTGAGAATCTACTGCACCTACTGCCACTTAGCAATAAAATATATACTAAAAACCTGGATTATTCTTGTTAGTCACATTGTACTGCTATTATTTTGATCAATACTGTGGAGGACAATAGGGCTTGGGTTTATTTACCATATTTATTTACCAGGGTCTTTAGTGGGGATGTACTGCTGACAGAGCGGGTGGACACATGTTTATGTTGTTGATGTTTATGTGTTCAGACACTTGTCGAGGAGGTCAGAGTTCTTCTCCAGAGCGGGGTTTCTCTGTACAGCTCAATGGCTCTCTCACTGATGAGTTTGGTCCTAGCCTTTGACTGTAGCCACTTTGAGAGGTCAGAGTACTGTACATGGAGTTTACTGAGAAGGCGGTCAATGTGAGAGCCACATTTTGTGAGGATTAATCCCTTGAGATGAATCGTTTTCGAGGGGGTCCTCAAACTCACAATCATTCACTAGAGACACTTTAGAGTTGCTGATTAACCTGTACATGCATGTGTTTGGACGGTGGGAGGAAGCCGGAGTACCCGGAGAGAACCCACAGTAACACGTGGAGGACATGCAGACTCCTCACAGAAAGACCAGAGTCGGCCGAGAATGTTTTAGTCGGCCGGTTTTGAACTCACAACCTTCTTGGTTGCCTCCACGTCACCGATGCAAATAGTAGGAGCATTAGATATTGTGGCATTTTCACTCTGTTCTACAATCTTGGTCTGGATAAGGTCTCAACCAGGTCACAGTGAATTAGCAGTGATTAGTTTAAGAGGCTTACACTCTGCTCCTGCTGCAGCGGCCATTTTATCCCTGAGTCAGTCCAAGACCAGACTGGGACCAGAGCAGGTCTACATCAGGACTAAACCAGACCTGAGTCCATGTTGCAGGACTGAAGGATGGTCCAGAACCAAAATGAAGACTTTTGGAGCAAAAGCTCAAACATGAGCTGCTTAGACTCAGGTTTGTCCTTCAGTGTTCCAGGTCTGAGCTGGTTTAGACCTGGTTTAGACCTGGTTTAAACTTGCTCTAATGGTTCTGTTCTGTTTTCAGGTGAAAGGGCTCTAATCAGGTCAAAGCAGTGCCTTATGGGAAATGTGGTCTGAGACAGACCTGGATCAGACCTGATTCTGGACAGAACCTTGACGAGAGCACAGTATGGCTCTAGAAAAACCAGGAAAAAACAGTTCTAGACTGTTTGGGCCTTGTTTGGACCTTGCTTTGTTCCTGTTTGGACTCGCTTTGGACTGGACCGAACCTCATAGTCCCCACAGCACCAGGACCTGGACCAGACCTGGTTTTGATCCCACAGACATGTTATGAACTGATCCTGCTGATGTTCATCTGTTTATAATGGGTTCTGGCTGATTTTAATTGTTCTGTCCTCTGTTGGTCCTGGGACTGGACCTGTCCTCTGTTAGTCTTGGGCCTGGACCTGTCCTCTGTTGGTCCTGGGACTGGACCTGTCCTCTGTTAGTCTTGGGACTGGACCTGTCCTCTGTTGGTCCTGGGCCTGGACCTGTCCTCTGTTGGTCCTGGGACTGGACCTGTCCTCTGTTAGTCTTGGGACTGGACCTGTCCTCTGTTGGTCCTGGGACTGGACCTGTCCTCTGTTAGTCTTGGGACTGGACCTGTCCTCTGTTGGTCCTGGGACTGGACCTGTCCTCTGTTAGTCTTGGGCCTGGACCTGTCCTCTGTTAGTCTTGGGACTGGACCTGTCCTCTGTTGGTCCTGGGACTGGACCTGTCCTCTGTTAGTCTTGGGACTGGACTGGACCTGTTTTAGTGAGGTTGAGGACAGGTCCAGAGTAACGTACAGAGTTAAAGTGATGGATGGGTTCAGGACTTTCTCTGGAGCTGTTCAGGAGACCGGTCTCAGCTCCAACTGAGACCAGACCTCAGTTGGAGCTGAAACCAGACCTAGTTCAGACCTGGTCTGGACTCCGGACAACACCCTGGTCCCGATGGCACTTGGCCGTGTCTCCTTGTCCCGGGCCGAGCGGCAGACCCTGGCCCGGGTCTTGTGCGGTCTGAATGGTGTTTCTGTGGCCACGGGGGCGGTGCTAGTGCTGCTGGGCGTGTACCTGTGGGCAGAGCTACGGCACTGGCAGGATGTGATGTCAGATGAGGTCCTGTCGGCAGTGCCGGCAGTCCTGGTCTGGACTGGACTCTGGGCCTGTGCCGTGAACCTGCTCGGAGCCAGACTGAGCCTAGACTGCGCGGACATAAACCATTTTTTGCGCTGGAAGCTGGTCTTGGCCCCATACTTCCTGGTCTCTCTGTTGCTCACAGCTGGCGTCCTATTGGCTGCAGCGCTCTGCTACGGACTCAGCCTCAGTGGCCGATTGGACGCAGCGCTGGAGGCGGGACTTAGCTCCGCCTTGCGGCGCTATAAAGACTCGGACCGACATAAGACCAGCCTGGACCTGCTCCAGATCCAGCTGCACTGCTGCGGCAAAGAGCACTACCAGGACTGGTTCAGGGTCCAGTGGGTCAGCGACCGGTACCTGGACCGGACCGACCCCAGGGTCCAAGAGTGAGTCCCAGTACCTGGTTTAGTCCTGGTTTAGGCCCGGTTTAGACCTGCTTTAGTCCTGGTTTTGACCTGCTTTAGTCCTGCTTTAGACCTGCTTTAGTCCTGGTTTTGACCTGCTTTAGTCCTGCTTTAGACCTGCTTTAGGCCCGGTTTAGACCTGCTTTAGTCCTGGTTTTGACCTGCTTTAGACCTGCTTTAGTCCTGCTTTAGACCTGGTTTTGACCTGCTTTAGACCTGCTTTAGTCCTGGTTTTGACCTGCTTTAGTCCTGCTTTAGTCCTGGTTTTGACCTGCTTTAGTCCTGCTTTAGACCTGCTTTAGTCCTGGTTTTGACCTGCTTTAGACCTGCTTTAGTCCTGCTTTAGACCTGCTTTAGTCCTGCTTTAGACCTGGGTTAGACCTGCTTTAGTCCTGGTTTAGACCTGCTTTAGTCCTAGTTTAGACCTGGGTTAGACCTGCTTTAGTCCTGGTTTAGACCTGCTTTAGCCCTGGTTTAGCCTTGTTTCTGTCTCTACAGTCAGGTCCGGTCTAACGTGTGGGGGCAGTACCTGTTGGACTCAGTCCCGTTCAGCTGCTGTGACCCCGCCTCCCCCTGGCCTTGTCTCCAGAGTCGCCTGACCTCCAGACCAGCCCCCCATTTCCTGTTCCATGACCAAATAAGGAGTGTGGGTCTGTGGGGGCGGGGCTGCAGAGCGGCTCTGGAAGAACACTACTCTTCCATCATGACCTGCATCAGCCTCACGGCCCTGGGAGTCTGGGTCTTTGAGGTAAGACCCACAAAAACCTGTTCAAATCTGTCTTGTACAGAGACGAACAGTTTCCACTGTACAGGACTATCATCAACAGTCTTCAAAATAATATAACCTATAACTATAACCTTTTCATAACAGTGCATTAATGCTGAAACACATTTATCACATTTGCTTGTTATTAGCTCAACATTCCATTTTATGGTCTATGCAAATGCACAGCTCTTTACTGTCCCATCAGATTGTTGTGCCTTTGACATGTTCTGGTCAGTAGGAGTGACCTCAGGAGGGCTACAGGACTGTTTTATTGGGGAGCACACTGGTGGCAGTTCTTGTGGTTTTGTTGAATCTGCAACAAGTTGTAGATGTTCCATATTTTGATGTGATAATGTCCCATTGTCCGTCTTCACAAGATATGATCGTGGCTCCTCACATTTGCTGAGATTTGGCTGAAGTTTTTTACACCTCTCTCCATCTAACTTTATTCTGATGTCCTGTGAGTGGTGGCAACAAACCTGTAGGATAATTTGGTCTGAGTGTCCTTTGCTGTTTGTTCACAGGTACTCTTTACATTTTCACCTCCAGCATTGGTAGTGTACTTATGATGTGTCTGCCAGTCATTATTACGGCTTGTTATAAGAATTCTTTGTTCTACTCCAGAGAGTAGATAATCTGCGCTTGGTCCCATACTTTTTTCACTATATGTTACACCATTGGGACAAATCATCAGAAGTTATGGAGTAAACTTCCACTGTTATGCCGATGATACACAGCTGTATCTACCAATAAAAGTGAATAATACTACTGACATCAAGCGTCTAGAGGCCTGCCTCGTTTCAATTAAAACATGGTCTCAAAACTTCCTCCATTTGAACTCGGATAAAACAGAGCTCTTGTTAATTGGTCCTGCCAGTCATCGGCACAAGTTCAACAATCTTACTGTCTCGATCAACAACTGTGTGTTGGAGCATGGCAACACTGTGAGGAACCTTGGTGTCATTTTTGACTCCACACTATCTCTGCAGCAGCACATTAGTGAGGTCACTAAACTGGGCTTTTTTCACTTGAGGAATATCTCAAAAATTCGCTCCTGCCTCTCTTTAGCTGATGCTGAAATTCTCATTCATGCATTTGTCACATCCAGGCTGGACTACTGCAATGCGTTATTCTCTGGACTGTCGAGGAAAAGTACTCACAGACTACAAATGGTCCAAAATACAGCCGCCAGACTTTTAACAAAGACCAGGAAGTTTGATCACATTACTCCGGTCCTGGCTTCATTACATTGGCTTCCTATTCATGTTAGAGCTGATTTCAAAGTTCTCCTGTTAACATATAAAATCCTTTGTGGACGCGCGCCCTCTGACCTATCTGACCTCATCACCCTGTATACTCCAGCTCGTACCCTTCGCTCTCAGGACGCTGGCCTCCTTCAACTTCCTCGAGTAAAGAAGAAGTCTGATGGAGGGTCTAAGGACAAGGGTTGTTGTCTAGTGCAGTCTGTGAAGCCCTTTGAGGTGACTGTTGTGTGTTATTGGGCTATACAAAAATAAATGTCTTATCTTGTCTTGTCAGAGAGACGACAGAGACGACGTACAATTTAAAATTAATGGTCAAGTTTAATTCTTGCAAGAAGAAGCAAAGTACAAACATGTCACAATGGAACAAGATGAAGTTTGCTTGGAAAAGTAAACAACACATAAGACTTTATATCATGCAGTGAAGGCTTCACACACTCCCCATGACAAGCTCCAGGGGCAGGATTCATTCAGTGGCAAGCTATGTCTGCGACTAGTTGTGTCTAGTTCATGTTTGGATTAACATGAAGGACATGACATGATCAGATTTGACATGACCTGAAGAGAACTAGGATTAACCATAGGACTTTTTAAATTATTATAACACGACTGGACTCACACCTGTTGCGGTGCATGAGGTAGCTCTTTAGCACATAAGAGATAAATGTGGGTCTTGTTTCAGAATATGTTTTGCTGTTTCCACTGTGTGGTTGGGGATAGTGCAGGATTGATGTTACGTGTGTGAAACCGTAGTCTGAAAAAAACCTGCTTTAACTGATCTGACGTGTATTGAGTGCCATTATCAGTAACCAGCTTCGGTGGTATCCCATATCATCCCTTTTGTTTATGACCTTTTCACTTGACAGGTGACTTATTTAAAAGTCTCTGGAACAGTAGTCGGTCACAACCAGGTAGTTTTGTTTCTCAAACTCACAGGTCAGGGACCTTCAGGTACGGGAGTGAGACTAGAGGCTAATGTTTCTAATGAGGCTAATGAGGGTTTCTTTTCAATGCAAAATCTGCAAAATGCTTCCATTCACACACACACACACACACACACACTCACACACACTCACACTGTCAAGTTTTCTTTCTAGTTTTTTCAGCTCTTGCCAAAACTTGAAAAGGCTAGCTTCGGATAAAAAGGACGCTGGGACAACTCACTCTTTTTGCTTCTCCTTTATTAATTTTAAATCGAGCAGGCCGAAGAAAATAGCAACTAGTAGGCACAGCACAGTAGTAAAGTAAAGTATGAAGTAGGTTGATAACCTACAAGAAAATACATTTAAACAATCATAATGCCTTTTCTTAAGATTACCAGGTTTAATAATATTTAAACATAATTAAACCAAATGATAAAGAACTTCAAACATTCAAAATCCATCTCATACCAGTGGTGTCTTTTTGTCCAAACCGAGCTGATTCTATGTTTGAGCTGCTTCTCTGTCAGAGTGACTGAATCTTTGCTGGAGACAGAGAGCCACAGGTGAAGCATATTTATGTGTGAGCAGCAGTGATTTGGAGGCCAGAGCGCTTGATTTATTCCAGGGTGCAGCCCAACTGGGTGGGAAGCAGGAATACAGGCTTCTTAAACAAAACACCTCCCACTTGAGCTCCTGGTTCTTGAACCCAAGGAGGTCACATCCTAACCCTTTACAATTTACCATCTCTTTTACCTTAAGGTTCTTTTGTGAGAAGGCTCTGATCTTCTTTAGGTAACAACACAATAATACGTCTAACATCTCTGTGAAGGATTGTCTACGGAATCTTAACTGGAAGGCTCTTCTATTCTTTACTCCTTTGTCCTCCAGGCTTTACAGTAGGCACAGGATAACTTGGAAAGGTTTTCACATTTGCATCTCTGACAACTCCCCTTTTGTCCTTGTTCACACTGATCACTCGGGCAATTTTATACTGGCCCCTTAAAGCATTTTGGTCTGCAAGCCAAACTATGTCCCCAATGGCCACATTCCGTGTTTTTGAGTGCCACTTACTTCTAATAAACAAATTTGGACCAGCCAGCTGACTCCACCTTCTCCAAAAGTTATCCACCTCTGCCTGTATAAGTTTTAGCCTCTTGAATGAATATCCTTCAAAATCAAAACTGCAACTGTCACCTTTTGGACTTGCCCTTCCAAGCAGCAGCGTATTTGGAGTTATGTAGGTTATGCAGTCTTCTTGGCTTTGAATTCTAGCATCTATGGGTCTTTCATTTGCTAGGTTAGCTGCCATGTAAAGGAATGTTTGAAATTCTCCCCATGTAAAAACTCAATCTGCTCCAAGGTTGTGTAATGCTCTTTTAATAATTTTCACCGCCGCTTCTGCTGCTCCATTTCTGTGAGGAGAGTCTGCAGGGTGGATCCCCTGTTTTGTGGCTTCGTTTTGGAGCTGTACCTTGTCCAGTCGGTCCAGAAATAGGTACAGGTCAGCAAGAGCAGATTTAGCCTCAACAAAGTTTTTTCCTGCATCTGACCACAGCTTCTTTGAATGTCCTCTCAAGGCCGTAAATCGCTGATAGGCTAATAAAAACCCTTCGGTGGATTGATCACCCACTAGATCTGCGTGTACAGCCCGAGAGACCATACAGGAGAAGATGACCCCACACCTTGAGTCTCACCCTTTTACGCGTTTCATCTTTCACTTCATATGGTCCAAAGAGATCAAGGGCCGTATACTCAAATGGTCTGGCTGGCTGTGTCCTTTCTAGAGGAAGATTGCCCATAATCTGTTGACATCGCTTTGCTCTGTTCTTTTTGCATATAATGCAGCTGTCCACAATCTTTTTGGCTAGTTTTCGACCTCGTATTATCCAGGCTTTCGTCCTCATCCGCAAGAGTGTTCCTGCTATATCCTCATGATTTACTTCATGGGCTTCACGGGCAATAAGTGTCGATAACCAACAGTGATATGGCAGGATTGGAACTGCGGTTGTATTATCAGTAAAGGTTTGTACCCTTCCTCCGCATACTTGAAGTCCTGTCCTTTCATCTTTAAATACAACCAGTCTATTCAAAGTGGTCTCAGTGAATGTAGCGCCCTCTTGTCCAGCATGTAAAAGATCTCTTAGAGCATCTTCATATTCTTCAACACTCAACACGGCTTGTTTTGCTGTCTGCTTAATTTCATCTTTTGACATTTTCACCTCCTTTCCTTTCTTCAAACTCAGTTTGCGCTTCCATTTTGTTATGGCTCTCCCCACCCATGCAAGGACTCTGACCAGTTTGATTAGCCGACTGTATCTTTTCTCTTGGAGGAGTTGTTTAGCATAGAAGCTTGCTGAAGTTCTTCGGAACTGAAACACTCCCGTTTTCTGCACATGGGGTTGATCCTGATCCACTTTACAATTTATCACTGCTTCCTCTTTGTTCTCACCCTTTGCTTGAGCTCTGGTTATGACTGCAGTGAATGCTTTCCTCTGAAGCTTAACTATGGCTTCTCTTGCACTCACAGCAATGTCTTTGGCAGATTTAATAGGCCATTCATTAATGGGTTTCCACAGAAATTTCGGTCCATTTTGCCACTCGGACTTCTCTTTGAGATGCTCAGGGGCTGCTCCTCTAGTTATGCAATCGGCAATGTTGAGTTCTCCAGATATCCACCACCAGTCTGTGACAGGCCCGGCTCTTTGTATTTCCCCAACTCGATTTGCAAAAAAGCTCTGGTACCCATAACTGTCCCGCTGAATGGCTCCCAGCACCATTTGGCTATCCAATAGATTGTACCACCGGTCAACCTCCATCCGGCTGTGCTATACAGCCTGCTGGACGGTCACCAACATTAACCCGGGTGATGGCATACTCACTGATCTCCTCTTCTTGGCTATCTCTCCAGAGGAATCTATGGAGGTGCACCTCTTGATCTTCAAGCCACACAGAATTATACATTTTTTTAATGTCTCCTAATGCTGCATGTACTCCTCTTCTGAATCTTAGTAAGACCGCACGGATAGGATTCAATACATCTGGCCCCTTTAGAAGCAGATCATTCATGCTATGGCCTCTAAACTTTTGACTGCTATTCCATACCAGACGGACGGGAGTTGTGAAAGAGTGGGGATTTGGCGCCACCAAATGACTCACATACCAGATTGGTCCTTTCCAGTTACACAAAGAGTCCTTTAAGAGTTTCTTTGCTGCTCCCCTCTGCACCATCTCATGCACTTGGGCTGTATAGGCAGTCTTCCACTCAGGCTCTTTACTCAGCTGTCTTTCAGTCCGCAGGAAAGTTGCCTCCACACCAGATCTATTATTGGGAAGAGTCGCAGGGTCAGTGATCCATGGATATTTCGCATCCCAATGTGGAGCATTACTGTGGGCATCTGCTAGAACATAGCTGAGGCCTTGTCTAATAATTTCCAATTCCTTCTCTTCCATTATTGACATCTCTTTCCCTCCTGGTTGACAGTTCCCACAGCAACAGCCACCACACTTGGGTTCACAAGCTGCTCCAATGCTTTCCCATCTCCACCAATCCAGAAACTCGTTACTGGCAACAGCACTTTGCCTGACAGATCTGACCTCTCTTGGATCACTGATCTCTTCATATCTCACGGCTGCTGTTCTCATAGAGCGAGCAAAGTGGGTTTTCGACCTGTGTGCTGCAACATCTACCTCTTCGCAGAGACCTGGGTGAGCTCCTCCCACAGTTTTCCCCAGCGGGCTGTCCCATAACACTAGATCTCCGATGACCTTGAGTCTTTGAGGAGCAAGGCGGCCTTCTCTGTGGCTGATGAGCAGGTCAATTCGTTTTGGTCTCTTTAAATCATCCAAATCAATTTGAGGAAAAACTTTCTTTAGTTGTTGTGACTGGATAACTCTTTGTACCTTCGCAATTTCACTCAGGCCATAGCAGATGAGTTGGTGTGCCTTTTCAGTTCCTCCCGGGGTTTTAATTCTCACTTTTAAGAGGTACCTTTTTGTCTTGACTTTTACTGCCATTCCTCCAACCCCATGGACAATTAATGTAATGTCTTCACTCTCCAGGTTTAATCTTCTGGCAGCACTGTGGGTAATATAGTTAGTGTCAGAGGCTAAGTCGATTAGTGCTCCAACTTTTTGTCCTGCATTAGCAGTAACTTCAAGCAACATCAGAATCACAGGTGGTTCCTTCAGTCCATGTGTCTCCAAGAGTCCTGGATTTTCACTATTTGTACTATTCGTTGATGCAGCCATATTGGAAAATGCTTTTCTGCACCGGTCAGCCATTTCAGGTGAGAGCTCATCTATAAAATGTTCTTGTTCTTCTGTGAGTCTACATTTCCTCCTGTTTTTTTCTAGGTCACTCTTCCTAGGTTCTCCTTTCGGACAGAGGAAGAAATGGTGATCTGAGCCATTAAATCTTCTACAATCTTTGTTTCTGCAAAGATAGGTTCTTGTACAGTCTTCCTCATCTTCATGACATCCTAAGCATTTTGTGCATGCTCCCAACCTCTTCAGAACACTTAGCTTCTCTGATACTTTCATGACTTTGAATTGTTTACAAAAGAAGATCTTGCCCTCATGTCTTACATCTCCACACACAATACAGCCTTGATTCTTTTTTGTTGACCGAGTGAAGGCATGTCTTCTCTCCAACTTCCTCCCCACTTTGTCAATCTTCTCAACAACTCCCAGCTGCTCCAACCTTTCAAAGATTTCTTCTTGTGTTTTCAGAAATTTGAGAAGACTGTCAAAATGATTCTCTGGAGTAACTCCATTGTTAGGATTAACCATGTGGACTAGCCAGTCCTTCTTCACAGCACCAGGGAGCTTGCTCTCTATTGATTTGGTAACCAGGGGGTTCTTTATCGCTCCTGCATTTCCAAGCTCTGTGAGGTCATCCAGAGCCTTTTCCACCGTTTGAATTAAATCAATAATTCTCCTCGGCTGGTCTTCCTTCAGAACAGGGATTCTTTCCAACTCCTCAATTATTTCCAAAGCAATAGTGGACCTATTTCTGTACCTGTTTTCCAGTACTCTGAACATGTCTTCAGCTGTGCCATAAGATGACAGATGTAACTCTCGCCAGATTCTTTCATCCACACTATCCAGAAGTTGCGACTTTTTCACCTCTACTGAGCCGGTTGGTTCCCCTTGCTTCTGGAGGCTTTCCCAATCTCTTCTCCACTTGTGGAAATTTCTTTTACATCCATCAAATCTAGGAAGAGTTATTGGCTTTATTCTCACAATGGGTGTGATTTGAGCTGGTTTGCTCATGTTTGAGATGGCTGCTTGTGTTGCTGCAGCTCCTTTTTCTTCTTGGGCAATTTTTCAGCTCTAACAAACTCTGCTTTTCTTGCATGAAGCTTATTCTTCATCACTTTGAGCTGTTTCACTCTGCTTTCTATGTCACCTCTTTCATCGACTGGAATCCACATTTCCCAAGCTGCTCGGCTTTTAATGCTTTCCTGGATCAGATTTTCCACAAAGTCCACCTGCATTTCATATCCACTTCTATTAACAGCTGAAACGTCCATCTCCATCACATCACTGCAAGCTTTTTCCGACTCTTGGATTGCAGACTTAAGTTCCTCCTCACCATATCTGGACCACAAGTTGGCTCGAACCATATGTCTGACTTCATCCATCCTTGATTCACAGTCACTAGTAGTTTTCTCCAGATCAGCTTCCTGCTGCTTATCAAGCTCCACCTCCTCCTGATCACCAGCTTTGTCTTCCATGTCAGCCAATATGCCAGCTCTGTATTCTTCATTTGTCCCACTTACATTTCTAGCGTCAGTGGCAAGCTTTTTAAACTCCTCTCGCAGTTCCACCTCTGTCATATTGCGGGCTTCTCTGCTAAGGAAGTTGGCTTGTTTGGTGAATGCAGATTTAGCCATGGTCCTTTCCTGCTTGAGTTGCTTCACCGTTTTTCCAAACATTTCCAAAGCCATTTGGATTGGTGACTGAAGCAATGCTTATAACCCTCCTTGCGTCGACAGAACTCGTCTAGTTTTCCAGGCTTACTGTCCACGATTGGTTATCAACTGTCAAGTTTTCTTTCTAGTTTTTTCAGCTCTTGCCAAAACTTGAAAAGGCTAGCTTCGGATAAAAAGGACGCTGGGACAACTCACTCTTTTTGCTTCTCCTTTATTAATTTTAATCGAGCAGGCCGAAGAAAATAGCAACTAGTAGGCACAGCACAGTAGAGTAGAGTAGCGAGGAGTAGCATAAAGTAGTATGAAGTTGGTTGATAACCTACAAGAAAATACATTTAAACAATCATAATGCCTTTTCTTAAGATTACCAGGTTTAATAATATTTAAACATAATTAAACCAAATGATAAAGAACTTCAAACATTCAAAATCCATCTCATACCAGTGGTGTCTTTTTGTCCACACACATTCACACACATTCACACACATTCACACACATTCACGCACATTCACGCACATTCACAGACATTCACACACAATCACAAACATTCACACACATTCACACACATTCACAGACATTCACACACATTCACACACATTCACGCACATTCACACACATTCACACACATTCACGCACATTCACAGACATTCACACACATTCACACACATTCACACACATTCACAAACATTCACACACATTCACACACATTCACAGACATTCACGCACATTCACGCACATTCACGCACATTCACAGACATTCACACACATTCACGCACATTCACGCACATTCACGCACATTCACAGACATTCACACACATTCACAAACATTCACACACATTCACAGACATTCACGCACATTCACACACATTCACAGACATTCACGCACATTCACAGACATTCACAAACATTCACACACATTCACAGACATTCACGCACATTCACACACACTCACAAACACTCACGCACATTCACGCACATTCACGCACATTCACGCACATTCACGCACACTCACGCACAGTCACGCACATTTACGCACATTCACGCACATTCACACACACTCACAAACACTCACAAACACTCACGCACATTCACGCACATTCACGCAATTTCACGCACACTCACGCACATTCACGCACATTCACACACACTCACAAACACTCACGCACATTCACGCACATTCACGCACATTCACGCACACTCACGCACACTCACGCACACTCACGCACACTCACGCACATTCACGCACACTCACGCACATTCACGCACACTCACGCACACTCACGCACACTCACGCACATTCACGCACATTCACAGACATTCACAGACATTCACACACATTCACACACATTCACGCACATTCACGCACATTCACGCACATTCACAGACATTCACACACATTCACACACATTCACACACATTCACAGACATTCACGCACATTCACACACATTCACAGACATTCACGCACATTCACAGACATTCACAGACATTCACAAACATTCACGCACATTCACAGACATTCACGCACATTCACACACATTCACTCGCATTCACGCACATTCACGCACATTCACAGACATTCACACACATTCACAAACATTCACACACATTCACAGACATTCACGCACATTCACACACATTCACAGACATTCACGCACATTCACAGACATTCACAGACATTCACAGACATTCACACACATTCACAGACATTCACAGACATTCACAGACATTCACAGACATTCACAAACATTCACACACATTCACAGACATTCACGCACATTCCACACATTCACACACACATTCACGCACATTCACGCACATTCACAGACATTCACACACATTCACAAACATTCACACACATTCACAGACATTCACGCACATTCACACACATTCACAGACATTCACACACATTCACACACATTCACAAACATTCACACACATTCACACACATTCACAGACATTCACAAACATTCACAGACATTCACACACATTCACGCACATTCACAGACATTCACGCACATTCACGCACATTCACGCACATTCACGCACATTCACAGACATTCACACACATTCACAAACATTCACACACATTCACAGACATTCACGCACATTCACACACATTCACAGACATTCACGCACATTCACAGACATTCACAGACATTCACAAACATTCACACACATTCACAGACATTCAAACACATTCACACACATTCACGCACATTCACGCACATTCACGCACATTCACAGACATTCACAAACATTCACGCACATTCACGCACATTCACGCACATTCACAGACATTCACAGACATTCACGCACGCACATTCACGCACATTCACAGACATTCACAGACATTCACACACATTCACAAACATTTACAAACATTCACAAACATTCACACACATTCACAGACATTCACACACATTCACACACATTCACGCACATTCACGCACATTCACAGACATTCACAAATATTCACGCACACATTCACAGACATTCACCACACATTCCACGCACATTCACGCATTCACGCACATTCACGCACATTCACACGCACATTCACGCACACTTCACGCACACTCCACGCACACTCACGCACACTCACGCACATTCACAAACATTCACGCACACTCACAAACATTCACGCACATTCACGCACATTCAGGCACACTCACGCACACTCACGCACACTCACGCACATTCACGCACACTCACGCACATTCACACACTCACAAACACTCACGCACATTCACGCACATTCACGCACATTCACGCACATTCACGCACATTCACAAACATTCACGCACATTCACGCACATTCACGCACATTCACGCACATTCACGCACATTCACGCACACTCACGCACATTCACACACACTCACAAACACTCACGCACATTCACGCACATTCACGCACATTCACGCACATTCACGCACACTCACGCACACTCACGCACAGTCACACATTTACGCACATTCACGCACATTCACACACACTCACAAACACTCACGCACATTCACGCACATTCACGCACATTCACGCACATTCACGCACATTCACGCAATTTCACGCACATTCACGCACACTCACAAACACTCACACACATTCACGCACATTCACGCACATTCACGCAATTTCACGCACATTCACGCACATTCACGCACATTCACGCACACACTCACACACTCACAAACACTCACGCACATTCACACGCATTCACGCACATTCACGCACATTCACGCACATTCACGCACACTCACGCACACTCACGCACATTTACGCACATTCACGCACACTCACGCACACTCACGCACATTCACGCACACTCACGCACACTCACGCACATTCACGCACATTCACAGACATTCACAGACATTCACGCACATTCACAGACATTCACAGACATTCACAAACATTCACGCACATTCACAGACATTCACGCACATTCACACACATTCACTCACATTCACGCACATTCACGCACATTCACAGACATTCACGCACATTCACGCACATTCACAGACATTCACGCACATTCACAGACATTCACAGACATTCACAGACATTCACACACATTCACAGACATTCACAGACATTCACAGACATTCACAGACATTCACAAACATTCACACACATTCACAGACATTCACGCACATTCACACACATTCACACACATTCACGCACATTCACGCACATTCACAGACATTCACACACATTCACAAACATTCACACACATTCACAGACATTCACGCACATTCACAGACATTCACACACATTCACACACATTCACAAACATTCACACACATTCACACACATTCACAGACATTCACAAACATTCACAGACATTCACGACATTCACGCACATTCACAGAACATTCACGCACATTCACGCACATTCACGCACATTCACAGACATTCACACACATTCACAAACATTCACAGACATTCACGCACATTCGCACACATTCACAGACATTCACGCACATTCACAGACATTCACAGACATTCACAAACATTCACACACATTCACAGACATTCACACACATTCACACACATTCACGCACATTCACGCACATTCACGCACATTCACAGACATTCACAAACATTCACGCACATTCACGCACATTCACGCACATTCACAGACATTCACAGACATTCACACACATTCACGCACATTCACGCACATTCACAGACATTCACAGACATTCACACACATTCACAAACATTCACAAACATTCACAAACATTCACACACATTCACAGATATTCACACACATTCACGCACATTCACGCACATTCACGCACATTCACGCACATTCACAGACATTCACAAACATTCACGCACATTCACGCACATTCACGCACATTCACAGACATTCACACACATTCACAAACATTCACAAACATTCACACACATTCACACACATTCACGCACATTCACACACTCACGCACACTCACGCACACTCCACGCACACTCACGCACATTCACACACACTCACAAACATTCACGCACACTCACAAAACATTCCACGCACATTCAGGCACACTCACGCACACTCACGCACACTCACGCACATTCACGCACACTCACGCACATTCACACACACTCACAAACACTCACGCACATTCACGCACATTCACGCACATTCACAAACATTCACGCACATTCACGCACATTCACGCACATTCACGCACATTCACGCACATTCAAGCACACTCACGCACATTCACGCACATTCACACACACTCACAAACACTCACGCACATTTCACGCACATTCACGCACATTCACGCACACTCACGCACACTCACGCACAGATCACGCACATTTACGCACATTCACGCACACTCACACACACTCACAAACACTCACGCACATTCACGCACATTCACGCACATTCACGCACATTCACGCACATTCACGCACATTCACGCACACTTCACGCACATTCACACACTTCACACTCAAAACACACTCACGCACATTCCACGCACATTCACGCACATTCACGCACATTCACGCACACTCACGCACATTTACGCACATTCACGCACACTCACGCACATTCACGCACACTCACGCACACTCACGCACACTCACGCACATTCACGCACACTCACGCACACTCACGCACACTCACGCACACTCACGCACACTCACGCACACTCACGCACACTCACGCACACTCACGCACATTCACGCACACTCACGCACACTCACGCACATTCACGCACATTCACAAACACTCACACACATTCACGCACATTCACGCACACTCACAAACACTCACACACATTCACGCACATTTACGCACATTCACGCACATTCACTCACATTCACACACATTCACGCAAATTCACGCACACTCACACATTCACGCACACTCACGCACACTCACACACATTCACGCACATTCACACACATTCACACACATTTACAAACATTCACGCACATTCACGTACATTCACTCACATTCACACACATTCACTCACATTCACAAACACTCACACACATTCACGCACATTCACGCACATTCATGCACATTCACGCACATTCACGCACATTCACACACATTCACTCACATTCACAAACACTCACGCACATTCACGCACATTCACACACACTCACGCACACACACTCACGCACACACACACACGCACACACGCACACACACACACACACACACTCACAGTCATATACATTCACACACACTCACACACATTCACACACATTCACACACATTCACAAACATTCACACATTCACACATTCACACACACTCACACACTCACGCACATTCACAAACACTCAAACACATTCACGCACACACACACACGCACACATGAACACACACACACACACACACACTCACACACACACACACAAACTCACAGTCACATACATTCACACACACTCACACACATTCACACACATTCACACACATTCACACACATTCACACACATTCACACACATTCACAGACATTCACGCACATTCACACACATTCACGCCCATTCACGCACATTCACAGACATTCACACACATTCACAAACATTCACACACATTCACAGACATTCACGCACATTCACACACATTCACAGACATTCACGCACATTCACAGACATTCACAGACATTCACAAACATTCACACACATTCACAGACATTCACACACATTCACGCACATTCACGCACATTCACGCACATTCACGCACATTCACGCACATTCACAGACATTCACAAACATTCACGCACATTCACGCACATTCACGCACATTCACAGACATTCACAGACATTCACGCACATTCACGCACATTCACAGACATTCACAGACATTCACACACATTCACAAACATTCACAAACATTCACGCACATTCACGCACATTCACGCACATTCACACACATTCACGCACATTCACGCACACTCACGCACACTCACGCACACTCACGCACACTCACGCACATTCACACACACTCACAAACATTCACGCACACTCACAAACACTCACGCACATTCACGCACATTCACGCACATTCACGCACATTCACAAACATTCACAAACATTCACGCACATTCACGCACATTCACAAACATTCACGCACATTCACGCACATTCACGCACATTCACGCACATTCACGCACATTCACACACACTCACAAACACTCACGCACATTCACGCACATTCACGCACATTCACGCACATTCACGCACACTCACGCACACTCACGCACAGTCACGCACATTCACGCACATTCACACACACTCACCGCACATTCACACATTCACGCATAACACATTCACGCACATTCACGCACACATTCACGCACATTCACGCACATTCACGCACATTCACGACACTCACGCACATTCACGCACATTCGCATTCACCTCACGCACATTCGCACATTCCACGCATTCACGCACATTCACGCACATTCACGCACACTCACGCACACTCACGCACACTCACGCACACTCACGCACACTCACGCACATTCACGCACATTCACGCACACTCACAAACACTCACGCACATTCACGCACATTCACGCACATTCACGCACATTCCACACTCACGCACATTCACGCACATTCACACACTCACAAACACTCACGCACATTCACGCACATTCACGCACATTCACGCACATTCACGCACATTCACGCACACTCACGCACACTCACGCACATTTACGCACATTCACGCACACTCACGCACACTCACGCACATTCACGCACACTCACGCACACTCACGCACACTCACGCACACTCACGCACACTCACGCACATTCACGCACATTCACAGACATTCACAGACATTCACGCACATTCACAGACATTCACAGACATTCACAAACATTCACGCACATTCACAGACATTCACGCACATTCACACACATTCACTCAGACATTCACGCACATTCACGCACATTCACAGACATTCACGCACATTCACAGACATTCACAGACATTCACAGACATTCACACACATTCACAGACATTCACAGACATTCACAGACATTCACAGACATTCACAAACATTCACACACATTCACAGACATTCACGCAAATTCACACACATTCACACACATTCACGCACATTCACGCACATTCACGCACATTCACAGACATTCACACACATTCACAAACATTCACGCACATTCACAGACATTCACGCACATTCACAGACATTCACACACATTCACGCACATTCACAGACATTCACACACATTCACACACATTCACACACATTCACAAACATTCACACACATTCACACACATTCACAGACATTCACAAACATTCACAGACATTCACACACATTCACAGACATTCACGCACATTCACGCACATTCACGCACATTCACGCACATTCACAGACATTCACACACATTCACAAACATTCACACACATTCACAGACATTCACGCACATTCGCACACATTCACAGACATTCACGCACATTCACAGACATTCACAGACATTCACAAACATTCACACACATTCACAGACATTCACGCACATTCACGCACATTCACGCACATTCACGCACATTCACGCACATTCACAGACATTCACAAACATTCACGCACATTCACGCACATTCACGCACATTCACATTTACATTTACATTTACATTTGTTCATTTAGCTGACGCTTTTATCCAAAGCGACTTACATTGTCCTAATGTAATTACCAGTGTTACAGTCACTGGAGGCAAGGTGGGTTAAGTGTCTTGCCCAAGGACACAACGACAGTATGAACTGTGGGGAGAGCGGGAATCGAACCTACTACCTTCCAGTTGAAAGACGACCACTCTACCCACTGAGCTACTGCCGCCCATTCACAGACATTCACAGACATTCACACACATTCACGCACATTCACGCACATTCACAGACATTCACAGACATTCACACACATTCACAAACATTCACAAACATTCACAAACATTCACACACATTCACAGATATTCACACACATTCACACACATTCACGCACATTCACGCACATTCACGCACATTCACAGACATTCACAAACATTCACGCACATTCACGCACATTCACGCACATTCACAGACATTCACAGACATTCACACACATTCACAAACATTCACAAACATTCACGCACATTCACACACATTCACGCACATTCACGCACACTCACGCACACTCACGCACACTCACGCACACTCACGCACATTCACACACACTCACAAACATTCACGCACACTCACAAACATTCACGCACATTCACGCACATTCACACACACTCACAAACACTCACGCACATTCACGCACATTCACGCACATTCACGCACACTCACGCACATTCACGCACACTCACGCACATTCACACACACTCACAAACACTCACGCACATTCACGCACATTCACGCACATTCACGCACATTCACAAACATTCACGCACATTCACGCACATTCACGCACATTCACGCACATTCAAGCACACTCACGCACATTCACGCACATTCACACACACTCACAAACACTCACGCACATTCACGCACATTCACGCACATTCACGCACACTCACGCACACTCACGCACAGTCACGCACATTTACGCACATTCACGCACATTCACACACACTCACAAACACTCACGCACATTCACGCACATTCACGCACATTCACGCACATTCACGCACATTCACGCACATTCACGCACATTCACGCAATTTCACGCACATTCACGCACATTCACGCACATTCACACACACTCAAAAACACTCACACACATTCACGCACATTCATGCACATTCACGCACATTCACGCACATTCACACACATTCACACACATTCACTCACATTCACAAACACTCACACACATTCACACACACTCACGCACACACACTCACGCACACACACGCACACACACACACACACACACACACACACACACACACTCACAGTCATATACATTCACACACACTCACACACATTCACACACATTCACACACATTCACAAACATTCACACACATTCACACACATTCACACACATTCACACACACTCACGCACACTCACGCAACACTCATCTCATTCACTCACAAAACGCTTCTGATTTACATACACACTCACATTCATTCACGCACATTCACACATTCACACATTTACAAACATTCACGCACATACATTCACGTACATTCACTCACATTCACACACATTCACTCACATTCACAAACACTCACACACATTCACACACATTCACACACATTCACAAACATTCACACACATTCACACACATTCACACACATACATTCACACACACTCACATTCACACATTCACACACATTCACACACATTCACACACATTCCACACACACTCACACACATTCACACACACTCACACATTCACACACTCACACACATTCACACACACACACACACATTCACACACATTCACACACATTCACACACACACACTCATTCACACATTCACACACATTCACACACACACACACACACACACACACTCACAGTCACATACATTCACACACACACACACACACACACACACACTCACACACATTCACACATTCACACACACACACACACACACACACACACACATTCACACACACATTCACACACATTCATTCACACACATTCACACACATTCACACACATTCCACACACACATTCACACACACATTCACACACATTCACACATTCACACACACAACACACACACACACACACATTCACACACACATTCATACACATTCACACACATTCACACACATTCATACACATTCATACACATTCACACACATTCACACACATTCACACACATTCATACACATTCACACACATTCACACACATTCACACACACACACACACATTACACACACACACTCACACACACACACACACACACACACACATTCACACACACACACATTCACACACATTCACACACACACACACACACACACTCACACACACACACACACACACACACACACACTCACACACACACACACACACACACACATTCACACACAACATTCACACACACTCACACACACACTCACACATTCACACACACACACACATTCACACATTCACACACACACATTCACACACATTCACACACTCACACACACACATTCACACACATTCACACATTCACACACATTCACACACACACACACACAACACACACACACACACACTCACACACACACACACACACACACACACACTCACACACACACTCACACACACACACACACTCACACACACACACACACACACACACACACACACACACACACACACACACGCGCGCACACACACAGACACACTCACTCACACACACTCACAGTCACACACATTCACACCTGGGGTACACAGAGGGGGGCAGTCATACACACGGTGCTCACAACCCCCACCAAACTCACCTCTCAGTATGAGAGCGGGAATCAAACCGCCAACCTTCTGGTTATAACCTTCTCCTGGGCTTGTAATATGTGGAGACTTTCTCAGAGTGACCAGACAAGAGCTGTGTTGTATTAACTTCAATCTGTGCCATTAGGGACCATAAGGTATAAGAAAGGTCATGTTGGCTGCAGTATCAATCTTGATTTAGAGGTAAGTTTAATAATCACTCCTGACTTGAACCAGGTTGTTCTATGACAGTGTCCTCGTTGTTTTAGGTCTTCTTCTTAATGATGCACCAAATGTTTTCTGTGGGTGAAAGATCTGTCCATTTCAGTACCGTATCCTTGCACTATGTGGTCTGCCACTGTCATGTTGGAAAATGCAAATCTTTCCTGAAAGAGACGACGTCTGGATGGGAGACTATGTTGTGATGGTGCCTTTCCAGATGTGTAAGCAGCCCATGCCACATGCACTAATGCAACCCCATACCATCAGATATGCAGGCTCCTGAACTGAGCGCTGATGACAACTAGGTTGTCCTTGTCCTTGTTATGAGCTAACATTGGCTCATAAAATCCAACTAAAACCTGTTCAAATTCATCTAAAACCTTTTCAAATTCATCTAAACCCTGTTCAAATTCAACTAAACCCTGTTCAAATCCAACTAAAATCAGTTTAAATCACTCTCAACCTATTACCTATTATCTTAACCTATTAAGTCCCCCTAAATCCTGTTCTAATCTTGTCTGAACCCTCAGCTGCTGGTGGTGACAGGGGTGAGGTACCTCCAGACGTCGATGGAGAACGTGCTGAGGCTCGGAGACCCTGAGTCCAACTCCGACGCCTGGATCTTGGAGAACAGTCTGACAGAGACAGCCTGGAACAACTTCAACATCATCAAGAGCTTGGGCAAGTGTTACCATGGCAACGAGGAGGATGACAACCCCAACATCAACCACACCCCACCTCCGCCCGACAGACCAGAGCCAGATCAGAAACACAGCTGACAGACCAGAGCCATGTCCAGAACACACAAAATCCAGCTAAAACCTGTTTGAGTCCAGTCTGAGTAGAACTGGGCCTGTTTATGGTTCTGCCTTCATTAAATGGACCCCAGGTGCTTCAACTCTGTGCCTTCAGGACTATGGTCTATGTGGGACTCTGTGGGACTCTGTGGGACTCTGTGGGTCTCTTTGGGACTCTGTGGGTCTCTGTGGGACTCTGTGGGACTCTGGGGGACTCTGTGGGACTCTGGGGGTCTCTGTGGGACTCTGTGGGACTCTGTGGGACTCTGGGGGTCTCTGTGGGACTCTGTGGGACTCTGTGGGACTCTGTGGGTATCATGGACATAAACTGGGTTACCTCCACTTAATTTTTTTTTTTTTTTTGTGTGTGGTTCATGTTGTGTTTGAACAGTTTTAAATAAACTTTTATAAACCCGCTGCTGTGTTTTTAATAACATCTTGTTCATTAAAAACTAAAACAGAGACATGTTCTTTGTTTTTACCTCAGAAATATTTTTAATTATTCTGATATATTTCCTCTCAGACCTTTTAAAGTGTTGTGTGATTTATTTAAGACAAACATTAGCCAGAATACACCGCGCTTCATTGAAAAGGCTTGAGGCTTTTACTCTGATAGACTTTGACTCATATTTCCGGTGTGTGGCGACGCGCGTGGATGCAGCAGGTGACGCAGCCGGTGGCGGCTGGTGCGTGCGTCGGGAGGAGATGCCATAGCAGCATCATCCAGCGAAACGCTCTCAGCGGGAGTTTCTTGCCTCTGTGTCCGCGCTGCAGCGCTCTGTCTCCGTCTCCTACACTCCCCGCCCCCGGTCTTTGGCTCCTTCAGCGGCTTGGAACCCTGCGCGCCTTGAAGAGCTTCGTCCCGGGCTTCAGTCTGCGGAGAGCCGCAGAGGAGCAGCAGCATCTGGAGGAGGTAAAGGCGGGGGAAGGGAGCGGTCCGAAGGGCTTTGTCTACGTCTGTGGCCCGAGTCTGTGTTCGAACAAGGTCTAAATCCAGGTCCAGGTCTGAGTCCAGGTCTGGTCCAGGTCTGGTCCAGGTCTAGAGGCGGATGAACACGGTCCCGGGTGTGGTCCAGTATGGTGACGTCACTCATGATGGGATGGGTTAAGTCACAGGCCAACAGGTTAAACTGCTCCAAGGACGCATTTGGTCATGTGACCTGCATCTGTCAAAACATGTGCATCATCTGTGGATTTATATCAGTCCCGGTTTAGACCCGGTTTAGACCCGGTTTAGACCCGGTTTAGTCCCAGTTTAGACACGGTTTAGACTGGTTTAGACCAGGTTTAGACGTGGTTTAGACCCGGTTTAGACCAGGTTTAGACCTGGTTTTTGATCTGTTTTAGTCCTGGTTTAGTCCTGGTTTAGACCTGGTTTAGTCCTGGTTTAGACCTGGTTTAGACCTGGTTTAGACCTGGTTTAGTCCTGGTTTAGACCTGGTTTAGACCTGGTTTAGTCCTGGTTTAGATCTGGTTTAGTCCTGGTTTAGTCCTGGTTTAGATCTGGTTTAGTCCTGGTTTAGTCCTGGTTTAGTCCTGGTTTAGACCTGGTTTAGTCCTGGTTTAGTCCTGGTTTAGACCTGGTTTAGTCCTGGTTTAGTCCTGGTTTAGTCCTGGTTAAGACCCGGTTTAGTCCTGGTTTAGTCCTGGTTTAGACCTGGTTTAGTCCTGGTTTAGTCCTGATTTAGACCTGGTTTAGTCCTGGTTTAGACCTGGTTTAGACCTGTTTTAGTCCTGGTATAGTCCTGGTTTAGTCCTGGTTTAGACCTGGTTTAGACCTGGTTTAGACCTGGTTTAGTCCTGGTTTAGACCTGGTTTAGACCTGGTTTAGTCCTGGTTTAGGCCTGGTTTAGACCTGGTTTAGTCCTGGTTTAGACCTGGTTTAGTCCTGGTTTAGTCCTGGTTTAGACCTGGTTTAGTCCTGGTTTAGTCCTGGTTTAGACCTGGTTTAGTCCTGGTTTAGTCCTGGTTTAGTCCTGGTTTAGACCTGGTTTAGTCCTGGTTTAGACCTGGTTTAGACCTGTTTTAGTCCTGGTTTAGTCCTGGTTTAGTCCTGGTTTAGACCTGGTTTAGACCTGGTTTAGACCTGGTTTAGTCCTGGTTTAGACCTGGTTTAGACCTGGTTTAGTCCTGGTTAAGACCCGGTTTAGTCCTGGTTTAGTCCTGGTTTAGTCCTGGTTTAGACCTGGTTTAGTCCTGGTTTAGTCCTGGTTTAGACCCAGTTTAGTCCTGGTTTAGTCCTGGTTTAGTCCTGGTTTAGTCCTGGTTAAGACCCGGTTTAGTCCTGGTTTAGACCTGGTTTAGACCTGGTTTAGACCTGGTTTAGTCCTGGTTTAGTCCTGGTTAAGACCCGGTTTTGTCCTGGTTTAGTCCTGGTTAAGACCCGGTTTAGTCCCGGTTTAGTCCTGGTTTAGACATGGTTTAGTCCTGGTTTAGTCCTGGTTTAGACCCGGTTTAGTCCTGGTTTAGTCCTGGTTTAGTCCTGGTTTAGTCCTGGTTAAGACCCGGTTTAGTCCTGGTTTAGTCCTGGTTTAGACCCGGTTTAGTCCTGGTTTAGTCCTGGTTTAGACCTGGTTTAGTCCTGGTTTAGACCTGGTTTAGACCTGGTTTAGTCCTGGTTTAGATCTGGTTTAGTCCTGGTTTAGTCCTGGTTTAGACCTGGTTTAGTCCTGGTTTAGATCTGGTTTAGTCCTGGTTTAGTCCTGGTTTAGTCCTGGTTTAGACCTGGTTTAGTCCTGGTTTAGTCCTGGTTTAGACCTGGTTTAGTCCTGGTTTTGACCTGGTTTAGTCCTGGTTTTGACCTGGTTTAGACCTGGTTTAGACCTGGTTTAGTCCTGGTTTAGTCCTGGTTTAGTCCTGGTTTAGTCCTGAATTAGACCTGGTTTAGACCTGGTTTAGTCCTGGTTTAGTCCTGGTTTAGTCCTGGTTAAGACCCGGTTTAGTCCTGGTTTAGTCCTGGTTTAGTCCTGGTTTAGACCTGGTTTAGACCTGGTTTAGTCCTGGTTTAGTCCTGGTTTAGACCTGGTTTAGTCCTGGTTTAGACCTGGTTTAGACCTGGTTTAGTCCTGGTTTAATCCTGGTTTAGTCCTGGTTTAGACCTGGTTTAGACCTGGTTTAGACCTGGTTTAGACCTGGTTTAGTCCTGGTTTAGACCTGGTTTAGACCTGGTTTAGTCCTGGTTTAGGCCTGGTTTAGACCTGGTTTAGTCCTGGTTTAGACCTGGTTTAGTCCTGGTTTAGTCCTGGTTTAGTCCTGGTTTAGTCCTGGTTTAGACCTGGTTTAGTCCTGGTTTAGTCCTGGTTATTTTATTGTTCACTGTTTGGTGATTCCTCTGTTGTTTTCTGTCGGTGTCTGTGACAGTTCTTCAGCTGCAGACACAGAGCTGTAACAGCAGGTTTTTACCATAGATCGTAAATAAACTTGGATGTTATCCGTCCATTGGTCCCTTATTCACAATATTGTCATTACGACAGGGCAATAAAATGGCGGTTACATCCGGGCTTTTCTGCTTTTACTCTACAGTAAAACAATAGTTTTTAGATAGCATACCCCAAAAAAAAAAAAAACTTAGCTCTAGAGACCGGAGCCATCTTTTGTACCAGGCTGTAAACATGATATTTACACTTGTAAAGTCGCCATTGTGTTTTTTACTTATATATCCACTTTTGGAGCCTGCCCTCTGGTGGACGGGGGTATATCGCTGTATTTTGCTGTATGGTGGCGCCCTTACACGAGGACCATTTAGGAGGTTCCATGGGAGACGCTTGGTTAAAATATAATAATAATAATCTTTATTTTTACATAGCGCAGTAGTAGGCACTCAAAGCGCTTTACATACATTTAGGGGTGTGCCGGTTTCAGAATTGGTGATGACGGTTATGACGTGAGTCAAATGTGACGGTTGATAACATAACCGTCGGGGCGGGGGGGGGTATTAGTTTGAATAAACGAGCAGACACTGATTAGCTACTTGCTCTACGTTTATTTAAAATTAACAGCAAGACAACTAGCAGTGAATGTGCTTATTAAATGAATCACACACAGTGAACAAATCCTTAACAAAAAAAAAAAAAAAACTTCGCAATGAACGTGCTTTGTTTTAAATAAATCACACACAGTAAACAAAACCAAGTTCCGTGACAGGAACACCAACATGTTCACTTTACTCGGTTTTAGTGACGATCTGACAGGGGTAGCTATGTTCCCCGCAGTGCTAAAAACTCACTCTGATGCTGTGCTTGTAGCACAAATACACATGTATTTACGTGCCAATTTTGCTAAGAGCGGATAGCGTGTTTCATTGTCTCGCCACCATGCTAGTGGATCTGCCGTAGACTCAATTGGTTGTTCTTGGAGATAGCGGGTTAACGCCGTGTCAGCGCGCGCTCTGATCGGTAAAGGGGCAGAGATTTCAGACCTCCGTTTATTAAGGAGATCTCCAAGAGACCTCTCCCTCATCTCCAGCAGCAGCAGCCCACCGAAGCACCACTAACTCCGCCGCCGTTTCCCTCGTCAGCTGATACAATTTCCCCCCGGAGTGCATCTTTTTTTTCCCCCAATCCATTCCCCCCATTGCCTCTGTATCGTGGGTCAAGGAAAGATGACTTTGCCAAAAGCTCCTGAGTGGCTGGCACTGTATTTGTGCTAATGTATGAGGCATAGGCCTACGCTGAGTTTCATTTACGATGAGATGCGCTCTAGTTCACAGTGCAGTGCAAGTGAACGCTGGCGCGCTGGCGCCCATGTCACGTTATCATTGTCTGCTATATTTGCTTTTTATTTATTAAAATACATGCAATTGGTTGATGAAACATTTATTAAAATTAAGATAACATTTGTACAAAACAGAATTCGTTTTTAAGAAAGGTTTTCTACAAAGCAAAATTTAATGAAGTGGTAAATATAAAAAATATTTTAATGACACGGCGGTTATAGAGTTCTAATGACGGTGTTCAACTATAACCGCCAATCACACTGTTATATAATAACCGTCACACCCCTACATACATTACGCTATTTACCAGTGTTACAGAACACTCACTGGACACAACGACAGTATGTGGGGGAGAGCGGGATGTTATGATGTTTTGGGATGTTTCGAGCTGGTCTCGAACCACTCACCCGCCGGTCGAAGGACGGCGCTCTACCCACTGAGCTACTGCCACCCGACTGAGCTACCCCGCCCGTTATTACCACATGATGGTAATAATCATTTATTTTTAAATGTTTGAACTCTTCAGTCTCCAGCAGCAGACACAGATTTGTCAGGGCGACAGAGATAAGCACAACACCAGTCACTGTAATAGGCTCTGTCTTTGATTTCAGATGCACCTCATTTTGTTCTTGGACCTATAAATAAATAAAGGTTGATGCTAGAAAGTATGGGCCAGACCAACTGTTCCGCTGTGATTGGTCGTTACAAAGCAGAGACAGACACACTGTCCTCACACTGGTCTCACACTGAAACCCACACTGTCCTCACACTGACCCGTCGTGTCTCCTGTGTCTCCCAGAATGCCCGGGGGCTGCTGCAGACATGAGTGTCACGGCCTGGTTCCTGGTGAGCAGCTCTGGAACTCGCCACCGTCTGCCGCGAGAGATGATCTTCGTGGGCCGCGAGGATTGTGAGCTCATGCTGCAGGTACGTCCAACTAAAACCGGTTCAAAGCCAGTTCAAATCTGAGTAAAACCTGTTTAAATCCATTTAAAACTAGTTTTTCTTTTCCAGTCTCGGAGTGTGGACAAACAACACGCTGTGATTAATTATAATCCGACGACAGACGAGCACCTGGTTAAGGACCTGGGCAGTCTAAACGGGGTCAGTCCTGGTCCGGGATCTGGTTTAATTTTGGTTTAGATCTGTTTTTTTCCAGCTTTAGTCTTGGTCTAAAACCCGGTTCTGGTCCTGTTGCAGACCTTCGTGAATGACCTGAAGATCCCAGACCAGACTTACATTGGTCTGAAGCTGGACGACATTATCCGCTTCGGCTACGATATCCTTCTATGGACGCTTAGTACCAGCCACAAAATGTCATCTAGATTTGACCAGAGTAAAAAACCTGTCGAAATCCTACTAAAACCTGTTCAAATCCAACTAACTCTGTTCAAATCCTACTAAAACCTGTTCAAATCCAACTAACTCTGTTCAAATCCTACTAAAACATATTCAAATCCAACTAAAACCTGTTCAAATCCAACTAAAACATGTTCAAATCCAACTAAAACATGTTCAAATCCAACTAACTCTGTTCAAATCCTACTAAACCCTGTTCAAATCCAACTAAAACCTGTTCAAATCCAACTAAAACATGTTCAAATCCTACTAAAACATATTCAAATCCAACTAAAACCTGTTCAAATCCAACTAAAACCTGTTCAAATCCAACTAAAACCTGTTCAAATCCAACTAAAACCTGTTCAAATCCAACTAAAACCTGTTCAAATCCAACTAAAACCTGTTCAAATCCAACTAAAACCTGTTCAAATCCAACTAAAACATGTTCAAATCCAACTAAAACATGTTCAAATCCAACTAAAACATATTCAAATCCAACTAAAACATATTCAAATCCAACTAAAACCTTTTCAAATCCAACTAAAACCTGTTCAAATCCAACTAACTCTGTTCAAATCCTACTTAAACCTGTTCAAATCCAACTAACTCTGTTCAAATCCTACTAAAACCTGTTCAAATCCAACTAACTCTGTTCAAATCCAACTAAAACATATTCAAATCCAACTAAAACATGTTCAAATCCAACTAAAACATGTTCAAATCCAACTAAAACATATTCAAATCCAACTCAAACCTGTTTAAATCCAAATGTAACATGTTCCAAACCGTCAGAGGTGTATTTTCCTGAACTGTCCCACATTCTCATGTCTATGTTTTGGAGAAGAGTCAGCACAAAGTCCCAGAGGAGGCTTTGAAGGTACCGCTCAGTTTCCTTCCTTTTTCTGGTCTTTCTCTGTTCTCTTTGTTGTAACGTTGCCTCCTGTTGTTGCAGCATGAGAAGTACACCAGTCAGCTGCAGATAAGTTTAAGGGCCTCTGAGTCAAAACGGAACGAACTGGAGGAATGCAATCGGACCTTGGCCCCAAAGAACGGTACGAGACTCACAAATATCACAGTCTGATAGGACTGTGGGAGCTCTGTTCTAATTAGTCAGACACATAAATGAGTATTCCAACATTTGTCTGTCTCTAGCTGTGACACTGTTGTGTTAATGTTTGTGTGAAAGGAATGGGTGAATGGAAGCTCAATGTAAAGTGCTTTGATTGTCTAGTAGGTGGAAAAGCACTATATAAAATCATTGACATTACCATTCCCACTCAAATAAAGACCCCGCCCACTCAGATAATGACCCCGCCCACTCAGATAAAGCTGAGATCGTCAGGAGAAAGCCAACCTCAGATTGAAGATCTAAAAAGAAAAGTCATTCTTTCTGAGAACCATAGTCGGAAATATAATGGAATAGAATATAATGGAAGAAGCTGCGTCTTTCCCTGAATATTCAGACGGACAGAGTATGAGCAAGTTTTTTGTGAAGTGAAAAACAAACTGTGGAGCGCTGCAGTGAAACATCATTCACCCAGCCATTTTGAGTTTCACTTTAAAATGGCGGAGACTATGTATAATCTGTGATTGAACCAGAGCTGCAAAACAAAGAAGGATGAGACGAATAGTATGGACTATGGCAGGTATAAAATTTGTGATTGTGAGTCTATGATTCATGATGCTTAATTTACGAAGCAAAGGCCACAGACGTTATATTTGACAATACTATTTTATCTTATACCTTTAGGCGGGTAGTGCTTTTTTGCTTTTAAATGCTGACAAAATGGGTGTGCATGTATATGTATGTGTTTATGTTTTTGTTAGTTTGTCTTTTTTGTTTACTTGATTGCTCTAAAATAGAGGAAAGCTCAATCAAACGTAATGACTTAACGTAATGTAACGTAAAACACGTGATGGTGATTGTGAAGGACAAATTACTATCAAATAAACAATTAATTTTAATATTTGTAGTTTGAGAAATAAAATTTAGGATATTACAGAAGTTGTGAGGGGCCATTATTTGCATAAACTGGTATTATCTAAAACACACTTAGATTCAATGATAGAGGACCCAATTTTACACATATTGCCATAAAAGAATAGCTCCTACTAAAGTAGTAGCTAATGGGGATCTAAATAAATACAAACAAACCCTGACCACTCGGATAAAGACTCCACCCACTCGGTTAAAGACTCCACCCACTCGGATAAAGACTCCACCCACTCGGATAAAGACTCCACCCACTCGGATAAAGACCCTGTCCATTCAGGTGCTGCTTCTGTTCTGCTTCCAGATGATGGTTTCTTAGGGGTTTGTTCCTCTTCAGTTCTTCTCATGACAGACCAAACATCAGTCTCTTCCAGTGCAGCAGCTCATGTTTCTCTCCAAAGTCCAAATTAAGCTATGTTTAGGAAGCCTCCTCATGACACCTCCTCATAACCCTAACTCCTTCCACAGAGACCTTCCATGTCTGGAGATTGGAGAGATTACCCTATTTTTGACACTTACAACCAACTCTTTGAGACCAGCTCTCTAAGCTCTTGGTTCCTCCTTTTTACTGGTTTTGTCATCATTATTTTGTAAGTCTTGGAAAACGCAGGTAGCATTGTTTTTGTTGATTTAGCGTCATTGTGTTCAGGGAAAAGAGATAGAACACTGCAAAGTTGCTAAGATAAAAACAAACTCTGTGTTGGATCTGGAGATATTCTCTCTCAGCAGTCTAAGCTGCCCAGACCACCCTCTCCCCAGACTCTTCTTCTAGCTCCTCCAGGGTAACACTGAGGGGTCAGCTACAAAGAGGCTCTGAATTGAAGAGCCTCAGATGCTCCTCTCCAAGCCCCTATAGTTCTCTGACTGTGGGACAATCCAGAGTCCATCTCCTCTCAAGGAGTTGAGTTCTGGAGCCCAGGCTTGGTGTAGAGGTGAGCCTGACAATCTTTATGCAGTGCCTCTTCACCTCCCTTAGCTCAGACTCCTTCCCACCAGCAAGGTGACGTTCTAGTCTCTTTGTCCGAGGATTGGTTCGTCAAGGCCTTGGCCTTTGAGCACTGCCCGAACTGCTCAGCACCGGCCCTTTAGGTCCTCCTGCAGGTGAGCCCATGTCGCCCTTTTGCCCCCGTAGTTCACACATATCAGGCAATGTCACTGTCCATTAGCAACTTTGTGAGCTACTCTTGGTCTGACATGTCACTGAGGACCTGTATGTCTTGGGAAACCCTCTAGGAGCATTTAGCCCCAACAAAACAGCTCCGCATCATGATGCGGTGGAGGTTCATGGAAAGGTAAAAACCTACCCAAAACTAGTTAAATCAAACCAAAAATAACTTAAATGAAACCTATTTGATCCTTTTACAGATCTGCAGAAGGAAACTGTGGAGGTAGACTTTGTTTCGGATCAAACCAAGCCCATGTTTCAGTCGTTTCAGCCCAGGTATTTCGAGATCCCGACCAAAGATACTCCGGTCCAGGAAGGTCCGGTCCAGGAAAAACCAACCAAAGAATGTCCAACTGGAGAAAGTCTGACCGAGACCCCAGCCATTGTCCAGAGTCACGCCTCCTTCACCATTGAGTTTGACAACATGACTCCAGGAAAGATTAAGATCAAAGACCAGGTCACCAAGTTCTCCACCAGGACCCAGCGAAGACCGGCCGAGACCGAGGTAATGTCGGTGCAGAGTAAAGTTGCTGATTGGCTGGTGCATGGTGACATCAGCGTGATGCGACGAAGACCGACAAGCGACGACGTCTACAGCACCAAGAGCGACCACGCCGTGCAGACCAGGACTCTGAGAGGTACAGGGTTTAGAACTGGCTTTGATTATGTTTAGTTGTGAGTTTTGTAGCAAGATTTGTCTGTTGGTATCTTCAGATCATCATCACGAAGACGGAACGCAGAGCGACTCCGAAGACCCCGTTCACAAAGAGACTGTCCAGTCAGGGCCCTCATCTGCTCTGAACACGCCCCCCTGCTCAGACAGCGTCCCCTCTGCTACTGTAGCCCCTCCCCCTGCTCCCATGGCCCCACCCCCTGTTCATGTGCCCCCTGCTCACATGGCCCCGCCCCTCGTCGTAGACCCAGTGAAACAGGAGCATTTTTCGCAGCAAGCCTTCATCATTGAGTTCTTCGACGAGAACAACCCTCGAAAGAAACGGTCAATGTCGTTCACTCACAGCCCTGCTCCTAGCCACGTCCAAAGCGTAAGACTGGCTCTGGGTTTAGTTACTCTATTCCCAGTCTACTGCCGGTTTAGTCCTGAGAAAGGTTTTCTTTTTTGTTCTGCAGGGACCCGTGGTCCAGAGTGAGGCCCAGGCCGCCCTCAGAGCCAGACTTGAGAGGCGCAGAGGAGATCGACCCGTCTCCGTTCACGGTCAAATTGAGTCCAACAAATCCCACAGGTCCAGTTCTCTCAAACGGGACCGGTCTGAGACGCCAAACCGCGAGGATGGCGCCGGTTCCGGGATCATGGTCCGACCGTTCGGCAGCGTTGGCAGGAAGTCCAAACTTGCCCAGGAGTTTGCTGCAGACTTCTTCAAAAATCCAGGTCCAAACAAAACGTCACCAACAAGAGACAACATCACACCTCCACCGAAGTCTGCTCCTCCCATCATGGTACGTCCTGAAGGATCTGAACAGGTTTGAGATAGATTAGAACAGGTTCTAGTTGGATCTGAACAGGTTTTTGGTGTTTCAGGACGGAGACTCTCTCAGAGCCAGACCTGAGGAAGACGACAGTGTGAGCGACGCTGGGACCTACACCATCGACACAGACCAGGACCGAGAGGTGGAGCGGGCCCGAAGCATGATTGACCAGGTACCACCCAGATCTGAACTGATTTTAGGTGGATGTGATTAGGTTTTAGCTGGACTTGTCCTGACTGTGGTGTATTGCAGGTCTTCGGAGTCTTGGACTCACCCGAGTACAGTGGAGTGAGTGACATCACCCCCTCTGCCACCATCCAGGTAAACCCCAGGTCTAGACCTGGTTTGGACCTGGTTTAGAGCTGGTTTGGACCTGGTCTAGATTTGGTTTAGACCAGGACTAGACCTGGTTTAGACCTGGATTAGTTCTGGTTAAGTCCTGGTTTATACCTGGGATAGACCTGGTTTAGTCTTGGTTTAGATCTGATTTGTTTTGTTCTGGTTCTGATCTGGTTTTTGTGCAGGTCCCTGGTTCTGGAGATGGTCCGAAGTGGGTTTCTTGCTGGGCTAGTCTTGCAGATGAGTCTGGATCTACTCCTCCAACTAAACCTGGTTCTGAAGGTAATCCTGCCTGAACCAGAGTCTGATCAGGACTACAAACATGGCTGCTGATATTTTTTAAGGGGTTTTCCTTGTGTCTTTATAAGAGCCACAAGGTCTGGGTCTGGATCAGAGCGAGTCCAGGACCAGGAGGATCCTTCCACAGAGACCAGCGGACAAACCAGACTCACCTGGAGTCCATGTGAGCCATGGCCCTCTGGACCACCCAGGTGAGAACAGGATTCAGGTTCAGAGGGATTTGAGCAGGTCTTACTCGGCCTTCATTTCTTTCAGGCCCAGTCCTGGTGAAACCGGTTCAGGATGAGGTGGACCCTGACGATGTTCCTCACGAAACCTCCAGACCTCCTCAGACCAGACCAGACCAGACCTGCACCGCCTTCTACATTGGGTCTGAGCCGAGTCACAGACATGAACCTGCGAGTCTAGAACCAATCCGCACAGGTACCACCAACCTTAAACTTGTTCAAATCCATCTAAACCCTGTATAAAATCCAATTACACCTGTTTAAAATCTAACTGAAATCTGTTCAAATCCATCTGAATCCTACTGTCTTCTGTTTTTTGCAGATCGGACCAAAGCCCCTCCCACCACGGTTCTGATCCGACAACTGAACCGAGAACCAAAGAGAACCGGCATTAAACCCAACAGTTCTGCTCCAGACCTGAGGACCCACGGCTCGGACAGTGCCATTAACGTGACTGGGCCCGGAGCGGGGACGGGAGGGTTTGTCCGTCAGGAGAGTTTCACAAGAGAACGGCCCGATGACATCCAAATGAAGAAACTACCGCACATCTCCAGTCAACCTTCACTGAGAGACCTCTCCGGCAAGGTACAAAGGGTTTAGAGCAGGGGTGCCCAAAACACAAAAATCGTTTGCATGTAATTGAAAGAAATACTTAATTTTTTTCTGACACGGTAGCGGTTAATTGGAGCCCTGCAATCTGACCCAGAACTTTCAGAAATCAGACTAAAAAGTGTGGAAATGTGCACACATGCACAAACCTACCTGAATTGTCTTGTTTTTTTAAGAGGCTTTAATTGTTGAAGGCAATGTGAGCAACAAGAGTGAGGCCATTAAGTTGTTTCTGGGATATATATACAAACCCACTCTCAGTCAGGGAATGCACAAGTTTAATTACTTTTAAAACACATTTGAAACAGTGGTTAAAAGACACTCAAACATGTGATCATATGTGACCTGCATCTTATTAGCAAATTCCGTTTTGAAAATGGCCTTGTGCAATATCTATGGTTTATACTTGGTCAGACTTGGGTACCTAGGTAGAGTCAGCACAGTACAGATGTAATTGTAATTCATATTTATGTTTTAGTTCTGTCTCTTTCTCTATTTATTATTGTTTCTTTGTCTCAAATGATATTGTCTTTGATGTTTTGGGGTGTTTGTATTTGTCCTTATTGTGTTTCTTTGTGTTATTGTGTTTCTCATTTTTCTTTCTTTCCTTTTTGTGTAACATCTACCTGCCAGGGGGTCTGCAGATGGAAATTAGCCTGGGGCTATAATCTGGCATATTTACATTTGTTTTAATGTTCATTAATATGCATTGTTCCCCCCCCTTTATTTTCTTAAATAAAGAAAAAAAATCAAATCATATTTAATGCAGTAGGCCATTACCAATGGTTAAGTAAGTTTGACAATTATTGCAGATTAAATCAGTCACGCAATTTCAGTTGCAAAACATGATAACCACTGGCCGGCCAAATCAATCCCCTTGGCAGGCCAATTTTGCCTCCCCACTTTGGGCACTCCTGTTTAGAGGGATATTGAACATTGTTTAGATGGAACAGAGCAGGATTTAGAGGGATCCAACCCATCCAACATGCAAACTCCACTCAGCCAAGGGTTACATTGAGAGTTTGTTAAAGAGGACAAACATCTCTACATTTGAAGTATATAATTTGTAAATGTGAGTGAAAGTAGTAGAACTGGATAGGGCTGAAACATAAACGTTGTGACTATGTCAGACGTACAGTGAGTCACTGTCCATTGGTCTTATAAAGCGCTTTTCCACCTAGTAGGCACTCAAAGCGCTTTTAAATGAAGCTTCCATTCAACCTACCAGTGTTACAGCTGGAACAACACTGGAGGCAAGGTGGGTTAAGTGTTTTGCCCAAGGACACAACGGCCGTGTGAACTGTGAAGAGAGTGGGAATCGAATCGCCAACCTTACGGTTAAAGGACAACCGCTCTACCACTGCGCCCCCAATATAAAGTCTAAAGTTTCTTAAAACAAGTAACAACAATCAATGTTAAAAGTCTTGTTGAACAATGTGAAAATGAAAATTAGCCAAAGTTATAAATAGTGTAATAAGTAGAAGCAGGTGTCTCATTGGAAATAATAGGCAAACACAATAAGACATTGCTAATATCGCAAAAAGGTTGTTCTTTTAAAACGTTCTTTTCCCTATGGTCTGTCTCCCACAGGAAGTCGGTGGTGTGGACTTACTGTCTGGACGCCCCCCAGTAGAGGACTCGGCCTCCGGAGACTCGGACGTGGACACAGCGAGCACCATCAGCCAAGTCAGCAGCAAGAACGCTCTTGTGTCCACTGCTGCCAAAAAACGCTCCCCAACCCCGTCCTCTGGCCTGACCTCTGCCAAAAAACGCTCCTCAACTCTTCACCAGTCCAGGTCCTCGATCCAGGACCAAGACAAATCCAGGCCAGTCTCAGCAAGAGCGCGACTGTCGGAGAAACGACGATCACAGACGGAGAGTGGCGCCAAAACAGATTCCGCTCCGAAAGATGAGACAAAGAAAATGGTTCGTCTGACACAAATTTTACCCAAAAGTACAAATTTTCACTTCTTTATGGATTATAGTATTTTAAATTGGTGTCAAAATCTGTTTAAATGTGACCCAAACAATATTTTACTTGAAATAAATTAAAAAAAGTCAAATTAACAATTAGCTAATTTTCTAAAATATATTTTTTTTCTTGTTACATAGATTTTCATTAAGTGTCATGTAAAACCGGTATACTCTAAACTCTAAACTCTAAACTCTAAAACGGTTTCAAGGGAGTCAATAGTTGAAAGTTTGGCTGCTGGAGGGAGAGAACCAGACCGTACCAACCCAATTAAATGTATTGCTAACGCTATCTTGTCACAGTACTTGTTCGTTCTTACACTGACCTTTGGTTTTCACCGGCACACGCACAACTTATTTAAAGTTTACCTGGGTACACGTACCCTGCCGTTGCTTGAACATTAAACACCTGTCCGGCATTAGCTGCTAACAAGACAAGCCGGTAAAATGCTGATCTACTCGTCCCTGGTGCTTCCTAAACTCAGTAATAATTCAAACCGGATGCTTCATTATTAAAAAACTGGGACTCCTACGCAGATCTTGGTATTTACATGGAGGATCTTGTTGCTGGTTTGTTTGGCGCACGACCACTACAGGAGCTGATCATGCTTGGCAAGCCAGAACACCTGGAGTGGATTTCACTGTTCTTTAGCCACTTAACAAAAACAACTGCAGCATTACACTTCCAATCACCTCATCCGGAAGGTATGCTAGCTGCTCTTCTCTCTCACAGTTCATACAAACTTCCTATAACAGGTGAATACATTAACCCACCTTGCCTCCAGTGTCCGTAGCACTGGTGTAGCAGGAAGTTGACAGCAGAGGTGTGTTTGGTGGTGGTCAAAAGGTTGAGCGCACATGCACATATGGCACCCCCATCTCTGTCTGCCCCTGCTCAAAACTTACAAACATGGGGTGAGTGGAAGCATGATGTAAAGCGCTTTGGGCTGTGTTCCAAAAATGCGCTATATAAATGCATTACCATTTACCATTTACCATTTAGCCACTTAACAAAAACAACTGCAGCATTACACTTCCAATCACCTCATCCAAAACTGATGCTAGCTGCTCTTCTCTCTCACAGTCAACAAACTTCACTATAACAGGTGAATATCATTCCACAGCTACTCTCTCACTTCAACCCCACCAAGCAGCAGGAAGTTGAGAAGTTCATCCTGAACCCTTCCACTGAAACAGCCTTAATCAGAGTTACTAGTGACTTGCTAATGGCTACTGATTCCGGTTCTCCAGCCCTCCTCATTCTTCTCGACCTAGCTGCTGCAATTGATACTATTGACTACCACATCCTTCTACACCGCCTACAACACTAAACTGGACTCTCAGACACTGCCCTCCACTGGTTTCCCTCCTACCTCACGGGACGAACCGAACCTCGGTCCGGCCCTCTTCACCATCTCCATGCTCCCCCTTGGTTGTGTCATCAAAAGGCATGAAATACAATTCCACTGCTATGCTGATGATACAAAACTGTACATCAAGGTCACTCCCTCTCTCACCCCCCTCTGTCACCCATCTCACCTCCTGCTCGGAGGAGACAGAGGTGTGAGCCAGAACTTCCTGCAGCATATAGCAATAAAACTGAAGCCATTCAAATTGGCACACCTCCTCTCATTTATTTTCTCTAATCATAATATTCCCCTTTCACCCTCCATTACTAACCTGGGTGTAAGATTTGACCCCTAACTCACCTTTAACAACCATATTAACCACAACGCCATCTCCGTAACATTGCTAAACTCCGGTCCTCCCTGTCCTTCCCATCTGCAGAGAAGCTCGTTCAAGCCTTTGTCTCCTCCAGGTTGGATTACTGTAATGCACTCCTCATTGGGATCCATGGCAGGAGCCTCCAAAAGCTCCAATACATTCAAAACAGCGCTGCCAGGGTCCTGATGAGGGAAATATGAACACATCACCCCCATCCTCCGTACATTGCACTGGCTCCCCATTCACTTCCGTATAGAATTCAAGATCCTCCTCCACACCCATCACTGTGTGCACGGTGTTGCCCCCACTTACCTCACTGATCTCCTCACTCCACACACCTCAGCCAGAACCTGGTCAGGCCAATTGCACCATCTGCACCCCCAGGACTAAACTTAAGCCCATAGGCAACAGGGCCTTTGCAGCTGCTGCTCTCCGGCAATGGAGCGCCCTGCCAGACTATTTCTGGACTCCACAGACAGTGGACGTTTTTTAAAAAGGACCTTTCTTTTTATACAAGCTTACAAGTAATGTACAAAGCCTGTTTTCTTATTCAGTCTCGCCCGGAACACCTCCCTAGAGAGGCGTCCAGGGGGCATCTGAAACAGATGCCTGAGCCACCTCAGCTGGCTCTCTCGATGTGGAGGAGCAGCGGTTCTACTTTGAGCTCCTTCACGAGTGACCGAGCTCCTCACCCCATCTCTAAGGGAGCACCCCGCCACCCTGCGGAGAAAGCCCATTTCGGCCGCCTCTATCCGGGATCTTGTTCTTTTGGTTAAACAAGAGCTTTGCATTACAGCTCAGCTCCTTCTTCACCACGACAGACCGGTACATCAACTGCATCACTGCAGAAGCTGCAACGATCCGTCTGTCAATCGCACGATCCCTCCTTCCCTCACTCGTGAACAAGACCCTAAGATACTTAAACTCCTCCACTTGAGGCAGGATCTCTCCACCAACCTGAAGGGGACAAGCCACCCTTTTCCGAACTGAGAACCATGGTCTCAGACTTGGAGGTGCTGATCCTCATCCCAGCCACTTCACACTCGGCGGCAAACCGCCCCAGTGCACACTGAAGGTCCTGGTCTGATGGAGCCATGTTGGACAACATCATCTGCAAAAAGCAGAGACGAGATCCTGTGGTCCCTAAACCTGACTCCCTCCGGCCCCTGGCTGCGCCTAGAAATCCTGGCCATAAAGGTAATGAACAGGACCATTGACAAAGGGCAGCCCTTCCGGAGTCCAACATGCACCGGGAACAGGTCTGACTTCTTTCCACAGTCCAACAATGTCCCCAGTTGAAGTCAGCAGTAAACACTGTGCCAACACTGTAAACCATGTTGGCACAGTGTTTACACTGTAAATAGTGTGGGCAGGGCACTGCTTTCCCCTCCTGAAGCGCCGGACGCTTTGCCAGAATTATCGGCCGACCGATAGTCCTCCATGGCCTCATCGGAGGTCAGATGAAACAACTACAAAGTTGATCATCGACCCAATTTGTTTTTCAAAATGTTAAGTGCAATACAGAAGGATTAAACCCAGTCTAAATGTTGCACACTTGAATGATAAGGCTCAAAGTGTTGCTTTAGTTTGATTTATTTCACTTTAGCACTTTACCTGTAACAAGAGAAAACATTTCTCACTGCACGAGTCTGCCAATTTCACATAGTCCATGAGGTAGATAACGTCTTCAAGAAGACCATATGACATGTATCTCCTGTTGGTGTCATATGTGCGCAGTGACTGTTATCGTGCACTATAACTGTCCACTGCTTCTTCCCTCACGTGCCAGGGGTATCTGCACCGTCTTTGAGCAAGGTTTCTTAACATAGCACTAACTACCTATTATAACAACATGTCAGGTCACCAGTATTCCAATAAATAAATTCAACGAAAGATTAAGGCTATGTATATAAATGTAACAATAAAGCTGGAACTTTAAATGGAACTTTTTTATGAACCTTACTAATTACTTAGTAGTTCAATGAGGCACACAGGTCTATGACATATCGGGCTGTCCCAACCTATGGTAAGTAAACATTGGCTTTGGTTTTCTTAATCTTAAAGGATACTTTTTCTGCTGCCCAGAAGATGGACCAGGAACTTCTTCATCACTGCCCGCAGACGTCAGCGATTGATAGTCTTCTCCATTGTTTTGTGTGTCATTGTCTTTGTCTTGGCCTTCAACGTCCACCTCCTGTTGGTCTCTCTGTGGCTCATCTTCTTCAACACTGGAGTGTTTTTCGACCTCTTTATTGTCTATAGCGGTCTCTTCGACCTGCTCATAGTGTTCCTCTGGTATCCTGTCCTCCAGTTGTAATCTTGTGATTCCATTCATCCTCGTCATCTGAGCTGTATTCTTCTGCACGTTGCTGTTTGTGTGCTTGTTTGTTACTTTTTTTCTTTTGTTTTTGTGCCGGCAAGTTGACTTTCTCCACAGGAAGGAAGTCACAGGGAAGCAGAAGGTTTCTGTGCATGACTTTAGTTCATCCCTTTCCACTCTCTGGCTGTATCTCATATACAGGACTGACTTCATGTTTTCTTTGTGTCACCACATATACTTGATCTTCCCAAAATGCTCTCAATTTACCTGGACCGCCTTTTTCATTTAGATTTCTCACCAAGACTCTGGATCCAGGATACAAATCTGCTCCATATGTTTTCTTGTCGTAGCGCATTTTCCCACATTTACCTTCTCTCTCGGCTGTTTCAGTAGCAAGCCTATAACCATCATCCATTCGGAGAAGTGGAGAGAAAAGGAAAGAAGTGGAGAGAAAAGGAGAAAGTATAATGCATAGCCTGTGGCTTCACTGCGGGTGCAGTTGTAAGCATGGCGGCACAGTGGCAGTGTGGTTAGCGCTCCTGCCTCACAGCAAGAAGGTCCTGTGTTCGATTCCCATCCAGGGCAGGGCCTTTGTGTGAGGAGTTTGCATGTTCTCCCTGTGTCTGCGTAGGTTTCCTCCGGGTACTCCGGTTTCCCCTACCACCAAAAAACATGTACAACAGTCCCCCCAAACACACATGGGGCCAGGACTCCCCTGCAGCAGCGGCTCGCCCATAGAGGGCGCTGGGGCGCCGACCTCCCTGTCAGTTTTAATTTGTATTAAATTTTTTATTGAATAATAATAAGCTTTTAATAATCTCTCATTTTGAAAAATAATCTGTGTTAATGACATGCTATTAATGGTTTTACTTTAGAATGTGTTTAGAACTCTCCAGAATGATATTTGCATTCACTTAATGTTGGTGTAGTAGTAGCCAATAGGCTGTCTTCCCTGGGCTCCAGTTCGCTCAGCCCAACAGTGCTGGAATTTAAGCCAATGGTTCCCCTGTTGCTACGCAAAAAAGTTTATATTTTGCCAATCATCGTCGTCGAATTTTATGGTTTGGGGGCTCTGAAAATATCGCCCGTGATTAGAGCAGTGCACCTGCTGCACCACGGGATATTTACCTCAGAGGAGTACGAGTGCAGTATGGAGGCGCCAAAGACGTCGAGTAGCATTAATGTGGGAGTTGAGCTAGCGCTAGCCCCAAATTCAGTTAAATCTCTACACCTGTATCCCTTTGAAAGAAGAACATTAGCGGAAAAACTAATTGTAAAAGAACTCGGACCAGACAAGCCAGAAGTGAATATAACCCAACAGGCGCGAGAAAAGGAGAAAACCTACAAGAGATCATTTTCCCGAGGTTGGTTCAATCGAAAGCGTTGGCTTACTAGCTGTGGTTACGCCAATGCAATCTTTTGCTTCCCTTGCTTACTTTTTAAAACAAGTGCTTGTGATAGCTCGTGAACACAGACAGGGCTAACAGACCTGAAACATATGTCGCATATGAACGCATTAAGAAACACGAACGGGCAAGAGTGCATATGGACAACTCTGTGAAGCTAGCCATGCTAGGCCGAATTAGCATAGCCACACAGCTAGATGAGGGACACCGCATTGCCATAAGAAGGCACAACAAGGAGGTGGACAGGAATCGGCATATTGTGTCAAAGATCATTGATGCCGTGAAATTTTGTGGTGCCTTTGAACTTGCTTTGCGTGGTCATTCAAGTCATTCAAATGAACGGCAGTGCTGGATGAAGTGGTGGCACACAGACTTCAAAGTGCTTCAACAACGCGATGGAACTTCCACAGTCGAGCTGTTAACACCATTTACGAGCACAAAGACGAACTGGTTAAGTGCTTCCAAACCATTCGAGACAGAGAAGACTTTGATGCCATATCGAGGAGAGAGGCCGGGGGTTGTATGAGAATGTTGGAAGATGAGGTTTTCTGTTTCATCCTGGCGTTATTCCACAAAATCATGCCACATGTAGACATGCTGTTTAACCTTCTGCAGAAGAGGAACATAGACTCTGTCTTCATCGCAGGGATCACCCAGAGGTTCACTCACAGCATACAGGCCATCAGGTAGGCTATGATTTTGCATATTGGCTAGAAAACATGCTTATGTAGCCTAAACAATAAAAACATAAATCCACATGGCTGAGTACAATAGAACCTATCATAAATATCTCAATTTCGCCAACATGTTAGACTAGTGAATTTATTTGTGATGAATCTAGATAACATTGACTAGGCTCAACACAACAATAGCACATTTTAATACAGTTTTATTAAAATTATTTTTATATCTCCAACAAGTTGGTTTCTGATACAGTAATTTCAGAATGGACAGTGACTTATGAAACTTATTTTGGATCAGGGACTCCGTTCCTTCTCTAGTTGAGGATGAGGAGTATAGGGGACCTGTACAGGAACCACCCCTAAAGAAACGGAGGGCAATGGGAGAAGAAACGCAACAGCATCTGGCAATAGAGGTAAGCAGTATGTGTATATGTGTTCGTGTTCGTTTGCACATTTTTGTATTTTGAATTGTCATTATTAGACATATCTATCTACTGGAGAATGCAGAAATTATGATTTTTTTTTTCACATTTGTGCTTTTATTAATTATTGTGTATATGGTGTGTATGTGTGAGAGTGACACAGACAGCTTAGAGAGAGAGTGTGTGTGTGTGTGTGTGTGTGTGTGTGTGTAAGAGAATGACAGCTAGTGTGTGTATTATAATTATAATTAATAAAACTTACTTCATAACAAAATTGTAACTCCTGTGAATATGCTGATTGTATTGTGTTGCTGAACTGAGAAATGTGAAAACTTAATGTTTTGTGCTTACTTTTCTACAATTAGGTATCGTTGCATAGGTATGTGATACCATTATGAGCCATGCCAAGGAGAGGTTTTCTTTCACCAATCATCTCATCAGTGCCACTCTGTTGCAAGGAGACTTGTTTCCACAACACAGCAGAAAGTTCCCGGATTCAGCACTAGGAACCACGGTGGATGCCTATCCCATGTTGGACAAAGCCAGACTTAAAACAGAACTGTCCCTGATCTATGAAAATGAGGACTTCCAGGGTTGCTGTGGTGCACTGGCTCTCTTTCAGGTTGTAATGGAAAATAACCTTCAAGACACATTCACCGAAACTGTAAGTCTTCTCAAGATCCTCATCACCACACCAATGACAACAGCAGAATCAGAGAGGTGCTTCTCTACTTTAAAGAGGATAAAAACTTTCCTTAGGAACACGATGGCACAAGATCGCCTCAACGCTCTGGCTATGCTCTCTATAGAGAAAAAACTCACACGGGACATTCCAGATTTCAACACAAGGGTCATTGAGAGATTTGTCACTCAGAAAGATAGACGAGCAAAGTTCCTGTACAAATAAGTTCTCCATCCCCTTCACTCTCACTCACCCCCGCATTCACTCACACATTCACTCCATCTACCTCTCTCATACACAAATCTAACTGTCACAGACAGCTGGGGATTGATTAAAGAACTAGATTGTTGTATTCCCTATTATAATTTATTGTTATGCGTTGCACTTTTTCTATCTGGACACGGAGCATAATAAACCTGTGAAACTGTTGATTTCTACATGGCAGTTCAATTAATATTGTCTTTTTAGAACATTGGTATTGACTGGTTTGAGTTATAAGCAAGGGACATGGGTGGCCTAAAATGCACCAGAATGCAGGAAATCACTACTATGAAATAAAAAAAATTCCCCCAGACCCGCGCTCAAACAGCCCCACCTAAAATATTTTTCACCAGCCGCCACTGCTCCCCTGCAAAAGAGATTTGTAATCTCAGTGGGACTTTCCTGGTTAAATAAAGGTTAAAGAAAATAAAATGCACCACTTTTGCAAGAGAGGCTTTCCAGTTTTCTTTTGCCCTTTCCGGAAGGCACCGCAGCATGCCCAGGAGCGTCCTATTAAACCTCTTCACTTGGCCATTCCCCTGAGGGTGATGTGGTGTTGTCCTGGACCCTTTCACGCCACTGTATTCCTCAAGCTTGGCGAAAAGTTTGTTTTGAAACCCCCTCCCCTGATCATGATGGAGTCTTGTGGGAAAGCCAAACTTCAACGTGAAATCCCCATAAAGCTTCTCAGCGGCTGTTTTTGCTGATTTGTTTTTGCTGATTTGTTTCTGCAGGCGTTTGCTTGAGCAAATCGATTGAAATGGTCCATAACGACCAGGATATATTCATATCCGCCCTTACACTTTTCCAGATGCAGGAAATCCATCGACACGAGCTCAAACGGGTATGTTGTTGTGATGTTAGTGAGAGGAGCTCTTGTCGGCTTGTTTGGGCGTTTGTTTTTGAGGCAGATGCATACTCGTGTTATGTAGTGCTCCACGTCACGCTGCATGAGACCAATAGAAGCGGTCTCGAATGAGAGTTAAGACTCTCTCCACCCCGAGATGTCCCATCTCCTCATGCAGTTCTTTGTAGACAAGTCTATGGTATTTCCTGGGTAGAACAAGCTGGGATCGGATAGCTGTTTTTTGGTACAATAGCCTGTCTTTGCTGATGTGTAGCTTTTGTTTTTCTCGCGCCAGCGCAGCTACGCCCTTGTTTTGTATAAGCTTCCCACTTTTTGGCCAGTGATTTGAGGAGACAAATTTTAGCACCTGACCAATGACAGGATCTTCACTCTGTGCCTCTCTGAGAGCAGTTTGGGACAGTCCTTGTACTGATGTTGTCATCTGTTCTTCCTCCTGATCAACTACTGTAGACGAGATGGTGAACGGGCACAACCAGGGGTCGGTACTTTTTGCATTGACAGCCAGAGCCTGGGCCACACTGTGCATCACATCTTGTGCAACTGCCTGTGTACAACTCTCCAAAGTCTGCGAGTTCGGCAACCCAGCGGTGGGTGGTTGCATTTAGCTTGGCAGTTGTGAGTACATATGTGAGGGGGTTGTTATCGGTATAGACCAGAAATAGTGGTGAGTAATACAAATAGTCCCTGAAACACTCACATATGGCCCACTTGAGGACCAGAAACTCCAACTTTCCAGAGTGGAGGTGGTAGTTCTTCTCCGGGTAGTCAGAGTTCTGGACCCATATGCAATCACACGCAACTTCCCCTGCTGCTTCTGGTAAAGTACTGCCCCTAAACCATCCTGGGAGGCATCACAGTGTAGGATAAATGGCTGTTCAAAGTCAGGGTACCCCAGGACTGGCGGCTGTGACAGGAAATCAATGAGCTTGTTGAGGACATCTTCATGTTTGGTTGTCCACACAACAGGGTGGGATGTTAGGAGCTGAGCACTTTTTGTCTGTTTTCTTTTACTTATCTTCTTTTGAAGTTGTTTTTCTTTGGAGACATTTTCTTTTGACAGAAGGTCATAGAGAGGAGTGGCAATGCGTGAGAAGTTAGGGATATAGCTTCTGTAATAGGAGACAAATCCCAGCAGTTTCCTTACTTCTCCAACTGTAGTCAGTTTTGTCTCCTTGAGCGCTTGTACAGGGGCAATGTCTGCAGGGTCCATTGTGTATCCATCCTTAGTGACCAGTCTGCCCAGAAATCTCACCTGATTCTTGAAGAGCTCACATTTTTTTGGAGTAAGCTTAACTCCGTGCGTCTCATAACGCTGCAGGACATTCTTTAAATCATCAAGGTGATCATCATCGGGGCATCAGTAGCTCAGTGGGTAGAGTGGTCGTCTTTCAACCGGAAGGTAGGCGGTTCGATTCCCACTCTGCCCACAGTTCATACTGTCGTTGTGTCCTTGGGCAAGACACTTAACCCACCTTGCCTCCAGTGGCTGTAACACTGGTAATTACATTAGAACAATGTAAGTCGCTTTGGATAAAAGCGTCAGCTAAATGAATAAATGTAAATGTAAATGTAAATGATCATTAAACGTCTTGGAGTGGACCAGGTTGTCGTCCAGGTAAGGCAAGCAGATCTCATCTCGGAGCCCCACCAGACACTCTTCCATTGACCTCTGGAACTCGGCTGGAGCAGATGATAGGCCAAAAGGGATTCTTACCCTCAATGGGCTTACAGCCCTGGTCACAGCTTCCACTATTTCAGCTTCACTGTGCCCCTTTCTCAGACCCATCTCCATCTGATGAAGCAGATTGGAGTATGATAACTTGTCTTTTTGGCCTCTCTCTCCAATTTGACCATTAATTTTGAATTCTCTGCGAATTATAAATTCAGGTGGCTGTGTTGTTGGCGCAGTAGCTGACATGGGGACAAAACGGGAACCTGGTTCTTGTTTAGTGACATTAGTTGTGAGTTTTGACATTTCTTCCTCTAATTTCTGTGTTGCCTTCTGTAAATTTAATTGGAAAGCTGCATACTGTTCTTTTAGACTGGTCAACACTGCTGCATCTTGACTAGGTTTCTCTGTGATGGGCAGTGCTGTGTCAGCTCCCTCTTTCAGGCCATTTGCAAGTGTAATCAGGTGAGTTATAAACTCTTGATTTATAACTTAGTTACTACTTCACTTTACTTGATTTTAAAAGTAACTAAGTTACTTTTTCAGGTTACTTTATTAGTTACAATTCAGCAGCTGTACCTCAACATAAAAATGACAACTG
>CM044564.2:328434-520934 GCA_024416835.2 Perccottus glenii
AGGACCGAGACCAGGACAGAGACCAGAACCGAGACCAGGGCTGACACCAGGACTGCAGCTGAGACCAACAGAACCACAGCTGAGACCAAAACCGGACCTGAGTCTAAGAAGCTGTCGCGGCTGGAGTTCCTGGCTCTGCCTCGGAACAGAACAAGTTCTTTCACTGGGACCAGTGACAGCGAGAACTGTCAAGGTCTGGGCCATACCTCATGTCTAATGTCTGGACCAGGTTTAGTCCGGTCTTCAGACCAGAGGCTTTTAATGTGAAGGGGCCAGCGTCCAATTGGACTGTAAATAACTGTGTTTCTCTGCAGCTCGGTCCTCGTCCAATAGGAATGCAGAGCTCAACAGGAAGTCATCAGCCGGAGACAAAGGTGACGGGGAAAAACAGATGCAGACCAGAACCAAGTCCAGAACCAGGTCCATTGGATCAAAGTCCAGCTCCGGTCAGAACTAGTCCACCTCCATTTTACTGAACCCCCTTCAGAACCACATCTGGTTTAGTCAGGCTTGAACTGGTTTTAGTTGGACTTTAACAGGTATAGTCAGACTTTAACAGGTTTTAGTCAGACTTTAACAGGTCTAAGTTGGACTTTAACAGATTTTAGTCAGACTTTAATAGATCTAAGTGGGATTTTAACTTGTCTTAGTTGGACTTTAACAGGTTATAGTCAGACTTTCACAGGTTTTAGTTGGATTTGAACAAGTTTTAGTTGGACTTTAACAGGTTATAGTCAGACTTTAACAGTTTTTAGTCCGACTTTAACAAGTTTTAGTTGGACTTTAACAAGTTTTAGTTGGACTTTAACAGGTTTTAGTTGGACTTGAACAGGTTTTAGTTGGATTTGAACAAGTTTTAGTTGGACTTGAACAGGTTTTAGTTGGATTTGAACAGGTCTGAGGCGGTCTAAAGGCTCCTCTTCGTCGTCTGAGGAAGACGTCACCCAGCGCCCGATTTCGACAGCAGCGCCTCAAAGACACGCCCACTCCAGAACCGTCTCCATAGAAATGGAGGAGGACCCCTACCAGACCTGGACCAATCACAGCGCGGAGATCGCCAAGTATGGACCCGGGTCTGGTTCAGTCCCTCCTTTAGTCTATTTTTTGTCCTGCTGTTATTCTGATCTAGACCTGGTCTTGTTCTCCCTCAGACTCAGTCAGGACTTGGCCAAAGACCTGGCGATCCTGGCCAGAGAGATCCATGACGTGGCGGGAGACACAGAGCCTGACTTTACTTTCCACAATGCACCTGGGCCCAGCGTCTGCGCCACTGAGCAGGTACAAGGAGGCTCTGAGGTGGTTTTAGTTTGACTTGAACAAGTTTTCAGTGGTTTTAGTTTGACTTGAATGATCTTGTGTCTGTTGCAGTTGGTGCAGCAGGTCCCAGATGCCGGACTGAATTTCCAGAAGCTTCCTCCTGGTGGCACCTCCGAGCCTCAGCTGGATGTTAACATGAACCAACACAAGCCCTGGAGCCGCCAAGAGGTGACTGTCCTGACTCCCCCGTCAACTAACGCATCATACACTATTTTCTCCTCTGACTCCTCCTCTCCTCTGACTCCTCCTCTCCTCTGACTCCTCCTCTCCTCTGACTCCTCTCCTCTGAGTCCTCCTCTCCTCTGACTCCACTCCTCTGAGTCCTCCTCTCCTCTGACTCCTCCTCTCCTCTGAGTCCTCCTCTCCTCTGACTCCTCTCCTCTGAGTCCTCCTCTCCTCTGACTCCACTCCTCTGAGTCCTCCTCTCCTCTGACTCCTCCTCTCCTCTGAGTCCTCCTCTCCTCTGACTCCTCTCCTCTGACTCCTCTCCTCTGACTCCTCCTCTCCTCTGACTCCTCTCCTCTGAGTCCTCTCCTCTGAGTCCTCCTCTCCTCTGACTCCTCCTCTCCTCTGAGTCCTCCTCTCCTCTGACTCCTCCTCTCCTCTGACTCCTCTCCTCTGAGTCCTCCTCTCCTCTGACTCCTCTCCTCTGACTCCTCCTCTCCTCTGAGTCCTCCTCTCCTCTGACTCCTCCTCTCCTCTGACTCCTCTCCTCTGACTCCTCTCCTCTGAGTCCTCTCCTCTGAGTCCTCCTCTCCTCTGAGTCCTCCTCTCCTCTGACTCCTCTCCTCTGAGTCCTCCTCTCCTCTGACTCCTCTCCTCTGACTCCTCCTCCTCTGACTCCTCTGACTCCTCTCCTCTGACTCCTCCTCTCCTCTTACTCCTCTCCTCTGACTCCTCTCCTCTGAGTCCTCCTCTCCTCTGACTCCTCTCCTCTGAGTCCTCCTCTCCTCTGACTCCTCTGACTCCTCTCCTCTGACTCCTCTCCTCTGACTCCTCTCCTCTGAGTCCTCCTCTCCTCTGACTCCTCTCCTCTGACTCCTCTCCTCTGAGTCCTCCTCTCCTCTGAGTCCTCCTCTCCTCTGACTCCTCTCCTCTGACTCCTCTCTTCTGAGTCCTCCTCTCCTCTGACTCCTCTCCTCTGACTCCTCTCCTCTGAGTCCTCCTCTCCTCTGACTCCTCTCCTCTGAGTCCTCCTCTCCTCTGACTCCTCCTCTCCTCTGAGTCCTCCTCTCCTCTGACTCCTCCTCTCCTCTGAGTCCTCCTCTCCTCTGACTCCTCTCCTCTGACTCCTCCTCTCCTCTGAGTCCTCCTCTCCTCTGACTCCTCTCCTCTGACTCCTCTCCTCTGAGTCCTCCTCTCCTCTGACTCCTCTCCTCTGAGTCCTCCTCTCCTCTGAGTCCTCCTCTCCTCTGACTCCTCTCCTCTGAGTCCTCCTCTCCTCTGAGTCCTCCTCTGACTCCTCTCCTCTGACTCCTCCTCTCCTCTGACTCCTCTGACTCCTCTCCTCTGACTCCTCCTCTCCTCTTACTCCTCTCCTCTGACTCCTCTCCTCTGAGTCCTCCTCTCCTCTGACTCCTCTCCTCTGAGTCCTCCTCTCCTCTGACTCCTCTGACTCCTCTCCTCTGACTCCTCCTCTCCTCTGACTCCTCTCCTCTGACTCCTCTCCTCTGACTCCTCTCCTCTGACTCCTCTCCTCTGAGTCCTCCTCTCCTCTGACTCCTCTCCTCTGACTCCTCCTCTCCTCTGAGTCCTCCTCTCCTCTGACTCCTCCTCTCCTCTGACTCCTCTCCTCTGAGTCCTCCTCTCCTCTGACTCCACTCCTCTGAGTCCTCCTCTCCTCTGACTCCTCCTCTCCTCTGAGTCCTCCTCTCCTCTGACTCCTCTCCTCTGACTCCTCTCCTCTGAGTCCTCCTCTCCTCTGAGTCCTCCTCTCCTCTGACTCCTCCTCTCCTCTGAGTCCTCCTCTCCTCTGACTCCTCTCCTCTGACTCCTCTCCTCTGACTCCTCCTCTCCTCTGACTCCTCTCCTCTGAGTCCTCTCCTCTGAGTCCTCCTCTCCTCTGACTCCTCCTCTCCTCTGAGTCCTCCTCTCCTCTGACTCCTCCTCTCCTCTGACTCCTCTCCTCTGAGTCCTCCTCTCCTCTGACTCCTCTCCTCTGACTCCTCCTCTCCTCTGAGTCCTCCTCTCCTCTGACTCCTCCTCTCCTCTGACTCCTCTCCTCTGACTCCTCTCCTCTGAGTCCTCTCCTCTGAGTCCTCCTCTCCTCTGAGTCCTCCTCTCCTCTGACTCCTCTCCTCTGAGTCCTCCTCTCCTCTGAGTCCTCCTCTCCTCTGACTCCTCTCCTCTGACTCCTCCTCTCCTCTGACTCCTCTGACTCCTCTCCTCTGACTCCTCCTCTCCTCTTACTCCTCTCCTCTGACTCCTCTCCTCTGAGTCCTCCTCTCCTCTGACTCCTCTCCTCTGAGTCCTCCTCTCCTCTGACTCCTCTGACTCCTCTCCTCTGACTCCTCTCCTCTGACTCCTCTCCTCTGAGTCCTCCTCTCCTCTGACTCCTCTCCTCTGACTCCTCTCCTCTGAGTCCTCCTCTCCTCTGAGTCCTCCTCTCCTCTGACTCCTCTCCTCTGACTCCTCTCTTCTGAGTCCTCCTCTCCTCTGACTCCTCTCCTCTGACTCCTCTCCTCTGAGTCCTCCTCTCCTCTGACTCCTCTCCTCTGAGTCCTCCTCTCCTCTGACTCCTCCTCTCCTCTGAGTCCTCCTCTCCTCTGACTCCTCCTCTCCTCTGAGTCCTCCTCTCCTCTGACTCCTCTCCTCTGACTCCTCCTCTCCTCTGAGTCCTCCTCTCCTCTGACTCCTCTCCTCTGACTCCTCTCCTCTGAGTCCTCCTCTCCTCTGAGTCCTCTCCTCTGAGTCCTCCTCTCCTCTGAGTCCTCCTCTCCTCTGAGTCCTCCTCTCCTCTGAGTCCTCCTCTGACTCCTCTCCTCTGACTCCTCCTCTCCTCTGACTCCTCTGACTCCTCTCCTCTGACTCCTCCTCTCCTCTTACTCCTCTCCTCTGACTCCTCTCCTCTGAGTCCTCCTCTCCTCTGACTCCTCTCCTCTGAGTCCTCCTCTCCTCTGACTCCTCTGACTCCTCTCCTCTGACTCCTCCTCTCCTCTGACTCCTCTCCTCTGACTCCTCTCCTCTGACTCCTCTCCTCTGACTCCTCTCCTCTGAGTCCTCCTCTCCTCTGACTCCTCTCCTCTGACTCCTCCTCTCCTCTGACTCCTCTCCTCTGACTCCTCTCCTCTGACTCCTCTCCTCTGAGTCCTCCTCTCCTCTGACTCCTCTCCTCTGACTCCTCTCCTCTGAGTCCTCCTCTCCTCTGAGTCCTCCTCTCCTCTGACTCCTCTCCTCTGACTCCTCTCCTCTGACTCAAAGTTCAAAGTTCAAAGTTGTCTCCCATAGGAGAAATTTGTCTTGGACAAAAAGGCAGTACTGCAGCACAACATAAAAACAGTCACACATATACCATCCCCCCCATGTACAGTGCGACAACATCTGAAAACACAGTTATCTTGACCTCGAGTGCCCTTTATTTACATTTATATTTATTCATTTAGCAGACGCTTTTATCCAAAGCGACTTACATTACATTACCAGTGTTACAGTCACTGGAGGCAAGGTGGGTTAAGTGTCTTGCCCAAGGACACAACGACAGTATGAACTGTGGGGAGAGTGGGAATCGATCCTACTACCTTCCGATTGAAGGACGGCCGCTCTACCACTGAGCTACTGCCGCCTCGATGTGCCGCCCTTTATGTTTGCGTTAGAAACATAACATAGAAAATGGAGGCGCTGGTGGACTCTGGCACAAACACTCGCCACCTGTGTGTGCCAACTGAGGTCACTGTCGATGTGCACGCCCAGGTATTTAAAGGACGTGACCTGTTTGATGGTGTTTCCATGAATAGTCACTGGGCACCAATCCCTCACTGATCTGGGGTCGAGCAGCGTCTCCACAGTTTTACTTGTGTTTATGAGCAGGCTATTGGTATCGCACCAGTCCACAAATACATCCAGTTTTATGGTTATTTACATTTACATTTACATTTATTCATTTAGCAGACGCTTTTTATCCAAAGCGACTTACATTACATTACCAGTGTTACAGTCACTGGAAGCAAGGTGGGTTAAGTGTCTTGCCCAAGGACACAACGACAGTATGAACTGTGGGGAGAGTGGGAATCGAACCGCCTACCTTCCGGTTGAAAGACGACCGCTCTACCCACTGAGCTATTTAAGTTTTTTGTGAGCGGACTGAGGATAACTGACACAGTCATTAGTATACAGAGTGAAAAGGAACGGTGAACTGACGCACCCCTGAGGGGCCCCTGTACTGCTTACAGTTCTGCTGGAGAGGACAGAGTTAAATTTTGTTGTGTTCGATTTGAAAGAAAGGAATGGTACCGTTTGATTAAAAAAGGGTTCACATTCAACTGAACTAATTTATTCAGAAGAATGTTTGGTTGGATGGAGTTAAAAGCTGAACTAAAATCAATAAAAAGCAACCTAGCATATGCAGCAGGATTTTCTATATGTTTCAAAGCCAGATGCATTAATGTTGAAATTGCGTTGTTTGTGCTTCGGTTCTTAGTGTACGCAAACTGGAACCTATCAAGGGCTGGCTCTATCTCCGTGCTTAATACCTGTAATAAAAGTCTCTCCAGCGCTTTCATAACATTAGAGGTGAGAGCCACAGGACGATAGTCATTGTTCACCTGGGGACATGCCGTTTTTGGAACTGGAATTATGATGGATTTTTTCCAGAGCTCCGGCACTGAGTGTGTGTCAACAGAGAGCTGAAAGAGTCTGTGCCAAACTGGTGAGAGCTCATCTGCAAATGTTTTTAGAAGAAAATCATGTGCATTCCTTTAATTCCCTTGTAATATAAGGTTTATTGTTCGGAAACCTTTTAACAGTTTTCTGAGGTATGATTGAATCGACACAGAAGGAGATATAAGCCGTAATTGATTCAGTGGCAGTATTTATATCCACATCCTCATAAAAGATGTCCCAGTCCGTGTAAAGAAAGCATCCCTTCAGCTCCTCTCTTTTATCGCTGGACCAAACTTTTACTGTTTGTTGTTGTGGTTTGCTGGACTTAAAAACTGACCTGTAAGTGGGAAGTAGATGGACTACATTGTGATCATGAGTTACCAAGGGGTGGTTTGGCCCTGGCTGTATATGCATCCTTGATGTTGCTATAACATGTATCCAGGATGTTATTGTCTCTGGTACTGCACTTGATATATTGAAAAAACCCCGGCAGAGATTTATTGAGGCTGCAGTGGTTAAAATCACCAAGAATGAACATTGGGGTGTCGGGTTTGTTCTAAAGATGTTGGTGGACACAGTCTGAAATAGTGCTGGCTGCCCCAGCAGCATTTCCACTTGGTGGACTATACACTACACACACAAAGACATTGGTAAATTCCCTTTGGAGGTATTATGGGCGAAGGGTAATGCACAGCAGCTCAAGGTCTGGATTACATATTCTACCAAGATGGCGCCGCTGTGTCCGGCCGCCGTCCAGGTCGCTCCGCTTAGATTGTGTTCTTATTTACTTTTTTACCTACTTTTGCTTTCTCTTTTTACACACATTACCTCTGCACTGATTTCATACGAAAAGGTGATACTTTGGACATTGGACACCGCTTCACTGACCTGTTTCACTACACTTTATCCTCCAACTTGTCGTGGCCACCTGAGATTCTCCGGGACGCGGTGATAAACAATGGTCACCTGAATAGCCACCCGAGGCGACGGAACAAGAAACACCGCGGGAGACGTGCTGGGATTCGCAACAGACTGAGGAAAAGAGCACACAGCCCTCCTCTACCGAGCATTTTGCTCGCCAATGTCCAGTCTCTGGAGAATAAGATGGATGATCTTAAAGCCAGGATAAACTTCCAACGGGACATTAGGGACTGTAACATCCTTTGTTTGTCTGAAACGTGGCTCACGCCCTGGGTCCCGGACGCTGCTGTAACGCCGTCTGAAAACTTCTCTGTTTTACGGATGGACAGGACAGTCGAGGCCGCAAATCCAAGGGTGGGGAGTTTGTTTCATGATTAACAAGAAATGGTGTGACCCCAGGAATATCTCCACTCTGTCGCGCTCCTGCTCGCCTCATCTGGAACACCTATCCATTATTTGCCGCCCATCCTATCTGCCTCGGAGTTTTCATCGATCATCATAACTGCTGTTTACATCCCTCCACAAGCAGACACTGGATTGGCTTTGTCTGAGCTTCACGATACGCTCAGCGGCAACATCAACAAACATCCCAACGCTGCTACTATCATCGCTGGGGACTTTAACAAAGCCAAACTCAGGAAAGTCATGCCTAATTTTTATCAACACGTATCCTGTCCAACCAGAGGACCGAATACACTGGATCATTGCTACACTCAGTTTAAGAATGCCTACAAAGCTCGCTCACTACCAGCTTTCGCAAATCGGACCATGCCACCATTTTCCTCACCGAATATAAACAACGGCTCGCTCAAGAACCTCCGTGCAGAGGGTGGTGACGCTGGTCCATCCCCAATCAGAAGCAACGATACAGGCGGCTCTCGGCGACGACTGGGTCAAGTTTCGCGCAAGCTCATTGGACGTCAGCGAGTTCACGGATGTAGCGCTAAGCTTTGTAAACACGCTAGCCGAACAAGCTACGGACAAAATAACTATAAGGTCTTTCTCCAATCAGAAACCGTGGGTGGACAGATCAATCCGTGCAGCAATAAACAAACGCACTGCTGCTTACAACGCCGGCCTTCTGTCGGGAAACATGAGCGAGTACAAAGCATCGTGCTATGCTCTCCGACACGCAGTAAGTGCCGCAAAACACAGACACAGGGAACGCATTGAGTCACATTTCCAGCTTAATGACTCCCGACGCATGTGGCAAGGACTAAGGACCATCTGTGACTTTGGAAATAAATCCTCTACAGAGGTGAGAGCAGATCCGTCGCTGGCTGACGAGCTTAACACTTTCTACGGCCGCTTCAAAAGCAATCTAAGCAGTGTGAGTCTGCCGAGCAGCGCGTCAGGGAGCAGCAGTCAGAGCAGCGATCATCATGCGATCACCGTGTCGGAGGACGATCTTCGAAGGGCACTAAAGCGAGTGAATGTAAGGAAAGCAGCTGGACCTGATGGGATTTCTGGCCGTGTTCTGCGGTCCTGCGCTGATCAGCTCGCTGGTTTGTTTACATCCATTTTAATGAGTCTCTTGCCACATCGGTGGTTCCCACCTCATTCAAAAAATCGACCATCATCCCTGTGCCAAAAAACAATAAACCCTCTTGTCTAAATGACTATCGTCCAGTTGCCCTCACATCAATAGTCATGAAGGTCTTTGAGGGACTGGTTAAAACGCATCTGCTCCTCCATCCCGGATACTTTGGACCCCTTCAGTTTGCTTATCGCCCAAACAGATCCACAGATGATGCCATCTCTCACATCCTGCACTCTTCTCTTACACACATTGACAGCAATAACAGGAACTATGTAAGGCTGCTATTTATTGACTATAGCTCAGCTTTTAATACTATAGTCCCCATAAAGCTAGCCTCCAAACTCATAGACCTCGGACTGAATCCTTCACTCTGCAACTGGATCCTTGATTTCCTCACCGGCAGACCTCAAGTGGTGAAACTAGGCCAGTACACCTCCAGCTCCATCACACTGAACGTAGGAGCCCCACAGGGCTGTGTCCTGAGTCCCCTGCTCTACTCTCTCTACACACACGACTGCGTGTCCTCGCACAGCTCCACATCCATTATCAAATTCGCTGATGATACTGTGGTTCTGGGCCTCATTCACAACAACAATGAGACCGCATACTTGGATGAGGTAGAGAAATTAACATCATGGTGCCAGGACAACTGCCTCTCTGAATGTGAGCAAAACAAAAGAACTGATTGTAGACTTCAGGAAGACGCAGCAGCAGCCCTATACTCCTCTTACAATAAGCGGGACCCCTGTAGAGAGGGTGAGTAGCTTTAAGTACCTTGGTGTAAACATCTCTGAGGACCTGACTTGGACTACTCACACTCAAACTCAGTTAATAAAGCCAGGCAAAGACTGTACTATCTGCGACAGCTGAGGAAATTCAGGGTCTCACCAGCAATCCTGAAAACTTTCTATTCTGGAGCTATAGAAAGTATATTGACTCAATGTATCTCTGTGTGGTATGGGAACAGCTCCAGTCAAGACTGCAAAGCCCTGCAGAGAGTTGTGCGCTTAGCTGAGCGCATTTCAGGGTCTGCTCTCCCCTCTCTGCAGGACATCTACCACAAACGCTGCAGAAGCAGAGCTGCAAAAATCATCAAAGACTCCACCCACCCCAGTAATCATATTTTCACTCTGCTGCCATCTGGTAAGCGCTACCGTAGCCTGATGGCAAAAACTGAGAGACTCAGGAGGAGTTTCTTCCCACAGGCCATTAGGCTCTTGAACTCTAAACCAGCCACCTCACACTGACACACTGACAGTGTCACCCTGTTTTGCTACAAACTGTTTTGCACATTTGCTTCCTGCACCTTCCTGTGTATCTTAATATTTAAGACCACAGCTAAATGCATATATGCACACTGTACATCCCTGTACATTTTTTAATATTTTAAGTCTACAGTTTACATTCATGTACATTATTTTGCGATCTAGATTTATTCCCACATTACACATTTTTTATATTTTTTAGATTTTATTCTTTATTCTCTTCGAACTCCTCCTCTGACTCCTCTTCGAACTCCTCCTCTCCTCTGACTCCTCTTCGAACTCCTCCTCTCCTCTGACTCCTCTTCGAACTCCTCCTCTCCTCTGACTCCTCTTCGAACTCTTCCTCTCCTCTGACTCCTCTTCGAACTCCTCCTCTGACTCCTCTTCGAACTCCTCCTCTGACTCCTCTTCGAACTCCTCCTCTCCTCTGACTCCTCTTCGAACTCCTCCTCTCCTCTGACTCCTCTTCAAACTCCTCCTCTCCTCTGACTCCTTCACGGACTCCTCTCCTCTGACTCCTCTTCGAACTCCTCCTCTCCTCTGACTCCTCTTCGAACGCTTCCTCTCCTCTGACTCCTCTTCGAACTCCTCCTCTCCTCTGACTCCTCTTCCTCTCCTCTGACTCCTCTTCGAACTCTTCCTCTCCTCTGACTCCTCTTCGAACTCTTCCTCTCCTCTGACTCCTCTTCGAACTCCTCCTCTCCTCTGACTCCTCTTCGAACTCCTCCTCTCCTCTGACTCCTCTTCGAACTCCTCCTCTCCTCTGACTCCTTCACGGACTCCTCTCCTCTGACTCCTCTTCGAACTCTTCCTCTCCTCTGACTCCTCTTCGAACTCCTCCTCTCCTCTGACTCCTCTTGAACTCTTCCTCTCCTCTGACTCCTCTTCGAACTCCTCCTCTCCTCTGACTCCTCTTCGAACTCTTCCTCTCCTCTGACTCCTCTTCGAACTCCTCCTCTCCTCTGACTCCTCTTCCTCTCCTCTGACTCCTCTTCGAACTCTTCCTCTACTCTGACTCCTCTTCGAACTCCTCCTCTCCTCTGACTCCTCTTCCTCTCCTCTGACTCCTCTTCGAACCCCTCCTCTCCTCTGACTCCTCTTCCTCTCCTCTGACTCCTCTTCGAACTCTTCCTCTACTCTGACTCCTCTTCGAACTCCTCCTCTCCTCTGACTCCTCTTCCTCTCCTCTGACTCCTCTTCGAACTCCTCCTCTCCTCTGACTCCTTCACGGACTCCTCCTCTCCTCTGACTCCTCTTCGAACTCTTCCTCTCCTCTGACTCCTCTTCGAACTCCTCCTCTCCTCTGACTCCTCTTCGAACTCTTCCTCTCCTCTGACTCCTCTTCGAACTCCTCCTCTCCTCTGACTCCTCTTCCTCTCCTCTGACTCCTCTTCGAACTCTTCCTCTCCTCTGACTCCTCTTCGAACTCCTCCTCTCCTCTGACTCCTCTTCCTCTCCTCTGACTCCTCTTCGAACTCCTCCTCTCCTCTGACTCCTCTTCTGACTCCGCCCATTTCGTCATACTCCGCCCCCTTTTCTCTGACTCCTCTCCTCTGACTCCTCTCCTCTGACTCTTCTCCTCTGACTCCTCTTCTCCTCTGACTCCTCTCCTCTGACTCCGCCCCCTCTGGTACCCTTCCAGGTGATGGTGGACAAGCTGCTGTTGACCCCGGTGTCAGAGCTGACCAGTTCGATCCGAGACAACACTGAGCAGCTGGCTCAGAAGATCAGGTCTGGCCTGTTTCACTTTTATTACATTTTTGGTTTAACGTCTGCGAAGGTTCTCAGTCATCCAGGTCATCTTGAAAGAAAGGTTAAAGTAAAAGCATCTGTACTCAGTTTTTAAGGTGAAGACGTTTCGTCTCTAATTCCAGACTTTATAGTCTTTAACCTTTAATATACTTTAACCTTTTTTTGTTTTTGTTTGTGTTTGTGTTTTTTTGTTTCAGGATTTTGTTCCAAAATAAAAGTGAGGTTTGGAATGAGATCGAATCCAAGATCAACTCAGAAACAGACGTCCCACTGCTACAGACCAACAACAAGGTCAGACCTGGTTTCAAACAGACTTGAACATGTTTTAGTTGGATCTGAGCTGGTTCCAGCAGAATTTGAACAGGTTTTTATGGTTCCAGGAGCTGACTGGGATCATGAAGGACCTGAGGAGAGTTCAGCATCAGCTTCAAGGTATTTTAATTTTTATATTATTTTCTTTAAATATGACTTTATTTTTGATGTATTTCCTGTTTTTTTCAGTCATGAACTCCATCGTGGAACCAGTCCAGACCCAAGTCCAGACCCAAGTCCAGACCCAAGTCCAGACCCAAGTCCAGACCCGAGTCCAGACCCAAGTCCAGACCCGAGTCCCACCCAAAGACAAGAAACCAGCCTCAAAAATCAGATCCCAGACCGATTTAGGACCAGACAAGAGACTGTAGACCAGGATCAGACCAGGACCAGAACAAAACCAGACCAGGACCAGAAAAGGAACAGGACCAGGGCCAGACCCAGGTCAAGACCAGGACCAGACCAGGTCCAGATCAGGATCAGAACAGGTCCAGACCTAGGACCAGACCAGGACCAGGGGTCTCCTCTCCATTGTGTGGAGGAGAGTCACTTCAGACGCTTGTATCAGAATCTGGTCCTGACCCCTGATCTTTGACCCACAGCTCAGGGTCAAAGGTTAGAGTAGAACAGAGACAAGTGAAGATGCAAACCTTTGACTCAGACTCAGCTTCGTCTTCACCAGGACAGAGTGCTACATGGAAATCATTGCTGCAGACGCTGTCTCTCTCCTTCTGAGGGGGCCTTGGACTCGGTTCAGTCCCAGTTTAGCTAAAAGTCTGTCCTCAAACAAAAGCTCTGGGACTTGATCTCTGCGACAGAACCAGAGGAACGGAAGAAACGGCCTAAAAAAAGGTTTTAAACCCAACTCTGATGAAACCTACAGCACAAAACTGTAGCTGAGCTTTGTTTATTAAAAACACTGTAAAGAAAGTGTTGTTTTAAACAGAAACTGATTGTGTTAAAAAACTAAAAAACAGAGACAGACATTGCTTTTTATTTGAGTTTCTGTTTATTTATGTTACGTTTTTTACTAAGTGGACTCCAAATGCAGAGGCAGAGCCAGAAATAAAGTTCAACAGTTTATTGGAAAACAAAAGCTCGAGCAGGCGGGCTGCGGGCTGGCTGCAGGAGGGCACAAGGCAGTTCTGGGCAGACGGAGAGAACAGCGAGTAAGTATAAGTAGGTCCAAAAATATTTCAAAACATACTAGCGCTAAGGAGCCAAGTAGCACAAGCAACTCTAGCAGACAGAAAGGAATCATCTGTGGAGGTCCGGGGGTTCTGAGGTCCAGCCCCGCCCTCTGCTGAAACAAGAAAATAAAGGAAACAAAAAAAGGAGGGGAGAACACACCCCAAATTACAAAGGTCACACTTTATTTGTGAAGAAAACACAGTTAATAATAAAAAGTGTCACTTTTGCTGGAATCTCCTCTATTTCACGTCACAGAGATGTTTTCACAGTGTAGTTTCAAAGACATGATTTTTATTTTTTTTTGCTGTTTTCTTTACACTGTCATGACATGTTTACTCCACAGAGCTGTGTTTTTACAGTCATATATTACAGTGTAATCAGAGTAACACACAGAGCTTTTATTTTGTTGATTTTATTTATTTTATCTTTTATTTAATGTACAGCACTTTGTTAAAATGTGCTCAGTGTTTGTTTTTACAGTGCAACGTCACAGATTTATTCATTTTATTGTCATTGTTATTTTTTAAAGTGTATTATCTCCTGACATTTTACAGTGTTGAATCCTAAGGCTGTATATTTTTACAGTGTATTGTGATTTAACTCATGCCTTTAGCGTCATGTCTGTATTTTTTTACAGTGTTCTCTGTGGCTGTCTCTGATTGGCTGAGAGTTCTGTGGCTGTCTCTGATTGGTTGTCTGAGTGAATTGTAAAAGTTCTTAAATGCACAAGTATTTCAATAAAAATCTATAAAGTTAAACCAATAAGCTCCACTTTTTAATGAGTTCAGACCTGGTCCTGGTCCTGGTCCTGGTCCTGGTCCAGTTTTATTCTGGTTCTGATACAAACCCAAACTCGACCAAGCCTCTCTCATCGAACCCCTTATAGTGACGGGAAGTTCGGATCATTTTACTGACTCAGTTCTTTAAGTCTCGTTCAGCAAAATTAACAAATCTTTTTTCAAGTCATTTTGTTCATTTCAGCAGAATCTAATTAAAATGTTACATGTTACAATTTTTAATACATTTAGTACTTTTGGAATAAAAACTATAATAACTTTAAGATAATGCATTCATGGCCAAACTTTGAAAAATAAATTATAAATTCAATGCAGCTTACTTCAGGCAGAGAGTTCAACTCAGCTCTTAATCCAAATAGTTTTTTCCTTTGTCACTTCTGACCCTTATATGTGCATCATGTAAGGGCACCACCATTCAGTGATATACCTCTGTCCACCAGAGGGCCGGCTCCAAAAGCAGAAATATACTGTGAAACCCCATGATGACTTTACATTTAAGTGGGGATACACCTGTTTACCACCTGGAACAAAAGATGGCTCTGGTCTCTAGAGCTAAGTTACATGACAATTCTGGGGGTGAATTTTAGAAAGTTTTCTTTGGTTTGCTGAAATTGGCTTTGCAGAATTAAGGGAGTGGCAACTTTGATTGGCATGCATGTGCCATTTTGAGCCCGGTGGCCGCTAGACCAGGAAATGCTAACGTCTGCTAGCACTGTATGCCAGTTTTTAGCTGTGTCTTTTTTTGCTGCTCAGAGAAGTTTTGCACAAAAAACACCAGATATTTCGCTGTAGTATTATGTTCCCTTCATTCACAGACTGGCCAAGATGGCTCTACTTTTTCTGGTGATTAAAATTGTATTGTATACTTTTTTAAAAGCTTATCTTAAGAGCTATGCTAATGGACCTTAAGGCTATTACCTAAGGCTATCACTAAAGAAGTTAAAATCTGTGCTAGAAAAGTATATATTTTGGATTTTAAGGAATATTTCTAGATTCATGTTAGATCTGGGGAAGTCTCATATAAATTTGTGGTGGCATAATTTTAGACGGTTCATGAAGACAGTAAAATGTAGTTATCATTTTATAAAATTAGTTCTTGTAAAGCCAGGAATACACTTTCACGTTTTTTAGTTTATTTGTTCTGAATATCTGTTGTTCCTGTTAACCAGTTCCGGTTACCTAGTTATGCTACCTGTTCCTATTTTAATTTAATTTTAATTATTTATTTATTTAAAAGGGACAGTGCATATTGATGAACATAAAAATTTAAATATGCCAGAATTAGCACAGTGGCTACTTTCCATCCGTGGTCCCTGGCAGGTCAGGACAAGAAACAACATATAACACAATAAAACACACATTCAATACAAATGACAACATTAGACTTAACACTTAAACAACACTTAACAACATTTCAGATGTAATGCTCACAGACCTGGTTCCTCTTGAGCCAACGTTTCAGGTTTGTCTTACACACGTGGACAAAAATGTTGGTACCCTTCGGTCAATGAAAGAAAAACTCACAATGGTCACAGAAAAAACTTTATTCTGACAAAAGTAATAATAAATAAAAATTCTATGAATGTTAACCAATGAAAGTCAGACATTGCTTTTCAACCATGCTTCAACGGAATTATTTAAAAAAATAAACTCATGGAACAGGCCTGGGCAAAATTGTTGGTACCCTTAACTTAATATTTTGTTGCACAACCTTTTGAGGCTATCACTGCAATCAGACGACTCCTGTAACTGTCAATGAGACTTCTGCACCTCTCAGCAGGTATTTTGGCCCACCTCATGAGCAAACTGCTCCAGTTGTTTCCGGTTTGAAGGGTGTCTTTTCCAGACGGCATGTTTCAGCTCCTTCCAAAGATGCTCAATAGGATTGAGGTCAGGGCTCATAGAAGGCCACTTTAGAATAGTCCAATGTTTTCCTCTTAACCATTCTTGGGTGTTTTTTGCTGTGTTTTGGGTCATTGTCCTGTTGCAAGACCCATAACCTGCGACTGAGACCAAGCTGTCTGACACTGGCCAGCACATTTCTCTCTAGAGTCCCTTGATAGTCTTCAGATTTCATTGTACCCTGCACAGATTCAAGACACCCTGTGCCAGATGCAGCAAAGCAGCCCCAGAACATAACAGAGCCTCCTCCATGTTTGACACTAGGGACAGTGTTCTTTTCTTGATATGCTTCATTTTTCCGTCTGTGAACATAGAGCTGATGTGCCTTGGCAAAAGTTCCATTTTTGTCTCATCTGTCCATAGGACATTCTCCCAGAAGCTTTGTGGCTTGTCAACATGTAGTTTGGCATATTCCAGTCTAGCTTTTTATGATTTGTTTTCAACAATGGTGTCCTCCTTGGTCGTCTCCCATGTAGTCCACTTTGGCTCAAACAACGACGGATGGTGCGATCTGACACTGATGTTCCTTGAGCATGGAGTTCACCTTGGATCTCTTTAGAAGTCTTTCTGGGCTCTTTTGTTACCATTCAGATTATCCGTCTCTTTGATTTGTCATCAATTTTCCTCCTGTGGCCACGTCCAGGGAGGTTGGCTACAGTCCCATGGATCTTAAATTTCTGAATAATATGTGCAACTGTAGTCACAGGAACATCTAGCTGCTTGGAGATGGTCTTATAGCCTTTACCTTTATCATGCTTGTCTATAATTTTCTTTCTATTCTCCTGCGACAACTCTTTCCTTCACTTCCTCTGGTCCATGTTGAGTGTGGTACACACCATGTCACCAGACAACACAGTGACTACCTGAAGCCCTATAAATAGGCCCACTGACTGATTACAAGATTGTACACACCTGTGATGCTAATTAGTGCACACACCTTGAATTAACATGTCCATTTGGTCAAATTATTTACAGTCTTTTCTAGGGGTACCATCAATTTTGTCCAGGCCTGTTCCATGAGTTTATTTTTTTAAATAATTCCGTTGAAGCATGGTTGAAAAGCAATGTCTGACTTTCATTGGTTAACATTCATAGAATTTTTATTTATTATTACTTTTGTCAGAATAAAGTTTTTTCTGTGACCATTGTGAGTTTTTCTTTCATTGACCGAAGGATACCAACATTTTTGTCCACGTCTGTAAATGTGTTGTCTGACTGTCTCTGATCACAGCTGGATACTGTTCATAATCTCTGTGCCTTTGACTGACAGCACTTGTTGACTGAAGGCTGTGCATCTCAAAGGAACTGCACAGTCACCTCGAGGCTCTGGTCACTCTGTCACTTGTCCCAGATCTGAATTTTATAAATTCATGGTGGAGAAAGACCATGTAGACTTTTATAAATTAAACAAGCTAATTAAATTTTTTTTAAATTGTCAAAACTGTAATAATTATATTTCTGAAGTATCAGGCAATGATGATATGAATAAGGTTTTTTATCAAATATTTTTAAGGCTCTTTTGTAGCGATTCAATTGGTTTTAAGGTAGACTGGTTTGTCATTGACCAATTTGTAATGCAATAATCAATGTGTGAAAAAGTCATAGAGTGAAGAAACATTTTATCAGCATTTTCTGGCAATGATAATCTAATTTGTTAAAAATTACGAATATTAAAATTTAAAATTTCACATGTTTTTTAAAAGACAAAGTTGAGTCCAAAGTCACACTGAGATATTTAAATTCGTCTACAATTTCAATCTCCTCCCCTTTTTAAAATTACATGTGAGCTTGGCTTTGCTGTTGGGTGGTTTTGAAAATACCATATACCTCCTCTCATCCCCCACCATCCCACCATCCCTTACACTACCGCACCTTTGCTACCAACTGTTCATACAGTACCAACTGTTTACATTTCACTGTTTGCACTACCTTAAATCTACTGCTTACCTTAAGCTAACATACAATTGTATACACCTACCTGTAAAATTCTGTTTATAGTTAGAGACATCTGTATATCACGTGTGTGTGTGTGAGTGTGTGTGTGTGTGTGTGTGTGTGTGTGTGTGTGTGTGTGTGCATGTGTGAGTATGTGTGTATGTGAGTGTGTGTATGTGTGAGTGTGTGTGTGTGTGTGTGTGTGAGTGTGTGAGTGTGTGCTTGTGTGTGAGTGTGTGAGTGTATGTATGTATGTGTACGTGTGTATGTGAGTGTGTGTATGGGTGAGTATGTGAGTGTGTGTGTGTGTGTGTGTGTATGTGAGTGTGAGTGTATGAATGTGTACGTGTGTATGTGAGTGTGTGTGTGTATGGGTGAGTATGTGAGTGTGTATGTGAGTGTGTGTATGTGTGTGTGTGTGAGTGTGTGTTCGTGTGTGTATGTGTGAGTGTGTGTGTGTGTGTTCGTGTGTGTATGTGTGTTCGTGTGTGTATGTGTGTGTGTGTGTGTGTGTGTATGTGAGTGAGTGTGTGTGTGTGTGTATTGTGCGCGTGTATTACACTACATTTAGAATACATATTCACCTGTAAATGCTGTTTATAGGGAAGAGACACCTGTAATTATATTTATGGCACACACTCACCTTTTATAGTAATAACCATCTGTATATTTATATTCATTGTACATATGACCTGTAAATCCTGTACATCTTCATATCCTGCACGTACGCAACCATTGTATATATCCTGCACTTTACTGCTATTGCACTTCTGGTTAGACCTAAACTGCATTTCGTTGCCTTGTACCTGTACTTGTGTAATGACAATAAAGTTGAATCTAATCTAATCTAATATAAACAGTCTTTTTAGAATTTAACAGAAGACAAGTAAAACTAAAAACTTCAAAAAAAGAAAAAAATAATATTGAAGCAAAACGCTGCGCTTGGGACCCTGGGTCTGATGACGAGGGCCCGTGCACTTTGTCTAGTCCCTTTACGGGGACAGACCTCTTACCTTCCTCCTAACCAGCCAGTGCCTCCTTCAGATACCTGGGACACCCTAATTTTTTGAAACTCCTAACCCTTGATAACCCTGGCCCTAACCTTAACCTGAGACTGCCTAACAAAAGGCTTCTACAAGAATTGGAATTTGGTCTTCGCAGGACAAAATGCTTCTGCCACAATTTGATCACTGCAGGAGAAAATGCTTCTGCCACAAAATTAAATAATATAAAGACCACAAGTAGAACAAAATGCTTCTACCAATAAATTATTTAATAGAAAAATTGGGGTTAAGGGAATTACAATTTATGGGGAAACATATAAGGTTAACAAAACTCTCAAAAGGCAGGATGGATGCTCTTGGGAGAGGCGGTCCATCCCCCGACCATAGACACTGAAGTTTTGGAGTTTGAAAAGCGTGCCAGGATGCTCTTGGGAGAGGCGGTCCTGGGCACGGCTTGATTAGGCTCACATAGGACGGCGTCAGATGCTCTTGGGAGAGGCGGTCGAGAGGCGGGCCCGCATTGAAGGATTGTCTCAAAAGTTACGTATTTATTATTTCTTAAACATTGTCAACACTTTAACTGTGCACCACACCTCATTCATTGTTATACTGATTATATTTCTGCTAGAGGTTAGTACTAGAGTTGCTGTCATTTTGTGAACAGGGCATTTTTGTTTGTGCTAGCTAGCCTGCTAGCTAACATGCTAGCGGGTTTTTAGCAATTGAGTTAGGGCTTAGCATACCTCGATTGTTGTGTTTGTTACTGTTTTCTACTGGTGGTTAGTCTTGTTGTGTGTTCTGAGTTTTCCCTGTAACTTGTGGTTGTACTGCTGTGTGTGTGTGTTAGAATTTAGCATTGTGAGTTGTGAACAGTTGGCTTGACTTAGCTGTACCTACACTAGCTTAGCTAAGCTTTTTCTGATTTCTGGTATCTGTTTGGGGCAATGGATTGCCATTTTTGTTCGGTATTATTAGACAGATTGTCTCTATTAGAGAGACGTGTTTGTGAGTTAGAGCAGCTAGATCAGCATAGACAGGGTTTGGTTACTTTAGATGTGTCAGGGTTTCCGGATAGTATCAGATACAGGTCTGATAGCAGTCCTGCTAGCGATAGCTCTAGTTGCGGCTCAGTTGTTTCGGCAGCTGTTGCAAAGAGTCCTGCTTTTCTCTCGGTCTGTCGGCGAAGTGGTTCAGGCAGGCGCAAGCCTCCGGTTGTCCGCTCCTGTCCGCGGTCACCCCCTCTGACCGCGAACCGGTTTTCAGCGCTTTCAAGTCTGCTTGTCCGCGAGATCACCGGCCTGTTCCTCTGCGCCGCCAGCCGGAGCGAGCATCGACTCTGGTGATAGGGGACTCCATTACCCGCAATGTTAGACTTGAGACGCCAGCCATTGTCCACTGTTTACCGGGGGCCAGGGCTTCCAACATAGAGGCTAACCTTAGGGTGCTGACATCACACAGGAAGGGAGAGTTTCCCAGGACACATACTCGCACTACATACAAGCAGATAGTTATTCATGTCGGCACCAATAATGTGAGAATGAGGCAGTCTGAGGTAATCAAAGATAGCCTAGCTAGGACTTTTGAACTAGGGAACAAGATGAGTCGGCATCGATTAATTGTCTCTGGCCCCCTACCCGTAAGGGGTAGTGATGAACAGTATAGCAGATTAGTTTCCATGAACCGGTGGCTGGCCCGGCATTGTAGTCAGAAAGGTTATGGTTTTGTGGATAACTGGCTTTCTTTCTGGGGCCGCCCAGGCCTGCTGAGGGCAGACGGCCTGCATCCTACTGGACAAGGTGCTGCCATTTTGTCTAGTAATATAGACAGGTGCATTCAATGCATTTGACACAAGGAATCTCAGCAGGTCGCAGGAATTAGAGAACCTGCTAGTCATGATAGTGCGGGTGTGGAACTGGATAATGTAGCAGCTTTTAGTTGTCTGGTTAGGCCGTATCAATCCAATGTCTACTGCCCAAATCTATTAGATAGGGTGAATTTATTTAGTCCTCAAACACATCTGAAAACTCTGAGTCAGTGACCCAAAAGCATCATGTCCTCATGTTATTATAACTCAGAAGCATTCTTTTAATTCTGGACCAGCCCTCAAATGCAGGCTCTACGTCAAGACTAAAGATTGGTCTCCTGAATGTGCGGTCTCTATCCTGCAAAGCACTCTTAATTAATGATCTTATTACTTCTCATTGCTTGGATTTACTTTGTCTTTGTGAAACTTGGCTTAGGCCCAATGTTTTTCTGCCACTAAATGAAGCCTCTCCCCCTGATTATGCATATGCACAGGTAGGACGCACGTCGAAGCAGGGTGGTGGTGTTGCAGCCATTCATAAAGCTGCATTTTGCTTTACAGGTCCATCATCACAGCCAAAATTTAACTAATTCGAAGTGTTACTCATCAAACATATTCCTTCTCAAATTAATGGAAGAAAGCCATTTTATTTAGCTGTAGTCTATCGCCCTCTGGGTCCCTACTCTTCTTTCTTGGATGAGTTTGGAGTTTTCCTCTCGGACTTAATAACCCACGCTGATAACATCCTTCTAGTTGGTGACTTTAATATTCATCTAAATAAGGGGTGTGATCCTCTGGCCAGAGCATTTCAATCACTGCTTACAACCCTGTCTTTCAACCAGTTTGTTCATGAGCCCACACACATTAGTGGAAACTATCTGGATCTTGTTTTGGCTCGGGGAATAGATGTCTCCCATCTCTTCGTCTCCTCTCTTTCATCTGCTGTTTCAGATCACTCACTGGTGGAATTCGAGATAAATTATAAACTTCCCTCAAATTTCGACAATTGCGCAGTGGTGGACGAAGTACACAAACCGAGTACTTGAGTTAAAGTACAGATACACTAGGTAAAATATTACTTCAGTAAAAGTAAAAGTACTCCCTTTTAACTTTCACTTGAGTAAAAGTACAGAAGTATTTGCCTTCAAATGTACTTAAGTATCCAAGTACTAGGCTATAATGCCCTTATAATTTTTGTCAGTCTCTTGCCCCCTTTAGGTGCCTCACTTAAAAATACAGATTTTTGAGATCCAAATTTCAAAAGGCTGTGGTTTGAAAATGATAAGAGATAGAGTCTTACTCTAAACTAGAAAAATGTCAGACCTGACCCAAAGTATTTAAGTAAATAAATTTTAAGCATCTAATTTGCATATAATTTGCATACCATGACATTATATATTGGTGGTTATGTTTTTTTCAGTACATACACACTAATGAACATATTAGAATAGTTTATTTTCTTTTTCTGAAATAAAGAATAACTACAACTTCTAATAAACCATAACTAGTAAAACGTATGCAAATAGTTATGAGAAATATACACATGTACTGTATGTGTGTGGTTGCAGTTGCTTAATCTTTTCTTATCCATCCATGTGGCATAGTTAGTAGTTTTTAGAGTGTGGACCTCTCATAAAGCACAGCACACAGCCATCACTTTTATTACGATCGCTGCTTTGATTAGTGCATTCTCGCTGACTATGTTTACCCCTGCCTCTCCCTCCTCTCTGGGTAAAGTGTCAGGATGAACAACACGTATTTGTCCCAAACAGCTGTCAATAGAAGCCGCATTATTCCCAAAATCCCTGTCACTACCGCGGCCACGGCAAGTACACCCGCCCCGGCTTCTATCACCTGTGCTAAAGGTAAAGCTGCAGGTGCTAAAGGTAAAGCAGCAGGTGCTACGTGCACACGGCTTCCCTTCTCAACCTCCCCTTCACGACTAGTTTTCCTCCCGTTTCTTTCACTGATGTTTGGCAAAATGTGGGAAAAACAGCGTGTGCTTTATGAGAGACGCTGAGAAAGGCACGAGCAGCGGCGCCGCTGTCCAAGTTACAAACGCACTCCCTCTCGCTCATTCTCACTTTCACTCGGCTGAAAAGACTCTAAAGGTAGATGTTCTCCCTCAGAATCAGAGTCAGCCATTACTAATACCAACGCTTCATCACAGGTGTATTTTTTATTTGTCATTTTCATGTTTATCAGCTCGCGTGTAGAGAATGAAGCTTCTATTGAGCCGGTCCTGACACTCCCACTGAGACGCGTCTTTGAGGGCTTCTTCTACAAAAATATTTAACGGAAACACAAGGAACGACTAATTTTGCAAAATGTACTTGAGTAAAAAGTGAGATATTTGACGTTGAAATGTAGTGAAGTTAAAGTAAAAAGTATCCCTTAATGGAAATACTTAGTAAAGTACAGATACTGGAAAAAACTACTTAAGTACAGTAACGAATTACATTTACTTCGTTACTGTCCACCACTGCAATTGCGTAGTGTCTACACGGAATTTTAGCGCGGCTGCAATGGAAATGTTTGCCACACGGCTGACAGATGTTCTTCCTAATTTAACTCCACCTGGAAACTCAGTAGAAGCCTACACATAGGAGGTCCATGCAACCCTCTCGGCCATCACTGACTCAGTGGCACCCCTCAGGACAAAGCCCAGACCAACCAGACGACCTACACCATGGTATAACGAGGAAACCCGGGCTTTAAAACAGGCCTGCAGGAGTTTTGAACGCATATGGCGCAAGTCAAAAACTAATCTAAATTATCAAAAGTGGTGTTTGTGTGTAAACTAGGGCTGGGCAAGTTAACGCGTTTTTATCGCGTTAACGCATTAATGAATTAACGCCGGCAATTATTTTATCGCGCGTTAACGTCGGCCGATTAGTATGGTGAAAGACGAATGACTGCACGTATGAGCCGCCCTCATCCAGTGCTTTAAGTGGGCCGGTACGCACCTGTACTCAGTACCGCCACTTCTCCGTGCGCCCAGAACGTGCTTTTAGCGTACAGGTACGCTCATTTGGACATCTGTTTTAATAGAGGTTTTAATCCTTTGCCTGCTCTGCCGCTTTCCAGAGCGCCCTTCACAATGCACGCTTCCTAATTCGTCCCACCAAGAGCAGAGACTACATTACCCATACACCCTTGAGTTTGGCAAGTGAAAGGGAGAGGGTGTGTGAAACGCGCTGGAACTGCATATCACAGGCTCTGACTGTAATGAAAACACAAGAGAGACATTTATATTGTTTATATTGTTATAATGTTATGATTGAAGCTCTGGACATAACTTGTTTTTCTATAACAAACTAAACAAAATATTAATGCCCTGTCAGTGGCAAATATTTTTGGTTTTAATATTTAATTTGATTACATTAATGTTTAAGTTCAGATTTACAAGAAATGTTTTAACTGCTGTAAAAGCACATTATTTGTTTAAAGTGTTGTTTAAAGTGCAAACCAAATGTTATTGCACTTTTGTTCATATAGCAGTTCTTTTAAAATGTATGCAGTACACTAATTTTGAATTCATTATTAAATTTTGTGTATAATGCGATTAATCGCGATTAATCACAGAACATTGTGCGATTAATCGCGATTAAACATTTTAATCGTTGCCCAGCCCTAATTTAAATATTGATGATAACAAGCTTGGGGGAAAACACAATTAATTGCAATTAATTACAGAAAATGTGCAATTAATTAGTTAATTTTTTTTAATCGATTCCCAGCCCTAGTGTAAACACCTATAAGCACGCCCTCAGCACTGCAAAGACGGCTTATTTCTCATCTCTAATCAGAGAAAACCGGCATAACCCCAGGTTTCTATTTGGGACAGTTGCTAAACTAATCCAACCAAGAACAACTGAAGACTCCTCTCCCTTTAGTGCACAAGACTTTTTAGATTTCTTTAAACATAAAATTGAAGATATCAGAGATAATATTTTGGTTTTGTCTTCCTCAGCTCCAGGTCCCATTCACTTGGATCCACTGACCTCTCGTCTCTCAGTCTTAGATCCTGTATCCCTCGATGAGCTGACAAAGGTGGTTTCTTCATGTAAAGCAACTACGTGCCTTCTGGATATCCTGCCAGCAAAACAGCTTAAAGAACTGTGGCCCTATGTAGGGCAAATTATGTTAAACATTATAAACTTGTCCCTGTCTACTGGCACCGTTCCTTCCCTCTTCAAACAGGCTGTGGTCAAACCCCTACTCAAAACCTACTCTGGATCCTGGATGCCTAAATAATTACCGTCCTGTCTCCAATTTACCTTTTCTATCTAAAGTCCTGGAAAAAGTTGTGTTAAAACAACTTACTCTATATCTATCAGAAAATGACCTCCTCGAGCCGTTTCAGTCTGCATTTAGGGCCTCTTATTCCACTGAAACAGCTTTAGTTAAAGTGACTAATGATCTCCTCCTTCAGATTGACGAGGACTCATCGGCTCTACTGTTATTGCTAGATCTCAGCGCTGCATTTGAAACGATTGATCATGCAGTGCTAATCAACAGACTAAAGAGTGTGTTTGGCATCTCTGGCTCTGCTCTTGATTGGTTAGAATCCTATCTGTGTGATAGGTTTCATTTTGTCTCTTTTAATAAATCCTTCTCCTCCACGGCACCAGTGAAATTCGGTGTGCCACAAGGGTCTGTGCTTGGTCCCATACTTTTTTCACTATATGTTTTGGGACAAATCATCAGAAGTTATGGAGTAAACTTCCACTGTTATGCCGATGATACACAGCTGTATCTACCAATAAAAGCGAATAATACTACTGACATCAAGCGTCTAGAGGCCTGCCTCGTTTCAATTAAAACATGGATGTCTCAAAACTTCCTCCATTTGAACTCGGATAAAACAGAGCTCTTGTTAATTGGTCCTGCCAGTCATCGGCACAAGTTCAACAATCTTACTGTCTCGATCAACAACTGTGTGTTGGAGCACGGCAACACTGTGAGGAACCTTGGTGTCATTTTTGACTCCACACTATCTCTGCAGCAGCACATTAGTGAGGTCACTAAACTGGGTTTTTTTCACTTGAGGAATATCTCAAAAATTCGCTCCTGCCTCTCTTTAGCTGATGCTGAAATTCTCATTCATGCATTTGTCACATCCAGGCTGGACTACTGCAATGTGTTATTCTCTGGACTGCCGAGGAAAAGTACTCACAGACTACAAATGGTCCAAAATACAGCCGCCAGACTTTTAACAAAGACCAGGAAGTTTGATCACATTACTCCGGTCCTGGCTTCATTACATTGGCTTCCTATTCATGTTAGAGCAGATTTCAAAGTTCTCCTGTTAACATATAAAATCCTTTGTGGACGCGCGCCCTCTGACCTATCTGACCTCATCACCCGGTATACTCCAGCTCGTACCCTTCACTCTCAGGACGCTGGCCTCCTTCAACTTCCTCGAGTAAAGAAGAAGTCTGCTGGCTACAGAGCCTTTTCTTATAGAGCCTTTTTTAAGGAATGGGCTCCCGGCGGAAGTGCGGCGAGCTGACTCTGTTGAAGTTTTCAAAAGCAAACTCAAAACATACTTATTTCACCAAACGTATGGAGACTGATTGATCATAGGTACACGTTTACACTGGTTGTAGCTGTAGGTACACGTTTACACTGGTTGTAGCTGTAGGTCCACGTTTACACTGGTTGTAGCTGTAGATACACGTTTACACTGGTTTTAGCTGTAGATCCACGTTTACACTGGTTGTAGCTGTAGGTACAGGTTTACACTGGTAGTAGCTGTAGGTACACGTTTACACTGGTTGTAGCTGTAGGTACAGGTTTACACTGGTTGTAGCTGTAGGTACACGTTTACACTGGTTGTAGCTGTGGGTACACGTTTACACTGGTTGTAGCTGTAGGTACACGTTTACACTGGTTGTAGCTGTAGGTACACGTTGACACTGGTTGTAGCTGTGGGTACACGTTTACACTGGTTGTAGCTGTGGGTACACGTTTACACTGGTTGTAGCTGTGGGTACACGTTTACACTGGTTGTAGCTGTAGGTACAGGTTTACACTGGTTGTAGCTGTAGGCACACGTTGACACTGGTTGTAGCTGTGGGTACACGTTTACACTGGTTGTAGCTGTGGGTACACGTTGACACTGGTTGTAGCTGTGGGTACACGTTTACACTGGTTGTAGCTGTGGGTACACGTTTACACTGGTTGTAGCTGTAGGTACACACTAAATCCGCTCATATTATCACATCTACCTATTACAGTTTTTTTTTTTTTCCTCTTTTCTCCCTCCTCCTAGGGTGGACACAAACCTCTGACCTGCTGGGTGATGTGTGCCCCCCCCCACCCGCGCCTGTGCTCCAGTGTGAGGGCCCCCACCCATCTGTCATCTACCTTGATGTTGGCTGCGGCCCATCCACTATTGCACACTCAGAGTGGACACTGGACACTGCCAATATAAATGTTTTTATTTGTGAAAATGTTTGTGTATTTCGATGTATTTTTCAACTGTCCTGGACACATTCCTGCACGGCCTGTCCGTCCTGGGAGTGGATCCCTCCTTCTGTGGTTCTCCCTGAGGTTTCTCTTTTTTCCCGGCTGGGTTTTTGGAGTTTTTCCTCTGACCCTGATGGAGGGTCTAAGGACAGGGGATGTTGTCTAGTGCAGTCTGTTAAGCCCTTTGAGGCGACTGTTGTTGTGATATTGGGCTATACAAAAATAAATGTCTTGTCTTGTCTCCTGACGTTGTTTGTTCCCGCGCCAATCGTTGTGAACCGGTCCAGCTGGGAGTACATTGATCCCCTACGGCCTTCGCCTCGGTAGGTAACCACTAGCGAAGCCCGTAGGTGGGCGGAGCACACACAAAGTAGAAATTACAGTTACCTGATGTAACTACAGTTCTACGAGTGTGTGCGTAGCCCACCTACTCTCAGGCCCAGCTGGACTGCTTCCCTCTTTTGAGCTGGTTCAAAGAAGGGAGAGCGTTGGGCGAGGGGGTTTATATAGCCCCTGAGGCTGTGCCAGTACACTGGCATGATTGGCGCGGTGAATGCTTTGATCTTTCTCAGAAGTCTGGCTCGCGCCAGAAAGAGGTAACCACTAGCGAAGCCCGTAGGTGGGCGGAGCACACACTCGTAGAACTGTAGTTACATCAGGTAACTATAATTTACGTTTTGTTACAACAACTATGGTGACGACACTTAATGCTGAAGATCCAATATGTCAAAAAACATTTTTACCAGTGTTAGCTACCTGGATAATATTTCTGAAGCTGAAAGGACTCTGCCAGTGACTTCTGTCTCGCTGCCGGCAGTGCTCTGTTTGAAAGATTTGCCTCCTCTCTTTCTTTTTGAAGTTTCCGAACTCTCTTTGTCATGTCGTTTTATGTGTTTGAGTAAGTTGGTGGTGGTAGCAAAATAAATAAAATCACTGGTTAAAAAAGCCCTTAATATTGATATTTTGACTTTTGGATGGATCATTTTCGATACAACCCCTATACCGAAAGAATCGACATTAAGGATCGTTCCGCCCACCCCTAGTGTGCGTGACCTGAAAAAGACAAAAAGAAGGTCAAAACGTTGTCAAAGCATGCAAACCTAAGAGAGAGAAATATAAAATTAATTAAAGCCGCAAGCGGCGATAAAGGCCCTCGCCTCCCTTGAGACCGCGGGGACACATGCACTCGGAGGATTGCATTTTGTGCTTTAAAGCGTAAACTTCACGGTAATGTCAAATAACCGGGCCTGTGCTACTGCTTGGGCCTGCTACACCACCTTGTAATTTAGAGTTAAAGGTCTCCACAATCCCTGGTTTTCCTGGGAGCTGTCTGAATCTTTGAAAATAATAGATTATGCTTGGGCTAAGGCGAGAAAAACAACGTACTGGCTGGAGATTTGAGATGACTCAGGAATCGCTGCACCCCCTGTTTAAAAAGGCAAAATGTAAATATAACTTGTCTAAAAGTACAAGTTTACAAGTTCCAAAGGATTCTGAGGAGTTTTCTAAGACTCTAGCCTTGGCTCTGGAGGGGCCTCCTCTAAAGGAAGGATCCTGGCAATTGGGAAATGGCATTTATTTCCCAAAGAAATGGCTGCCTCTTTACAGACTCATTAAGACTACAGCCACAAATGTATCAAAAAACAAATTGATAACTTTTTTGGCACACGTGTCTAGATGATACTCACCAAATTTGAAACTGTTTAGATGAAAAGCCTTTAGCACAAGGGGTGCAACTTAGGTGGTCACGCATTCCACCCAACATAGTAGATTTCCTGTTCATTTTTTGATATGGCTGTAATAAACTTTTCAGTTTGCCCTGAGGTGTCCTATGGATGTACCAAGTTTCATTTTTCTACGTTGGAAAAAAGTTACTTTCATTTTCCATAGGCCCAATGTATTTTGACTTTTGTAGGGGTCGCCACTGAGTCATTTTTCGTATTTTTTTCGCGACTTCAAATACATAAAGTTTTCGCTGGCTTGAAGTCTGGGACCAATAAAAATGACTTTTAGTTGTTGGTTTACTGGGTCAAATTGAGGATCATTTTGCAGAAAAATTATAATAAAAAAAAATATACCAAATTATAATAAAAAAATATAACTCGAGCAAAAAGTCTAAAAACGCTTGTCTATTTTACATACATGTGTTTAGCTCATTTTGCCCAAGTTTGGTGTCTGTGGAATGAAGCAGCTATTTTCTGTGTTCTTTTAAAAGAGGTGTATTTTAAGTCGGTTCACATTTTCAATTCAAATGGCCGCCTTCCGTGGGTGATAGGGTATGGACCCATTGGCTTTTTTGTTCATAAGCCCATGCTGGATGTGTGTACCAAGTTTCATTTGCCTACGACAAACTAATATTTTCACTTCCCATTAACTTTTTCCACATATTTGTGACGTTGCTATGGCAACACATTTATAGATAGGGGGTGGTTGTCATTGGCTTTTATGCTCGTCATGACATAAGAGATGTGTGTACCAAATTTCATGTCTCTATGACAAACTAAATTCGTGGGTCCCATTATAAGTTTGTAGGGGGCGCTGGAGAGCCATTTCTAAAGATAACCCTTTTATTTACATATTTTTGTGTTCCAGGTCATGAATATTGCACAAACGCCTTTTTGAGTCCAACTCGATCCGAGAAAGCGTTTGAGAGTTAGAAGGCGTTTTACTTTCATAAAAATGGCCACCTCGTTACAGGCTTGCCACACCCATACCCGATAAGTCACAACTTTGGTTGGCACACGTGTCTAGATTATACTCACCAAATTTGGGGCCATTTAGATTAAAACACAATGATTTGCATCTTTCTGCGCAAGGTGCGATTTTAGTGGCCGCGTTTCACCACATGGCGGACTTCCTGTTAAGTTTAGGGTGTGACTGTCATTGACTTTTCTGTTTGCCCTAAGGTGTCCTATGGATGTACTAAGTTTCATATTTCTACGTTGGAAAAAAGTTACTTTCAATTTCCATAGGCCCAATATATTTTGATTTTGTAGGGGTCGCCACTGAGTCATTTTTCGTTTTTTTTTCGGGACTTCAAATACATAAATTTTTCGCCGAGCTTGAAGTCTGGGACCAATAAAAATGACTTTTCTGCATGTTCACTGGGTCAAATTTAGGATCATTTGGTCGGAAGAAAGATAAAAAAAAATCCGAGCAAAATAATAGGCCCTCCCCTGGTCATCACCGGTCGGCCTAATTAAGTCGCAAGCGGGCGATAAAGGCCCTCGCCTCCTTGAGACCGCGGGACACATATATTCGGAGGATTGCATGTCGTGGCTTTAAAGCAAATTTGGAGCTGTTTAGATGAAAACCCTTTAGCACAAAGTGTACGATTTAGGTGGTCATGTATTCCACCCAACATTTTCTGTTGAGAAGGATCCTGGCAATTGGGAAATGGCATTTATTTCCCAATAGTTGCCTCTTCACAGACTCATTACGACCACAGCCACAAATCTATCAAAAACAAATTGATAACTTTTTTGCACACGTGTCTAGATGATACTCACCAAATTTGGAGCTGTTTAGATGAAAAGCCTTTAGACACAAGGGGTGCAATTTAGGTGGTCACGCATTCCACCCAACATAGTAGATTTTCTGTTGAGTTTACGATATGGCTGTAATACATTTTTCTGTTTGCCCTGAGGTGTCCTATGGATGTACCAAGTTTCATTTTTCTACGTTGGAAAAAGTTACTTTCACTTTCCATAGGCCCAATGTATTTTGACTTTGTAGGGTCGCCACTGAGTCATTTTTCATATTTTTTTCGCGACTTCAAATACATAAATTTTTCACGAGCTTGAAGTCTGGGACCAATAAAATGACTTTTAGTTGCACGCTTACTGGGTCAAATTGAGGATCATTTTGCAGAAAAATTGTAATAAAAAAATATACCAAATTATAATAAAATAAAATATAACTCGAGCAAAAAGTCTAGAAAAACGCTTGTCTATTTTACATACATGTGTTTAGCTCATTTTGCCCAAGTTTGGTGTCTGTGGAATGAAGCAGCTATTTTCTGAGTTCTTTTAAAAAGAGGTGTATTTTAAGTCGGTTCACATTTTCAATTCAAAATGGCCGCCTTCCCGTGTGTGTGATAGGGTGTGGTCCCCATTGGCTTTTTTGTTCATAAGCCCATGCTGGATGTGTGTACCAAGTTTCATTTGCCTACGACAAACTAAAATTTTCACTTCCCATTGACTTTTTCCAAATATTTGGGACGTTGCTATGGCAACACATTTATAGATAGGGGTGGTTGTCATTGGCTTTTATGCTCGTCATGACATAAGAGATGTGTGTACCAAATTTTATGTCTCTATGACAAACTAAATTCTTGGGTCCCATTATAAGTTTGTAGGGGGCGCTGGAGAGCCATTTCTAAAGATAACCCTTTTATTTACATATTTTTGTGTTCAGGTCATGAATGTGCACAAACGCCTTTTTGGGTCCAACTCGATCCGAGAAGCCGCTTTGAGAGTTAAGAGACGCTTTATTTTCACAAAAATGGCCACCTCGTTACAGGCTTGCCACACCCATACCCGATAAGATATCAACAACAAAGTCACAACTTTGGTTGGCACACGTGTCTAGATGATACTCACCAAATTTGGGGCCATTTAGATTAAAACACAATGATTTGCATCTTTCTGCGCAAGGGGTGCGAATTTAGTGGCCGCGTCTTTCACCCCACATGGCGGACTTCCTGTTTAGTTTAGGGTGTGACTGTCATTGACTTTTCTGTTTGCCCTGAGGTGTCCTATGGATATACCAAGTTTCATTTGTCTACGTTAGAAAAAAGTTACTTTCACTTTCCATAGGCCCAATGTATTTTGACTTTTCTAGGGGCCGCCACTGAGTCATTTTTCGTATTTTTTTTTTCCGGGACTTCAAATACATAAATTTTTGCCGGGCTTGAAGTCTGGGACCAATAAAATGACTTTTAGTTGTTCGTTTACTGGGTTAAATTGAGGATCATTTTGCAGAAAAATTATAATAAAAATATATACCGAATTATAATAAAAAATATAACTCGAGCAAAAAGTCTCAAAAACACTTGTCTCTTTTTACATACATGTGTTTAGCTCATTTTGCCCAAGTTTGGTGTCTGTGGAATGAAGCAGCTTTTTCTGTGTACTTTTAAAAAGAGGTGTATTTTAAGTCGGTTCACATTTTCAATTCAAAATGGCCGCCTTCCTGTGTGTGATAGGTGTGGTCCCCATTGGCTTTTTGTTCATAAGCCCATGGTGGATGTGTGTACTAAGTTTTATTTGCCTACAACAAACTAAAAATTTCACTTCCCATTGACTTTTTCACATTTTTGGGACGTTGCTATGGCAACACATTTATAGATAGGGGTGGTTGTCATTGGCTTTTATGCTCGTCATGACATAAGAGATGTGTGTACAAAATTTTATGTCTCTATGACAAACTAAATTCTTGGGTCCATTATAAGTTTGTAGGGGCGCTGGAGAGCCATTTCTAAAGATAACCCTTTTATTTACATATTTTTTGTTCAGGTCATGAATGTGCACAAACGCCTTTTTGGGTCCAACTCGATCCGAGAAGGCGTTTGAGAGTTAAGAGACGCTTTTATTTTCACAAAAATGGCCACCTCGTTACAGGCTTGCCACACCCATACCCGATAAGATATCAAAACAAAGTCACAACTTTGGTTGGCACACGTGTCTAGATGATACTCACCAAATTTGGGGCCATTTAGATTAAAACACAATGATTTGCATCTTTCTGCGCAAGGTGCGATTTTAGTGGTCGCTGCTTCACCCCACATGGCGGACTTCCTGTTAAGTTTAGGTGTGACTGTCATTGACTTTTCTGTTTTCCTGAGGTGTCCTATGGATATACCAAGTTTCATTTTTCTACGTTTGAAAAAGTTACTTTCACTTTCCATAGGCCCAATGTATTTTGATTTTGTAGGGGTCGCCACTGAGTCATTTTTCGTATTTTTTTTTCGGCAACTTCAAATACATAAATTTGTCGCCGAGCTTGAAGTCTGGGACCAATAAAATGACTTTTCGTGCATGTTCACTGGGTCAAATTTAGGATCATTGGGTCGGAAGAAAAAAAAAAAAAAAAAAAAAAAATCCGAGCAAAAACAATAGGCCCTCCCGGTCATCACCGGCTCGGGCCTAAAAAAAAAAAAAAAAAAAAAAAAAAATCCGAGCAAAAACAATAGGCCCTCCCGGTCATCACCGGCTCGGGCCTAATTAAAGCCGCAAGCGGCGATAAAGGCCCTCGCCTCTCTTGAGACCGCGGGGACACATGCACTCGGAGGAGTGCATTTCGTGCTTTAAAGCGTAAACTTCACAGTAAAAGGATTCTGAGGAGTTTTCTAAGACTCTAGCCGTGGCTCTGGAGGGGCCTCCTCTAAAGGAAGGATCCTGGCAATTGGGAAATGGCATTTATTTCCCAATAGTTGCCTCTTCACAGACTCATTACGACCACAGCCACAATTGTATCAAAAAACAAATTGATAACTTTTTTTGCACACGTGTCTAGATGATACTCACCAAATTTGGAGCTGTTTAGATGAAAAGCCTTTAGACACAAGGGGTGCAATTTAGGTGGTCACGCATTCCACCCAACATAGTAGATTTTCTGTTGAGTTTACGGTATGGCTGTAATAAACTTTTCTGTTTGCCCTGAGGTGTCCTATGGATGTACCAAGTTTTGTATTTCTACATTGGAAAAATTTACTTTCATTTTCCATAGAACCAATGTATTTTGACTTTTCTAGGGGTCGCCACTGAGTCATTTTTCGTATTTTTTTTCGGGGACTTCAAATACATAAATTTTTCGCTGGGCTTGAAGTCTGGGACCAATAAAAATGACTTTTAGTTGCACGTTACTGGGTCAAATTTAGGATCATTTTGCAAAAAAAATTTAATAAAAAATATATTCCAAATTATAATAAAAAAAATATAACTCGAGCAAAAAAGTCTAGAAAAACGCTTGTCTATTTGACATACATATGTTTAGCTCATTTTGCCCAAGTTTGGTGTCTGTGGAATGAAGCAGCTATTTTCTGTGTTCTTTTAAAAAAGAGGTGTATTTTAAGTCGGTTCACATTTTCAATTCAAAATGGCCGCCTTCCCGTGTGTGATAGGGTGTGGTCCCCATTGGCTTTTTTGTTCATAAGCCCATACTGGATGTGTGTACCAAGTTTCATTTGCCTACAACAAACTAAAAATTTCACTTCCCATTGACTTTTCCACATTTTTGGGACGTTGCTATGGCAACACAATTATAGATAGGGGGTGGTTGTCATTGGCTTTTATGCTCGTCATGACATAAGAGATGTGTGTACCAAATTTCATGTTTCTATGACAAACTAAATTCTTGGGTCCCATTATAAGTTTGTAGGGGCGCTGGAGAGCCATTTCTAAAGATAACCCTTTTATTTACATATCTTTGTGTTCAGGTCATGAATGTGCACAAACGCCTTTTTGGGTCCAACTCGATCCGAGAAGGCGTTTGAGAGTTAAGAGACGTTTTATTTTCACAAAAATGGCCACCTCGTTACAGGCTTGCCACACCCATACCCGATAAGATATCAACAACAAAGTCACAACTTTGGTTGGCACACGTGTCTAGATGATACTCACCAAATTTGGGGCCATTTAGATTAAAACACAATGATTTGCATCTTTCTGCGCAAGGGGTGCGATTTTAGTAGCCGCGCGTTTTACCTCACATGGCGGACTTCCTGTTGAGTTTAGGGTGTGGCTGTCATTGACTTTTCTGTTTGCCCTGAGGTGTCCTATGGATGTACCAAGTTTCATTTTTCTACGTTGGAAAAAAGTTACTTTCACTTTCCATGGGCCCAATGTATTTTGACTTTTCTAGGGGTCCAATAAATCTGGGACCAATAAAAATGACTTTTCGTTCATGTTCACTGGGTCAAATTTAGGATCATAGGTGGAAAATAAAAATAAAAAATAAAATTAAAAAAAAAAAAAAAAAAAAAAAATCCGAGCAAAAACAATAGGCCCTGCCGGTCATCACCGGCTCGGGCCTAACTAACTAAACTAAACTGGGTGGCAGTAGCTCAGTGGTAGAGCGGCCGTCCTTCAACCGGAAGGTAGTAGGTTCGATTTCCGCTCGCCCCACAGTTCATACTGTTGTTGTGTCCTTGGGCAAGACACTTAACCCACCTTGCCAGTGTCCATAGCACTCGTGTATGAATGTGTGTGACTGTAGAGGTGTGTTTGGTGGTGGTCGGAGAAGGTTGAGCACCGTTTGTATGGCAGCCCCCCCCTCTGTCTGTCTGCCCCAGGTGTGAATGTGTGTGAATGTGTGTGAATGGGGTGAGTGGAAGCACGATGTAAAGCGCTTTGGGTGCCCGAGAAGGGTGCAAAAATGCGCTATATAAATGCATTACCAAACAAAAAAAAACTAAAATAAATATAAAACCTAAACATTGCTCTTCATATCATAGATATGGTGCATGACTGGTCCGTAGCTTGTTCTAAAGGATTTTTAAAAGCTTCAAAAAGCTTAATTTTATTGCTTTTTTATGTATTCCTTTGCATGGTACATCAACTTTCCCAACATGTACGGGCAATGCCCCAGGCAATTAGGCCCCGCCTACCAGGGGGTGGAGTAGCAGCTCCCTGTGTAGCACTCTCATTCTCACTCAGACCACTGAAGGAGCAATAACCTGACTGCCTAGAGCCGCTGGACCGTTGTCCACCGCGGCAGACGCTGAGAGTAGGTCAACGGGACACGAACTGTGGGGGTCCAGCAGCTGGGGGAGGGCCAGTGAACCACCGACCTCCCCGCGGACACGGGACTTATTTCATTGCCTTAACATGGAAAGAACTGAGGCCTGGTCTGATTTTAGATTTATTTATTGTTTTGACTAACATTTATTTTAATAATTACAAAGTTTTTTTTTTTAAGTGATTCAATCAAAAAACAGTAGTGTCAAAGGTCAAAGAGGAAGGGGTCAAAGGAGGTCATCAAATCATAATGTGCAACTTCTCTTTATTTTACAGTGTTTTTCCATCAACAATGAAACCCTTTAATTTAATGTAAATAAATGATTTAAGTGTGTGGTCCCCAAATAAACTCAAAATCACACACAATCTTCTTACAGCAGTAGCAGAAGAAAAGATAGAACAGCAATTATATATATATATATATATATATATATATATATATATATATATATATATATATATATATATATATATATATATATATAAATTAAAAAAAAACAGACCAGAACCTATTTTACAAAAACAATCAAATATTGCATTTGATTCTTCCACAAACAGCAGCGGCCATTTTGTCAGTTCATATTTATCTGTTAGGGTTTAGATATTCTTCCTTAAGTAAACAATTTAAAGCTAAACTGTAAACATGGACCACATTCGGCCCCTAAAGCGTCAGTTGCACCAGTCTCTGGGTCTAGGTCCAGGTTTCAAACTGGTTTAGAAATAAGAAAGAACGCAAATGAATAAAACCACAAGCAGCAGAAGCTTAGCCCAAAATAAAACCAATTCAAATCAAGTGAATTAAAAGAGTAGTGTTAAAAAAGATTTTGGGTTTAAGATATGGTTCAGGACCAGGGTCTAAGTCCAGGTCAGGAATCACAGGCTCGGGTCCAGGTCCAGGTTCAGGGTGCGGTAAGGGGAGTTGGGGGATGGAGGGCTGCTGGGATTAGAGCTGTTCGATGAGTGTTTGTTGGAGTCTGAGTCCTGGACCTGAAACAAACAAAGGGTTATTCAAATCTAAATAAAACCTGTTCAGATCCAACTAAAACATGCTTAAACCAAGTCAATCCTTTTGAAGTCTATCTAAAACCTTTCACCTCTCTGTGCAGGTCTGCATCCAGTTCGTCTCTGTGTCGAGATGGAACTCCACCTCCAAAATCTGAACCAATCACAGAACAGAAGAGCCATTTTAAACCAGACAAATACCAGATCCAGGGAATAGTCTGAGACCAGATACAGACTTGGGGCCTCATTTATGGCGCTTTTCCACTACACAGTACCAGCTCGACTCGCCTCGACTCGGCTCGCCTTTGTTTGGTTTTCCACTGCGTAAAAGTTGTACCTGTACCTGCTTCCAGGTACTTTTTTATCACCTCGGCGAGGTTCTAAGCAGGCTGAGGCGATACTAAATTGTGACGTGAACACACGACAGACTGCTGATTGGCCAGAGAGAATCGTCACTGTTCACTGCGTCATCATTGCACGCGCCAGACGGAGTATCCTGAATAACCCCGCCATTTTTAAATACTTTGGCCAGAGATTGCGTGATAATTTACCCAGTCCCAGACTTTAGTATTATGGCAACTCGGAAAAATGCTCCGTGGTCAAACGAGGAGGTGCAGACTTTTCTTTGTTTGGTTGCCGAAGAGAAGATCCAGCGAGTTCTATGTGTGTGAGTAGCGGGTGTGTGTCGCGTAGAAGATTACGTCACGACAGGTTCTTGCGGCGTCGCTATGACGACTAGGTACTATTGTGGAGGTACTATCTGCAATGGAAAACGGAGCGATAAGCGAGCCGAGTCGAGGCGAGTCGAGTCGAGCTGATACTGGTAGTGGAAAAGCGCCATTATAAAGAGTGCTTATAAAAAAAAAAAAGAGAGACTGATGTGTGTTTGATAGTTTAATTTGTCTTTATGTCTCGTCGTTTTTTTTTTTTTGCATATAATAATTTACGCAAAAGTATTGTGTTAAATAAAAAAGGACTCTCAAAGCTGCTGAATGTTTACTCAAGCGTACTGGTCATGTCGTGAGGTAGAGCTGATCCTGATGAAGGTTGCATTTGTAGCAACCAGGACCAGGAGTTCAATCTATGGACTGTGTTGATACAAGGGGTGACCGACCAAACCAGACTTTCTGGCTCCATCCCGACAGGATGTAATCATTTGAATTATGGTTTGGCTATTGACACTCTCACCGACTCGGACAGGAATGCTTTGAAGTGTAAAAGACTTGAGACTTCTGTGATGGTACCATACTGCCATCTAGTGACAGTATGGTTGAACGCCGCCAAGTCTTTCATCAAACCAATGACTTGGACCCTTTTATTAGAAGAACGGTTTTCGAGGGACATGGTGTTATTGTGTTTATGCCATTAAAAGTGTGTATCTAAGTATATTGTGCTAATGTGTTTATGTCATTTCAGTTTGCTGCTCCCTTGACCGGGATTAAAAGACAGTTTTCTTTCATTTTCCAGCTCGCAGTATAATAAAAGTCTTAGGGTTATGTGTTTCAGCATGCGTACATATGCATTTTATCGGAGGCGGCAGTAGCTCAGTGGGTAGAGTGGTCGTCTTTCAACCGGAAGGTAGGCGGTTCGATTCCCACTCTCCCCACAGTTCATACTGTCGTTGTGTCCTTCGATTCCCACTCTCCCCACAGTTCATACTGTCGTTGTGTCCTTGGGCAAGACACTTAACCCACCTTGCAGTGGATAATAAATGTAAATAAATGTTATCGGTATAAATCTGCAGTACCAATGCATTTGTATGCTTATAAGTTGTGAAAACTAAAATTCAATGTTACTTTGTGGAAGATAAAGGTTTATTTGAATTTAAGTTAGTTAGAAGAACATTTTCCCTCCGATCCTACGCAGTAACGTAACTCCCCTTTGGATGCTGTGTCAAAAACACGCCTCTTCAAGCAGCACACAAAACCCGTGTGCGCGCCGGAAATCGTCCTCTTGCCTTCTTCTCTTGCTTCGCTTCTCTCGTTTTTGTTCCGTGCAAATCTCGTCCGCTTCGGACCCCTCTGTAACTACAGACGTGGACAAAATTGTTGGTACCCTTCGGTCAATGAAAGAAAAACTCACAATGGTCACAGAAAAAACTTTATTCTGACAAAAGTAAAAATAAATAAAAATTTTATGAATGTTAACCAATGAAAGTCAGACATTGCTTTTCAACCATGCTTCAACGGAATTATTTTTAAAAAATAAACTCATGGAACAGGCCTGGACAAAATTGATGGTACCCCTAGAAAAGACTGTAAATAATTTGACCAAATGGACATGTTAATTCAAGGTGTGTGCACTAATTAGCATCACAGGTGTGTACAATCTTGTAATCAGTCAGTGGTTCTATTTATAGGGCTTCAGGTAGTCACTGTGTTGTCTGGTGACATGGTGTGTACCACACTCAACATGGACCAGAGGAAGTGAAGGAAAGAGTTGTCGCAGGAGAATAGAAAGAAAATTATAGACAAGCATGATAAAGGTAAAGGCTATAAGACCATCTCCAAGCAGCTAGATGTTCCTGTGACTACAGTTGCACATATTATTCAGAAATTTAAGATCCACGGGACTGTAGCCAACCTCCCTGGACGTGGCCGCAGGAGGAAAATTGATGACAAATCAAAGAGACGGATAATCCGAACAAGAATGGTTAAGAGGAAAACATTGGACTATTCTAAAGTGGCTTTCTATGAGCCCTGACCTCAATCCTATTGAGCATCTTTGGAAGGAGCTGAAACATGCCGTCTGGAAAAGACACCCTTCAAACCGGAAACAACTGGAGCAGTTTGCTCATGAGGAGTGGGCCAAAATACCTGCTGAGAGGTGCACAAGTCTCATTGACAGTTACAGGAATCGTCTGATTGCAGTGATAGCCTCAAAAGGTTGTGCAACAAAATATTAAGTTAGGGGTACCATCAATTTTGTCCCGGCCTGTTCCATGAGTTTATTTTTTTAAATAATTCCGTTGAAGCATGGTTGAAAAGCAACGTCTGACTTTCATTGGTTAACATTCATAGAATTTTTATTTATTATTACTTTTGTCAGAATAAAGTTTTTTCTGTGACCATTGTGAGTTTTTCTTTCATTGACCGAAGGATACCAACAATTTTGTCCACGTGTGTATTAACTTATTTTGTAATTTTTCTAGACACGTTGCACATGCCGTGCAAACGTGATTTTTCCTTTTAAAGTCTCCACACATTGACTATTTTTGTAAGACACTCTTTTGACGTCATCCCCAGGAGACGGAAGACATTTTTGTAGTTCTTGTGAAGACTAAGAACTCCGCTTGAACTAACCAGCAGAAGCTGGGAAGTTGTGAAAACACTTTTTCAGTGATCAGTTTTTGTGTGAAAAGACTCAGCCACTGGTTAGAGGCCCGCCTCAGGCTCAAAGACAGTAACAGAACGCCTGCTCTACCCTACGAAGGAGCTCCACGGCTCCTTTGGGTCAGCGTACACTGGCTGCCATCTTGTCGCTCGGCAACAACCAGCTGGAGCAGCCCTTTTTTTATAGTCCGATAATTAAGCTCCCAGCCGAGTTTTAATTAGACAAAACTTCCATTTTCCTCCACAAAGTTCTCATCAGTAAATGTTATTGTTTCTTATTCTGTTTTAATCATTCTCATTATCCGTCAATAATATTTTCCTTTGTGTCCTACCCCATCATGATAATCAACCTGTTAACTTTGTATAATCTTTAATAAAACGTTAAAGATTTTGATTTGGTGTTTTAATGTTTATATAAGACATATTCGAATATATTTATATACAATTATATACATATTATATACAAATTCAATAATTTTGATAATAAAAATATTGATAATTTACATAAATTCATAAATATCTCTATTACATTCTAAACACTACACACTACATTTCTGTGACACCCCAAGCCCCCCACCAGCGCGCCCCTCCTATGACCTACCGCACATCTACAGTCTCCTACTGACCTACCGCACATCTACAGCCTCCTACTGACCTACCGCACATCTACAGTCTCCTACTGACCTACCGCACATCTATAGTCTCCTACTGACCTACCGCACATCCAGTCTCCTACTGACCTACCGCACATCTACAATCTCCTACTGACCTACCGCTCATCTACATTCTCCTACTGACCTACCGCTCATCTACAGTCTCCTACTGACCTACCGCACATCTACAACCTCCTACTGACCTACCGCACATCTACAGCCTCCTACTGACCTACCGCACATCTACAGTCTCCTACTGACCTACCGCACATCCAGTCTCCTACTGACCTACCGCACATCTACAGTCTCCTACTGACCTACCGCACATCTATAGTCTCCTACTGACCTACCGCACATCTATAGTCTCCTACTGACCTACCGCACATCTACAGTCTCCTACTGACCTACCGCACATCTACAGTCTCCTACTGACCTACCGCACATCCAGTCTCCTACTGACCTACCGCACATCTACAGTCTCCTACTGACCTACCGCACATCTATAGTCTCCTACTGACCTCATCTACAGTCTCCTACTGACCTACCGCTCATCTACAGCCTCCTACTGACCTACCGCACATCTACAGCCTCCTACTGACCTACCGCACATCTACAGTCTCCTACTGACCTACCGCACATCCACAGTCTCCTACTGACCTACAGCACATCCACAGTCTCCTACTGACCTACCGCACATCTACAGTCTCCTACTGACCTACCGCTCATCTACAGCCTCCTACTGACCTACCGCACATCTACAGTCTCCTACTGACCTACCGCACATCTACAGTCTCCTACTGACCTACCGCACATCTATAGTCTCCTACTGACCTACCGCACATCTATAGTCTCCTACTGACCTACCGCACATCTACAGTCTCCTACTGACCTACCGCTCATCTACAGCCTCCTACTGACCTACCGCACATCTATAGTCTCCTACTGACCTACCGCACATCCAGTCTCCTACTGACCTACCGCTCATCTACAGCCTCCTACTGACCTACCGCACATCTACAGCCTCCTACTGACCTACCGCACATCTACAGCCTCCTACTGACCTACCACACATCTACAGTCTCCTACTGACCTACCGCTCATCTACAGCCTCCTACTGACCTACCGCATCTACAGCCTCCTACTGACCTACAGCACATCTACAGTCTCCTACTGACCTACCGCACATCCACAGTCTCCTACTGACCTACCGCACATCTACAGTCTCCTACTGACCTACCGCACATCTATAGTCTCCTACTGACCTACCGCACATCCAGTCTCCTACTGAGCTACCGCACATCTACAGTCTCCTACTGACCTACCGCACATCTATAGTCTCCTACTGACCTACCGCACATCTACAGTCTCCTACTGACCTACCGCACATCTACAGTCTGTACAACAGCCTCAGCCTGAGTCTGTGACCGCGACAGCTCTCCCTCCGTTTCATGTTCTTCACTCATTTTCATGTCACTAATGGAAACCCGGTCAGTGAGCTCGTAAGTAGGCCTATTTGTTTTGTTTTTAATGTTAAAATTGTTTAAATTTATTTAAACTTTTTTTGTAATTTAACATGATTAAAATATCAGAAGAGTGAGTTTCGGTGCAATAATTTTACCCGAGAGCTGCCTTAATGCTGCGTGGACCGCCTCGCGCTCTCTTCCGTGTTTTTTGGTAAAAATCAGCGCAAACACATTTACATTGTCCTTCTTTGGTTGCATGAAGGTGTGGGGAAGGCATGACTCAAGGCAGATTTACGTGTGCACATCTCGGCTCCAGGATTTATAAAAGGGAAATTGCTGCAGGTGAGCGTACGCATGGTTACGCACTAAATTAAGTAGAGCTCCTACGCAATTATACTGACTCTTTAGAAATGAGGCCCTTGGTCTTTGTGGTTTTTACCTGAAGCGGTCCGAGTGATGTGGGTCTTGCTGCGCTGCTGTCGGGAAATAGTGGACAGTGGTCTGGGTCTGTCTTTGACCATGTCCGAGTCCTGAGGCGAGGGCATCACGCTCTGGACAGGGACAAAACAGTTAATCCAACTAAAACCTGACCCTGAAAATCTCTTTCATGTTTCTGAAGATGTTTTTGATTGATCCTGTTAGCTTTACTTTGCTTTTTACTTATTTACACCTTTAGTCAGTGATCAACTTCAAATCAAATCACTTTTTGTTTATTTATTTTTACTTTTTAAACAACTTGTTGCACCTACAAAGCGACTGTATCCTTGGCATCTATTTTTCAACATATCTGGGGTAAAAACAACAACTAGAAATAATTTCTGCCAAAATTGCTGGAAATATCTCCAGGAAATCAGTGCTACAAGCAAAGATTTTTGCCATGTAGTAAGACTGTAAACTTAAACTTGGATGATACCGTGTCATTCCCAAAACTGAACAAAGTGATGTCGCCTGCAAAAACATAGAGGCATCGGATAAAAAAAAGAATTATCGTGTGGTTCGATTGAAGTGTGATGCCAAAGTGGATCATACACGATCTTAAAAGTGAAGAGCATCACATGACGTTAAGTTTTCCCCGAGCGCAATAAAAACAAACCAAATCAATAAAAAGAGAAGTCCAATCTGAAGCAATGAGAAGGTGAAACGCAATGGTACCCTAGGCAGGTCCATTAGGGCCTGCATGCCGTCTCCTGGTCCCATATGAGCCACGTGGTTGAAGTTGGTAGGTCCTGAGATCATCCTGGACCCGAATTCTCGCAGCATATCCCTGGAAACAACACGTTTTTAATTTCCTCTGAGTCATTGTTTAATGCTGAGATGCTGTTACTAACCTCCGCTGCTGCAGCCGCTCTTCTTCTGGAATCTTAAAGAGGAACTTCCTTTTGCTGCGAGTCCGGAGCATGAGTCTGCGACTGGACTCTGTCGGCTCCGGAACCAGAAGGTCCCCATCTGAAGGAGACCAGCAAAGACCAGGTTATAGTAGGCCAGAGACCAGTGAGAGACCAGGGTTAGACCAGAGTCTCGGTCGGTTTTTACCAGAATTGTTGTTGCTGAGGTAAATGAGTCGAGGAGGCTCTGAGCTCAGCAGGTTCAGGGATCCTTCAGAGTTTAATGGACGAAGCTGAAAATAAAATACTAACATTAATATAGATATATACTGATTGATAATATTAATATAACGCTGTAGGGGGACAGTGCCCTTTAGTGGACTCAACTGGAATAAAACATGACTGAGGTGCTGTGCAATACTGATCACACACAGAGCTCAGGGAGCAGCACATCTACTTTTCCCTTTTTAAAAAGATTTTTAATAAACTTAAACACAATTGTACAAACTCTAGTCCAGTTTGAAACCGGACTGAGACTGGACTAGGACCAGGTCTAGAGCGGACCTTCCTGAGGGGGATGGTCTGGACCCAGTCTCCGGTCTGAAGGTCAAAGACGTCAACGCCGTTCTCGCTGTAAACTGTCAGATGAGATGCACTCGAACCTGCGACCAAAACAAATCTGTTTATTCATCATTTACGGGTCAGAGTTAAACCTGTTAAACCTCTCCTGGTGCTGGTCTAAACCTGGTCTTTACTGGACTTACTGAAGGCCAGGGGGGTCCCGGGCCACATGGTCTCACTAGTCCTCGTCCTCCGGCCCTGGTTATCAACGTAGATCCCGGTCTGACTGAAGCAGAGCAGGATCTGGTCCGGTCCAACTTCGACAGCGTGCAGCGCTTCCAGAGGCTGCTGCGACAGAAAGACCAGACTCGGGTCTTGGGGCCAGACCAGCGAGACTGGACTCGACTCGCCCTGAAGTGCTAACAGAGCGAAGCCTCCAGGAAAACCCACGCAAATCCTGTCCCGTACCATCCCCAGCCACTGGACCGTCCCTGGAGCCTGGACCTCCCACAGACGGCGCTGAGGAGATCTGGAGTGGGTCAGCTCAAAGCACTGGACCTGAGGACAGACCAGAGGAAGACCAGGTCAAAACCACGTTAAACCAGAGGAAGACCAGGTCAAAACCATGTTAAACCAGAGGAAGACCAGGTCAAAACCACGTTAAACCAGAGGAAGACCAGGTCAAAACCATGTTAAACCAGAGGAAGACCAGGTCAAAACCATGTTAAACCAGAGGAAGACCAGGTCAAAACCATGTTAAACCAGAGGAAGACCAGGTCAAAACCACGTTAAACCAGAGGAAGACCAGGTCAAAACCACGTTAAACCAGAGGAAGACCAGGTCAAAACCATGTTCAACCAGAGGAAGAGCAGGTATTGATTTTAGGTAGAACAGTACATATCAACGGCGATGAGGTGGAGCAGATCACAAAATCAAACTGTGGGAAATTCTGCTGGAGACTTTCTACTGCTCCAGCATCAACAGTGTCCTAAACTAAAGTGGACACTTGAAAGAACACTTTAGTTGTGAAGCTTTTAACAAGTAGTGTCACTATTTTAAATGGAGTATTTATTCTTTTGTGCCTTTGTGGGATTGTCTGTTTTTTGTTTGCACTGTACTGCTGTGCAATGACAATAAAGCTCACGTTAAACTTAGGTCTAGACCTGGTCTAAACCTGGGCCAAACCCAGTCTTACCTGTTTCTTTACGGCTGTCACGAGGCAGGATGGTCCTCCCGGTTTTAGGAATCCCGTGGTCAGGGCCTGGCAGCCTTTGGTATCTGTGAGTTTCACGTCAAATCCGGACTCGGAACCGTCCAGGACCGACCAAGGCTGGATGTGGACCTGCCGAGTCCGACCACAGACTAGAACCAGCAGCTTCTCTCGAGGAATCAGCTCGATCTGGTGGATCTTCTTATGGTCGGAGACACGGAGAATCACTTTGAGGACAGGCACAAATACAGTTAAATACTTTTAATATGATTATACTGTCAAGTACAAATATACAGTCAACACAAGAAATACTGTAAATGTGCAATAAACACAAAAACACTATTTCAAATTTCAGATGATGAATTCCAAACATGAACCGAACATATTTTTATTCAAAAGATCAACATTTGTCTTTAGTCTGACACAAAAACAACATTAAAATCATGAACTCAAATGTCATTGTGAAAAAAAAAAAACAATGACTGTTTTATGTAACAGAGCGACATTTCTGTAAAGCCGAAAGCTTAAACGAAACTAACAATATTAATGTGTAGTGACGTGAATCATGTGATCTGCCTCCCCCCCCCTCCTCCTCCCGGTACCTGCAGAGGCGTGTTTGCTTTTCAGCAGCATGTTGGGGTTCCGGTTCACCAGCAATGAAAATATGAGCTTATCAATATCTACATTTTTAGCATAGGGTTTTTTTTTTTTTTTTTACTCAGAATGCTGCAGCCAATGAGCAGCCGGCGGGGGGGGGCTAATGGTTACAGGACGGCTCAACCTCCGCAGACAGTTTTTATTCAATTCAATTAATTCAATAATTATTATTTTTAATGTTTATCAGACGATAACTTCTCAAGCTTTTGCTTTAGTATAATTTTTAGACAATTAGGGCCAGATTGGGATTCGAGACAACAGTTTAGATTTGGAGACAACAGTTTAGATTTCGAGACAACAGTTTAGATTTCGAGACAACAGTTTAGATTTCGAGACAACAGTTTAGATTTCGAGACAACAGTTTAGATTGCGAGACAACAGTTTAGATTTTGAGACAACAGTTTAGATTTTGGGACAACAGTTTAGATTTCGGGACAACAGTTTAGATTTCGAGACAACAGTTTAGATTTGGGACAACAGTTTAGATTTTAGACAACAGTTTAGATTTCGAGACAACAGTTTAGATTTCGAGACAACAGTTTAGATTTCGAGACAACAGTTTAGATTTCGAGACAACAGTTTAGATTTCGGGACAACAGTTTAGATTTTGGGACAACAGTTTAGATTTCGGGACAACAGTTTAGATTTCGAGACAACAGTTTAGATTTCGGGACAACAGTTTAGATTTCGAGACAACAGTTTAGATTTCGAGACAACAGTTTAGATTTGGACAACAGTTTAGATTTGAGACAACAGTTTAGATTTCGGGACAACAGTTTAGATTTAGACAACAGTTTAGATTTCGAGACAACAGTTTAGATTTGGGACAACAGTTTAGATTTGGGACAACAGTTTAGATTTGAGACAACAGTTTAGATTTTAGACAACAGTTTAGATTTCGAGACAACAGTTTAGATTTCGAGACAACAGTTTAGATTTCGAGACAACAGTTTAGATTTCGGGACAACAGTTTAGATTTCGGGACAACAGTTTAGATTTCGGGTCACCCTAGGTCAAATACAGTATTTATAATGAAATATTTAACACTGACCGTCTCCAGTGAGCTCGACCAAAAACAGACCGTCCTCTGTCCCCAACAACACCTTCTCTCGATCTGAAACAAGAACCACATTAATGACCAGAACCCAAGTCTTATTCCTGGTCCAGGTCTTGGCCAAGGTCTTACCAAGGACTGCGGCGGACAGCGTGGTCTTGATCAAAGGCAGAGCCGGGTCATAGACCTCCAGAGGCCTGTGGACCTGCTCTTCTTTAGTCTGTATCAGCTGGTTCTGCTTCAGGAGACTGTGGAGACTTTCCAGGACACGGACCCACTTCCTCTGTTCTGCCTCGGAGTCCGCCAAGACCAGGACCGAGACCGGGCCCAAGACCGTGTCCCGAGAGCCCATCTGGACCCGGAAAATACAGGGCAGGTCTTTACGATTTGCGTGGATCACATCTGAGGCCAAGACCGAGCTCACGCTGAAGTCCTCGTCCCTGAGGAGACAAGTCCAGACAGAACCGTGTCAGATCCAGTTAGAACCAGGTCGGTTACAAGTAAACCAAGTCCAACACATCTTAACTTGTTCAAATCTAACTAAATCCATCTAAAATCTGTTCAAATTTATTTAACCAATCCATCAGTTTAAATCCCTCTAAAACCTGCTCTGACCCAGTTTTACCAACCTCAGATCCAGGACTAAAGATGCAGAGTTTCCTGGTTGGGTGGACTTTCCTTCAGGGACATCATAGAAGAAGAGTCTGGCGTCTGAGACCACGGCCCACACCCTCTGCCAGCCCTTTTTTACTCCACTGGGCTTTGGGACCTGCTCAGAACCAGGGTTAGAGCTGAACTTTAGGAAACAGGAGCCGACACAACACCTTTACCTTTATTTTTTTATTCATTTAGCAGACGCTTTTATCCAAAGCGACTTACATTACATTACCAGTGTTACAATCACTGGAGGCAAGGTGGGTTAAGTGTCTTGCCCAAGGACACAACGACAGTATGAACTGTGGGGAGAGCGGAATCGAACCCCCTACCTTCCGGTTGAAAGACGACCGCTCTACCCACTGAGCTACTGCCGCCCCTTTACCTTTTAAAGGCTGTATCTTGTATAGACACTGACCCGTACGTATCCTTTAAAGGCCGTGCCGATGCCTTTCTGGACGTCAATTCCTGGAGGGCGCTGCTCCATCGGGATTGGACAGATCTGAGGGGCGTGGTCTCGACAGGTCACATGACAAACAAACGAGCAAACTGTAAACACACAGAAACAAACTTTTAATAAATACCAATAAAGCAACTGAGCCCACCAAAATCCTGTTCCATGTCCAACAAAAAACATAAACCACACAAACCCAGTCAGAGACTGTATTTTCCTGATATCACTCAATCTGAATCTGCTTTGAACAGTTTAAACCTGTAGTCTCAGCCATACCTTCGCAGCCATAGCCCTGCCTTGTCAGCCCGATCATCACAGAGCTGCAGTGGCTGCACTGAGGCGGAGAACTGAACGTTTTAATGCTCAGCTGATGAGCTCTGGGCTGAAAAGTCAGACAAAAAACAAGAAATGTTTGAGTTAGAAACAAAACAACCCCAACTGGCAATAAAAGAATAAAAGTCACCAGAGAAAATGACTGTTCTAAAGGACAGGTTGACAACAGCTCTACAACTGGTTTACAACAGGTCTACAACAGGTCTACAACAGGTCTACAACAGGTCTATGAGAGGTCTACAACAGGTCTACAAAAGGTCTACAACAGGTCTATGAGAGGTCTACAACAGGTCTACGAGAGGTCTACGAGAGGTCTACAACAGGTCTACAACAGGTTTACAACAGATTTACAACAGGTCTACGAGAGGTCTACAACAGGTCTACAAAAGGTCTACAACAGGTCTATGAGAGGTCTACAACAGGTCTACGAGAGGTCTACGAGAGGTCTACAACAGGTCTACAACAGGTCTACGAGAGGTCTACAACAGGTCTACAAGAGGTCGACGACTGGTTTACAACAGGTCTACGAGAGGTCTACAACAGGTCGACGACTGGTTTACAACAGGTCTACGAGAGGTCTACGAGAGGTCCACGACGGGTCCACGAGAGGTCTACGAGAGGTCTAAGACAGGTCTACGAGAGGTCTACGACTGGTTTACGAGAGGTCTACGACAGGTCTACGAGAGGTCTACGACAGGTCTAAGACAGGTCGACGACAGGTCTACGAGAAGTCTACAACAGGTCTACGACAGGTCTAAGACAGGTCTACGAGAGGTCTACAACAGGTTTACGACAGGTCTACGAGAGGTCTACGACAGGTCTACGAGAGGTCTAAGACAGGTCTACGAGAGGTCTACGAGAGGTCTACAACAGGTTTACGACAGGTCTACGAGAGGTCTACGACGGGTCTACGAGAGGTCTACGACAGGTCGACAACAGGTCTGAGAGGTCTACGACAGGTTTACGACAGGTCTACGAGAGGTCTACAACAGGTCTATGAGAGGTCTAACTGGTTTAAGAGAAGGAGGTACCTGTGGACAGGTGAGGCCTGAGCTGGCTGGGGGGGCAGGGCTTTCGGTGACTGATGGTGACCTAACTTCCTGTTAACACAAAGATTTAAAACATTTAAAGACAAATCCCACAATTTCCACTGTGTTTCCATTTGTACCTGTGTCTCAGGTGATGCAGCAGGTGAGGGAGGTGTGGCCTCTTGGGGGGAGCAGTCCAGGTCTGACGGCTGCACATCAAAGTTCAGAGAAATAAATTACGATAAAATAACAGAATAAGGCCTTTCTATAAAACTGAAAAAATAGGTACAAGACTAACACATTTAGATTAAAAGACCTGACAAAACCTCTGACTAAAACCACGGAACAGTTTCAAGATCAGGACTTACTTTGAAAGTCAGGTCTGGAGCCAAAGGTGATGTGTTGAAATATTCAAAGATGGAGTCTTGAAAATCCAGCTTCAGACCTAGACCAAAACCAAAGACGGTTAGAACCGGAACCAAACCAGGACTAACTCCGTTTTAAAATACCTTGCTCAGTTCTGCTGCACTTGTCGTCGAGCTCTTTCTGCAGATTTTTCAGTTGGTCCTGAGTTTGTCGGCTCTTTTCCTCCAGATCTTTAACTTTACTGTAAAATAGTAATAAACAAATTCAATAAATGCAGCTATTGGACTCTTTCACAAAACTTTCTTAAAACTGCCACACAATGAAGAATGGTGGCCATTTCATCCAAATCTCCCAAAAATTTCCATAAAATGCATTTTCTACGCGTTTATACGGCTATATAAATGTGAGTTATGGTAAATATAGAACATCAAGATAATACAAATGTTTTAAGGGTTATGGGTTATTAATCAAAACAAAATGTAAATATTAGTGTCTTTAAAAATCTCAAAATGGTAAAAATCTGTTATTTGTATTATCTAAAAATTTATAAAACTCTGTATAAAATTTCATAAAAAAGGGTTAGTGTGAATGTGTGACTCCAAACCCTGTGTGTGACCTCTGACCTCTCCAGAAAAGCGTTTTGACCCTTGACCTTGCGGAGCTCGTCCTGCAGCAGCTGTTTGGCTCTGATCTCAGCGTCGAGCGCTGACTGCAACTCCAGACGAGCCGACATGTCCAACTTCTGAGAGCGACGCACCTTCCACGGGAGGTCCTAAAGAGAACATCAAAACCAGGGCAGGACTTTGTAAAGTGAGTTTAGAATCAGTCTTACTTAACATCCGTTAAGTCTTTATGATGGGTTTGTCTGGATCTGGTCTACGTTAGGTTTGGTGTTCGATTAATATGTCTAAATGAGGTTTTAGGGTTAGTGCGTTTTACTGGAGTCCAGCTCCTCAGACTGAAGCTGGTCTATTATAGTGACACGTTTAGAAGAGTCTGTGTAGTGAGTTTTACCATTATCTGTGGTCCCAAACTGGAGCTGCGCAGAAACTCCAGTTCCTCTGTCATCTTTGTGGCCAAAGCCTGGAGGTAACCTCTGGCATCTTTCTCATCACTGACCCTGAAATATATAACAAATCTACAATATCAACCTGAAGGTCTGACTCTTGTTTTTCTCACATGCTTCACATATACAGTATTTTTATATAAATAAATATATCAGCTGTGACATTAATAAGGTCTCAGTAAATCAATGTGAATTATTCTCTTGGCTGATTGTTAAGCACCTCTTAAGGCCTTGGCTCAAGAACCTAAAGAAACTGTGTTAGAATCTGATCAGAACCTGATCAGCGCAGTGTTGTTAGAACATACCACTGTATAATTTCAGCAATCTGAGCCTCCCAGTGAGACACACTCTCTTTCTTCGAGGACAAATCCTGCAGCTCATCCTTCAGCTGTCGGTTCTGTTCGGTCAGACGGTCTACAAAGGAACACAGCTGCAAAACACACACAACCAGAACCACACATCAGTCTGCAGAACCTACAGCAGCTGTCCCTGAGGTCACCTGGCCCTGTGGTCACCTGACCCTGAGGTCACCTGGCCCTGTGGTCACCTGACCCTGTGGTCACCTGACCCTGTGGTCACCTGACGCTGAGGTCACCTGACCCTGAGGTCACCTGACCTTGAGGTCACCTGACACTGACCCAGAGGTCACCTGACCCTGAGGTCACCTGACCCTGTGGTCACCTGACCCTGAGGTCACCTGACCCTGAGGTCACCTGACACTGACCCAGAGGTCACCTGACCCTGAGGTCACCTGACCCTGTGGTCACCTGACCCTGAGGTCACCTGACACTGACCCTGAGGTCACCTGACCCTGTAGTCACCTGACCCTGACCCTGAGGTCACCTGACCCTGTAGTCACCTGACCCTGACCCTGTGGTCACCTGACCCTGTGGTCACCTGACCCTAAGGTCACCTGACCCTGAGGTCACCTGACCCTGAGGTCACAAGAAATTGCTACAATACAGAGAAATAGACTTTGGCATTTATCACAGCTTTGAAAATTATGCAACACTCTTAATCACAAAACCTCATTTACTTTCAATAACCTAACACAGACATTGTGTGACCCTGGATGACATACCGGAGGAAATATATTCCAGTGTTTTCCGGGGCTCTGTTCCTTCCTTCTCACGCGCAGTAGGTGCTAATTGTGCATGCTTATCGCTTTGCTTCAAAGGTTGTTGCACACTAAACCTTTTCTGTCTTGTCGCTGGAAGCCCTGTGACTAATCCGTCGGGGGAGTGAGCCTTTTGCCCTCCAAGGGCTGCAACTTTTTATAGTGTCATTTGTTGTTCGTCTACAAAGATAAGTGTAGTGTAGTTTTTGCCTCTGCCAGGTAGAACGCTCTTCCCCTGGCTTAAGTCGTTAAACTAGTCAGCTGTTTCCGTTCAGTTTGAGTAGCTGCGTTTAGCAGTGGTTACACTGTTTTGGGTAACTTGTTTAGTCTGTTGGGGTAGTCTGTTTAATTTGAGTTAAACTAGATCCAATTGTAGATCTGAATTATTAGGTGTTTGTTATGGTTACGAGCACCGCGGCCTTCTTTAGTTTGTTTTGGGTTGTATTCTCCTTCTTTGCAATTGCGGCTAGCTATTATGATAATTAGCAGCAGTGTTCTATTTCTTTTTGTAGAACACTGATTTGTTTAATTTTTGGCTCTATTCTGAGCTCTTTTCTAGTGTTGTATACACTTGATTTTGAATATGCTCTCCCCAGCTTACAGTTCTGTGATTATTGTACCTTATTTGCTCTTGTGTTATTGCTACATGCTACATTGTCGTCCTGTTAAGAAATGTAAATCGGAGGGCACACACATGGTAGTTTTTTGTTCTACACAAGTCGCTTTTCTGGGGACTCAAAGACGCTTTACATATCAATTATTCATTCACTCCACAGTCACACACTGGTGGTAGTAAGCTACATCTGTAACCACAGCTGCCCCGGGGCAGACTGGCAGAGACGTGGCAGCCATTCCGCGCCTACGGCCTCTCCGACCATCACCAAGTACATTCACATTCTTACACAATCATAGAAGGAAAGGTGGGTTAAGTGTCTTGCCCAAGGACACAACGACAGTATGAACTGTGGGGAGAGCGGGAATCGAACCTACTACCTTCCGGTTGAAGGATGGCCACTCTACCACTGAGCCACTGCCGCCTCCACATTAGGGGTGGAGCAGGTAATCACAGTGGAGGGAAAAATACAAGGGCAGGAAGTCAATCTGAAATAACAAACAGGGGCATGACACTACACAAACAGACACAAGGGTGGATCATGACACCAGCCTGAGTTCATCCACCTGCTGTCTCCATGTTTTACCCACTAGATTTCTAAAATCAGTACTAAGCAGTTTGTTACCACAACTCACTGATATAGTCAATAATTCCTTACAGTCTGGAACATTTCCAAGGGCCTTAAAAACTGCTGTCATTAAGCCCTCCTAAAGAAGAGCAGTCTTGATGCTACAGTGCTCAACAACTATCGGCCCATATCAAACCTGCCATTTTTAGGGAAAGTCACTGAAAAAGTTGTATATCGACAACTTAATGACTTTCTATTACTTAACAACTGCTTTGATCCTTTTCAGTCTGGATTCAGGCCCCATCACAGCACTGAGACTGCACTTATCAAAGTCACAAATGACATCCGTCTGAACACTGACGCAGGCAAAGTCTCTGTCTTAGTTCTGTTGGACTTGAGTGCTGCGTTTGATACAGTGGACCATGAAATCCTGACACAAAGATTAGAGGAATGGATAGGTATCACTGGAACTGCTCTTAAATGGTTTCAGTCCTATCTTGAAGACAGGAAGTACTTTGTTTCGGTTGGTAACTGTGTATCAGACCAAATGGCCCTGACATGTGGGGTTCCACAGGGGTCTATCTTGGGACCTCTATTATTCAATCTCTACATGCTTCCTTTAGGCCAGTTAATACGCAGCTGTGACGTATCCTACCATAATTATGCAGATGACACTCAGATTTACATTTCACTCACAGCAGGTGAAAATGGACCTATCATTCACTGTCACTGCATCGAACAGATTGATGTGTGGATGCAAAATAATTTTCTCCAACTGAACAGAAACAAGACTGAACTAATCATCTTTGGGCCACAGAAACAAAGAGAAAGTGTCAGCAGTCACCTCGCGTCTCTCTCTCTAAAATCTAAAAAACAGGTTAGAAATCTAGGGGTCATCATGGACTCAGACTTGAATTTCCACAGTCACATTAAGTCAATTACATCATCTGCATTTTATCACCTTAAAAACATTTCCAGAGTCAAAGGGATGATGTCTCAACCAGACTTAGAGAAACTTATCCATGCTTTTATCTCCAGCAGGTTAGATTACTGTAACGGCCTGCTCACTGGTCTCTCAAAACGAGGTTTAAGTCAGCTGCAGCTTATTCAGAACGCGGCTGCTCGGGTTCTAACCAAACCTCTCCAGAGGTGGCTAAACAACTTCCACCTGGATGCCAGGCAGCACAGGCTTTGAAAGCTCTGTGTGTCATTTGCGGTGCCTCCGTGCCCTTGCTCCATGGAGAAACAACGCGTTCGTATGCAGCAGTGTACCTATGGGCACTATTAGATTAGATTAGATTAGATTCAACTTTATTGTCATTACACAAGTACAGGTACAAGGCAACGAAATGCAGTTTAGGTCTAACCAGAAGTGCAATAGCAGCAAGTGCAGGATATATACAATGGTTGCATAAGTGCAGGATATGGAGATGTACAGGATTTACAGGTAATATGTACAATGAATATAAATATACAGATGGTTATCACTATAACAGGTGAGTGTGTGCCATAAATATAATTACAGGTGTCTCTTTCTATAAACAGCATTTACAGGTGAATATGTACTATAAATGTAATATACAGATGTCTCCAACTATAAACAGAATTTTACAGGTAGATGTACACAATTGTATGTTAGCTTAAGGTAAGCAGTAGATTTAAGGTAGTGCAATGAGCATGGACAGTGCAAATAAGTATGATGCGAAATGTAAACAGTTGGTACTGTATGAACAGTTGGTAGCTAAGGTGCAGTAGTGCAAGGTTAGTGGGATGGTGGGGGATGAGAGGAGAGTCTGTGAGGGGAGTGGGATGGTGGGGGATGAGAGGAGAGTCTGTGAGGGTTTTGGGATGGTGGGGGTAGAAGAGTCTATGAGGGTAGTGGGATGGTGGGGGTGGGAGGAGAGTCTGTGAGGGTAGTGGGATGGTGGGGGTAGAAGAGTCTATGAGGGTAGTGGGATGGTGGGGTGGGAGGAGAGTCTGTGAGGGGAGTGGGATGGTGGGGGTAGGAGAGTCTGAGGGTAGTGGGATGGTGGGGTGGGAGGAGAGTCTGTGAGGGGAGTGGGATGGTGGGGGTAGGAGAGTCTATGAGGGTAGTGGGATGGTGGGGGTGGGAGGAGAGTCTGTGAGGGGAGTGGGATGGTGGGGGTAGAAGAGTCTATAAGGGTAGTGGGATGGTGGGTGGTGGGAGGAGAGTCTGTGAGGGAGTGGGATGGTGGGGGTAGAAGAGTCTATAAGGGTAGTGGGATGGTGGGTGGTGGGAGGAGAGTCTGTGAGGGTAGTGGGATGGTGGGGGTAGAAGAGTCTGTGAGGGGAGTGGGATGGTGGGGGTAGAAGAGTCTATAAGGGTAGTGGGATGGTGGGTGGTGGGAGGAGAGTCTGTGAGGGAGTGGGATGGTGGGGGTTAGAGGAGTCTATGAGGGTAGTGGGATGGTGGGGGGTGAGAGGAGAGTCTGTGAGGGGAGTGGCATGGTGGGGGGTGAGAGAGGAGTCTGTGAGAGGAGTGGGGTCAGCAAGGGTTAGAGTTCAGTAAAGAGACAGCTCTGGGGAAGAAACTGTTTTTAGTCTGTTGGTTCTAGTCCGAGGCACCTGAAACGCCTACCGGAGGGGAGGAGGGAGAACAGTCTGTGGGCTGGGTGAGAGGAGTCCTTAAGGATGCTGCGAGCTCGACGCAGACAGCGTTTCCTCTGGATGTTCTCGATGGCAGGAAGTGGAGTCCCTGTGATGCGTTGGGCAGTTTTCACCACCCGCTGCAATGCCTTGCGCTCCACGACAGAGCAGCACCCATACCATACTGTGACACAGTTCGACAGGATGCTTTCTATTGCGCAGCGGTAGAAGTTCACCAGGATGGCCGAGGAGAGCTGGTTCTTCCTCATTGTCCTCAGGAAGAAGAGGCGCTGGTGAGCCTTCTTGACCAGGCTGGAGGTGTTGGTTGTCCAGGTCATGTCAGCCGAGATGTGGGTCCCCAGGAACTTGAAGCTGGAGACACGCTCAACGTCCATTCCATTGATGTGGATGGTGTCGTGTGTGCCTCTTGACTTTTTCCTGAAGTCCACGATGAGCTCGTTCGTTTTGGTGGTGTTGAGGAGCAGGTTATTTTCGTTGCACCATGTGGACAGGTGCTGGATCTCTTCCCTGTAGGCAGTCTCATCGTTGTTGCTGATGAGACCAATCACTGTAGTGTCGTCTGCAAACTTGACGATGGCATTAGATCCAATCACAGGCTTGCAGTCGGAGGTGAAGAGGGAGTAGAGAAATGGGCTTAGCACACAGCCCTGTGGTACACCAGTGTTAAGTGTGATGGATGTGGAGCAGGTGGATCCAGATCGGACATTCTGGGGTCTGTTGGTCAGGAAGTCCAGAATCCAGTTGCAGAGTGAGGTATTGATGCCCAAGTCTTCAAGTTTGGCTATTAACTTGGTCGAGATGATAGTGTTGAATGCTGAGCTGAAGTCAACAAACAGCATACGTGCATAAGAGTTCTTATTGTCCAGGTGGGTGAGCACAGAGTGCAGTGCCATAGCAACTGCATCCTCTGTGCTCCTATTGCTGTGGTAAGCAAACTGATGCGGGTCCAATGTGGGTGGTATGGAGTCTTTTAGGTGTTCCAGGACCAGCCGCTCAAAGCACTTCATGATGATGGGTGTGAGTGCTACAGGGCGGTAGTCGTTAGGGCACCTTGGACTAGAGTGTTTTGGCACTGGCACAATGGAAGTGCATTTGAAGCATGTTGGTACAGCTGCTTGGGCAAGAGACAGGTTGAAAATGTCTGTAAAAACCCCAGCGAGCTGCTCCGCACATGCCCTGAGAACACGACCAGGGATGTTATCTGGTCCTGCAGCCTTGTGTGTGCTGATCCGGCTCAGTGCCTTGCAGACATCAGTGGATGAGAGTGTGATTGGAGGGTGGTCAACTGAGGGTTTGAGCTTGGTTGCAGTTTCTCTGTTGTCTCTTTCAAAGCGAGCATAAAAGTCATTTAGCTCATTCAGGAAGTTGATATCAACTGTGGCTGCAGGGGTGGAGTGGGTGGTTTTGTAGTCACTGATGGCCTGGATGCCCTGCCACATGCGTCCGAGGGTCAGAGTTGGAAAAGTGTCCTCTATCTTCAGCTTGTAGCAGTGCTTGGCCTTTTTGATGCCCCTCTTCAGGTTTGCTCTGGATGTGCTGTAGGCTTGTGCATCTCCTGGTCTGAAGGCAGTATTGCGTGTCTTCAACAGGAGTCGCACTTCCTTGTTCATCCATGGCTTCTGATTTGGGTATGTGTTGATCTGTTTCTGGGTTGTAACACTGTCAATGGTGGTGTTAATATAATCCAATACAGAGGAGGTGTAGCAGTCAATGTCAATGTCTGTGTGAGCACCACTGGTGGCTTGGGAAGCAAACATACTCCAGTCTGTGTGTAGAAACCTTTCCTGGAGTGTGAAATCTACCCCCGCAGGCCACACCTTGATGGTCTTCACTGATGGCTTCACACGGTTGATGAGGGGTGAATATTTGGGAGTGAGGAACAAAGAGATGTGGTCTGATTGTCCCAGGTGGGGGAGGGGTGTCGCCACGTAAGCTCCAGCCATGTTTGTGTAGACATGGTCTAGGGTTTTGTTCCCTCTGGTGTGACAGGAAACATTCTGATGGAATTTGGGTAGCACAGTCTTTAGGTTAGAGTGATTAAAATCACCCGCAGCAATAAACGCCGCCTTCGGGTGAAGAGTCTGTTGTTTACTGATGGCTGCATAAAGTTCTTTCATAGCAAGCTTGGCATCAGCATCCGGGGGAATATAAGCTGCAGTTATAATGGTGGAAGTGAACTCCCGCGGCAGATAGAACGGTCTACATTTAACCATGAGAAACTCTAGGTTAGCTGAACAATGGCTCCCAACAATAGCAGAGTTTGTGCACCAAGCTTTGTTAATGTAAATACACAATCCGCCTCCCCTTGTCTTACCGGATCCATCTGTTGTTCTGTCCGCGCGGAGCATGTGATGTCCCGTGAGCTCAATAGCAGAGTCTGGTATTCCGCTATTTAACCACGTCTCCGTGAAGATAAGGACGTTACAGTTCAGAAGTCTTTTGCTGTGTGTCTTGTTGAGTCAATCTCATCCATTTTGTTCACTAGCGATCGGATATTGGCGAGGAAGATACTGGGTAAAGAGAGCCGGTGAGGTGTTAGCTTTAGCCTAGCTCTAAGTCCTCCACGTTTGCCTCGTCTTTGTTTACGTTCTCGACGCCGCCTGCGAGCACTTCCGCCCGGCCGGGAAGAATGCGCTGCCTCCGGCGTCCTAGCGATTTCAGGAAGGAGTCGAAGGCTGTCCATAAAACCGTCGGAAATTTGCAAACCTATATCTAAAAGCTCACTCCGGGTGTACGATGTAAAGGCACAACTGTTCTGCACAAACAGACCCGAGATAAGCAAGAGTAATAATGCAAAATTGCAGAAACTGGAGAGACCCCGAGCCTTGCGATGTACTCGCGCCGCCATCTTGGATCTGAATCTATCGTATGCCAGAGGGAGGTCGTCACCACGGATGCCAGCCGCACAGGATGGAGGGCAGTCTAGCAGCACAGGGCAATTCAAGGACAATGGTCTATGCAGGAGCGGGGCGATCACCTCGATGTATTGCGGCTGTACTGTGCATCTGGCCCTCAACTCTTTTCTCACCTATCTGAGGGGGAGGCACGTCATCATACAGTCAGACAACACCACAACTGTATTCTATAAAAATCATCAAGGGGGAGCAAGATCTGATCAAAAACTTCCTGACATGGGCTGCTTCTCGTCAGTCCAGTCTGTGGGCAATGCATCTACCAGGGGAGAAAAATCAGGACTCCCTCTCTCGTCAAGGACCTCAGTTGGGAGAGTCAGAGCTTTTTGCAGAAACAGAGTACCAGACACTGGAATTTATGACCTCTGGTAGGTTATCCAGGAGTCACAGATATGACTTTGTTGGTATTACTACTCAAACTGCACATGCGCAAAGGGATGATTCATTTCTTTCAGCACCGCCCTCTGGCGGTCATCCAGAATTTATAGAACTATAGTTACATAAGTAACGTTTGTTTTGTCCTGCTTGATGCTGACACTTTAAGGAAGGTGGTTTCAGAACTGAAGCCCTCATGTTCCTTTGGCCCCATTCCAACATCTGTTTTTAAAGCAGTTTTTAACTCAGTGTGTGAGGACATCCTGGCTGTAGTTAACCACTCCCTCCGCTGATTTTAAATCTGCTTTAATTAAACCTGCTTTAATTAAACCCATTAGAAAACGTAACTGGAAAAAACAGCCGCTACTTCTGGTTTCTGTGCTAAATCATGTTTCCACTCCCATCCACCAGAAAGGCACGTTATAAATAAAATGTATTATTATTACTATTATTATTGTGTTGCCATTAAAATAATTTGTAGAACTCAAACACAGTCTCAGTGGAAGCCTCATGTTCTACATGCAGGTGGGGAAACACAAAAAAGGCAAATAGAAAATAAACCTGTGATGAAGCTTTGGCCTCGATAATGTCTGACTCTGATTTTGAGGGAGAACATCTGCCTTTAGAGTAATTCCAGCCGAGTGGAAGTGAGAATAAGAGCGAGAGTGCGTGTGGACTTGTTTGGCGGCGCCGCTGCTTGTGCCTCTCTCAGCGAACATGAAGCACACATTTTTTAGTTTAGAGTTGGACTCTTTTTCAAACAACAGTATTTGAAAATTGGATCTCAAAAATCTGTCTTTTTAAAAATAAATCTTTTTGAAAAGATTGTTTTTAAATCAAATTTCACTGTCTTTTAGATATTAAAGCTTTGATGTCTACAGCTCAACCATGACAAAACAGAGGTACTTATTATTGGTTCTGAAGCTCAGAGAGAGACTTGGTGTGATTTTAGACTCGAGTCAGGCCGTTTCTCTCTCTCTGAGCAGCACTGAGACACTCATGCAGGCCTTTAAATCCAACAGGCTAGATTGTAATGCTTGCCTCTCTGGTCTTCCTTAAAACAACGTCCACCAGCTACAGATAGTACAAAATGCAGCAGCACAAGTGCTGACTGAAGGCGAGCACACATTACTCCCATTTTAAAGTCTCTACACTGACTCCTGTTATAGGGTTGATTTTAAAATGATTTTATTAGTTCATAAAGCACCCCATGTACAAGTTCCAGACTATCTGAGAGACATTATTTTAATCTACAAACTAGGAAGGCCCCTTTGATCCTCTGGCACCTCACTGCTGCTGTTTCACAAACTAGAACAAAACGTTTGGTGAATGTGCTTTAAGCCATTATGCACGCTGGAACAGAGGATCTGAGGAGAGCCCTAAACAAACACTCAAAATGTAGTGTTTTGTAAACGGTTTAAATTTCACATTTATTTATTTTATTTTATAAATTTGTGTCTATTTCTCTAAAATACAGTAAAACAAAGCCACCATTGTTTTTACAATGTTATGTTTAATGATTATGTGAAGCACCTTGTGCTGCATTGAGTTGTGTGAAAAGTCCTATAAATAAAGTTAGATTGTTTCATTGACCTTACCCTGAGGTCACTTGACCCTGAGGTCACTTGACCCTGAGGCTGTTGTCACTTGACCCTGAGGTCACTTGACCCTGAGGCTGTTGTCACTTGACCCTGAGGTCACCTGACCCTGAGGCTCTTGTCACTTGACCCTGAGGTCACTTGACCCTGAGGTCACTTGACCCTGAGGTCACCTGACCCTGAGGCTGTTGTCACTTGACCCTGAGGCTGTTGTCACTTGACCCTGAGGTCACTTGACCCTGAGGCTCTTGTCACTTGACCCTGAGGTCACCTGACCCTGAGGCTCTTGTCACTTGACCCTGAGGTCACCTGACCCTGAGGTCACTTGACCCTGAGGCTGTGGTCACTTGACCCTGAGGTCACTTGACCCTGAGGTCACCTGACCCTGAGGCTGTTGTCACTTGACTCTGAGGTCACTTGACCCTGAGGCTGTTGTCACTTGACCCTGAGGTCACTCGACCCTGAGGCTGTGGTCACTTGACCCTGAGGCTGTTGTCACTTGACCCTGAGGTCACTTGACCCTGAGGCTGTTGTCACTTGACCCTGAGGTCACCTGACCCTGAGGCTGTTGTCACTTGACCCTGAGGTCACTTGACCCTGAGGCTGTGGTCACTTGACCCTGAGGCTGTTGTCACTTGACCCTGAGGTCACTTGACCCTGAGGCTGTTGTCACTTGACCCTGAGGCTGTTGTCACTTGACCCTGAGGTCACCTGACCCTGAGGCTGTTGTCCCTTGACTCTGAGGTCACTTGACCCTGAGGCTGTTGTCACTTGACCCTGAGGTCACCTGACCCTGAGGCTGTTGTCACTTGACCCTGAGGTCACCTGACCCTGAGGCTGTGGTCACTTGACCCTGAGGTCACTTGACCCTTGTTGTGAGGAGAAGACACTGACCTTGACGGTTTCTGACATCACTTTACGGTTTTCTTCTGTTAAAAGGCTCTTCTCTCGCTCATGTTTGACCTTCAGAGCAGTCAGCGCCTTCTCCAGCTCCACTTTTCTACAACATATACATGTAAATATATAAATACAGAATATAGTTTAATTTTGTAAGGAAATACTCTATTTGACTGAAAATCGTTTTATCCCATAAAGTTTGTTGTAAAAGCAGTTCAAATTTCTACATGTTGTGTAAGCCTTTAGAGTGCTGTTTTTTTTACATTTACATTTATTCATTTAGCCGACGCTTTTATCCAAAGCGACTTACATTGAGCTTCCATTCACCAGAGTTACAGATGGAACACCACTGGAGGCAAGGTGGGTTAAGTGTGTTGCCCAAGGACACAACGACAGTATGAACTGTGGGGAGAGTGGGAATCGAACCGCCTACCTTCGGGTTGAAGGACGGCCACTCTACCACTGAGTGGCTTCCGGGTTTATGCGAAACCCAGAAGCAAGCATTTTGCCCGTTCTTATCACGTTGTCGAAAAGGGGATGAGCTCCATTGGCTGCTTCGATAAAGCCGCAAAACGCCTGCACGTCTTGTAAACAGTGAATCATGGCCACAGAAAATTCAACAATCGAGTGGCTATACCCCCATTGGCTGTTACTGCATACATAAAAAACAGCTGAAAAAGTGAAAATCAGATACAGATATGAAATAAGCAAAGCACACAAGAGACCAAAGAAGAACTAAAACATGCATAAATATTGGTGGAGTGTGCACGCATAAGAGAGGGGGTTTGTGAGAGTGAGGACCGACTTGGAAGGAGGGGCTAACAGTTCCAGGCATCCAAAGTCTCCCGGAAGTTCCTGGAGTCTCACGCATTTTTTGGCATACCTTCCTGAAAAGACTTTTTGCAGTTTTGGATGTCTGCAGTTCCATCTGCGAACTGCCACTGTCATGGCTTTAACTGATTCTAGCAAAGGCTAGAATCAGTTAAAGCACCTTTAACGGTCAACTAAATGAAATGAAAAAGTCTGACTAAAACCAGTTTTAAGGGGCACAGTTCTTAATGTCGTTGTGTCCTTGAGCAAGACACTTAACCCACCTTGCCTCCAGTGACACAGCTCTGGTGTCTGAATGTGTGAGAATGTTGGGACAATGGATTGGAAATTAGTCTGTGGCTACAATCTTTCAAGTTTTGTCTCATGTATGTTCATTTACTGTCCCAATATAATAAATGAATTAATGATAAAGCAAATTTAATAAAAATAATTAAAAAGTACAGTTTGTTAAGTCAAACTAAAAATTGTACAAAGCTGTTTAGTTTAAACCACTTAAAATCAGTTAGGGTCAAACTAAAACCTGCTGACACCAGTCTAAGTGAGGTAAGTGGGTATAAACGCAGTTTTGATCTCTGTAATGACTGTTTTTGGTCTGGCTGACAATAAAGTTCACTTGAACCCACACCTGTCCTGATTGGCCAGCTCCAGCCGCTCCCTCACAGACCGCAGCTCCTGATTGGTCAAGAGCTGGGCGCTCTCCGATTGGTGCAACTGTGAGCGCAGGTCTTTGATCTCAGCACAGTGGGCGGAGTCTATGCACTGCAGCTCCTCCTGATTGGCCAGAGTGCGGTCCAGCTCCGCCCTCAGCCGCCTCAGTTCCTGAAGCTCAGCCCCCTGAGTGGGTTCAGGCTCTGTTCCCTGGCTCTGTTCAGGCACAAATAAGCAATATTAACATTAAAAATATTTTTATTTCTTGTACCTTTGACCCCTGTAGTGTGAAGGTCACGTTACCTTTAAACCCTGAAGCTCAGCTTGCAGCTCCCGATTGAAGACCTCACTGTTTTCTCTCAGCTTTTTCTCTTTGGACACTTCCGACCTAGCCTCGTTCAACAGTGCCTCCAGCTGGACACACACAGGAATAACAGTTTAAATATCTCTGTGTTCTCATCAGAATGAACCACTGTAAAAATAAAACAGGTGGATGATGTTGATGTTGCTCACATTAAAAGAGGCAGACAGAGTTTTGACTGGGTTTATGGTCAGGACATAAGATACAAACCCGATTCCAAAAAGGTTGGGACACTGTACAAATTGTGAATTAAAACTGAATGCACTGATGTGGAAGTTTCAAATTTCAATATTTTATTCAGAATACAACAGATGATGAGATGACATATCAAATGTTGAAGGTGATGTCATGCAAGATATTGGCTCATTTTGGATTTTGTGAGATCTACACATTCCAAAAACGTTGGGACAGGTGCAATAAGAGGCCGGAAAAGTTAAATGTACAAATAAGAAACAGCTGGAGGTCAATTGGCAACATGCTTGGTATAAAAAGAGCCTCTCAGAGTGTCGGTGTCTCTCAGAAGTCAAGACATTCCCCCAGTGCAAAAAATAGGAGCAATATCAGAAAAGAGTTTCTCAGAGAATTTTTTTTAAAGAGTTTGAAGTTCTCATCATCTACAGTTCATAATATCATCCAAAGATTCAGAGAATCTGGAACAATCTCTGTGTGTAAGGGTCATAGTTGGAAAACCAGACTGGATGCCTAACATTTGGCGCATCATTAAGAGGAAGATGCAACAAAGAAGACCTAAGACAGTCAACAAGAAGCCTGTATTAGACAAGAACAGGACAACAGTCCTAAACTTGAGCAGCTTTTCTCCTCAGTGTTATGGGAATTGTATGAGTTTTCATTTAGTGTCTATGTTTTAGTTTAGATATGATTCTTCTCTCTGCTCCATGCTATGACATGCAGGCCATCACGACCTAGGTCGCAGACTGCGTAGGAGTACTACTGGGTATAAAACGACGTGGATTGTTTACCTCTTTAAGCAAAACGCACTATGTACCTTTGATATATCTGTGTGTACTTTGCTTCTCCTTGCAAGGAATAAAACCTGGCTTTAGCTTTTATAATATAATCTGTCTCCGTGTCTCTCTGGGTAATATAAGGATATAGAATTCTTTTAATATATAGAATTCTTATAACATTTGGTGCCGTGACCCGGATCTCAATATTCGTTGTTTCTCATACAAAGAGGTGAGCTGACGTGCACGGAGAAATGCACAAAGAAAGCATTTCTTGTAAGTCCCAAGCTGTGCTGTTAAGCAGTAATGGCCAGATATCCCCTCGGTGTGTGTGTGAACACGATGACGAGATCTGGACTGAAACATGAGAAGAGCAGAGAGACGAGAGAACAGAACAGACAGTCTGGCTGCGGAACAACTGGACTATTGGACTGAAAATTCAGGTAAACAGCTGTTTAATTTATTTTTGGTGTGTGTGTGTGTGTGATTTTAGTTTTAATACCAAAGCTTCCGGAAGTAGTAGTTTTGGAAATCTGGCGTGTGCTGAGCGGGCTGCATGAAAGTTACATCACCAATAGTTGATGTTTTTCAATGAAGTTGGCCAACATAGGAGATTCTTAAACGCTGAAAGATCGAGATTCCTTAAATGGTGAGATCCGCTTTGTCGAGACCCTGCCTATATGGTTTATGGTGAGATTTAAAGCCGAAAAAAGTATGTGTTTTTGATCGAGAACCTAATTGTCAATCTTATGGTGAGATTTTAAACGGGATATTCTGATGTTAATCTGTGTTAAAGCTTGTTGTCTTGCTAGATTTAAGTTTGATAGATACCTTATGCTTTGTAAGTCTTCAGGTGTTTCTTGAAACTGACTCGTGCGTTTAGTTCATTTGGCCGTGACAAGTGCGAACCTCTATGCGAGATAGAGCACCTGATTACAAGAAGGAGTATGGTGTCTAAAGAGCTTGTCTAGAGAGCACAAGAATTTGTCTTAGATTAATAATCACGTATCGTAATACGCCACAATCGAACTGCCTTGCATAGCTAGTATTGTTGGTTTTAATGGTGCGTTGGACGCACAGGAAAACTCGAGTATGGACTATTATCAAGAAACTTACAACAAAAAGTGAGATAAATGAGTCCGAAGTCAATGTGACTATAAAAGGCCTACGTAGTATTGATTCCTGCAGATGAGAAATGAGATTTTAAAAGCCCACGAGAGCTTTTGCTGAAAAATGTTCACTGCTGGTGACGCTGAGTGAGTGGCGAGAAAAAGCCCACTGAAAGTGACGGGGCTTATACTGAGAATTGTTGACCTAAAGAGTTATGAATGGGCCATTGTTGGATGAAGAATGAGTCTAATGATGTAAATCAGAACAAAAGTAATGTCTTTTTGTTTAAAGAAAGTTTGAACAACATGAGAGAGAAAGGTAGATTCCATAAGCTATTTTTCTAGTTTGAGAAAAAAAAACAGAGAAGTAGAGAAGAGAGTTTGAAAGAAGTACACACATGTACTTCAAAACACTAATCATTTGTATTTTGTTTAAATGTTTCTGGGAGCCTCTAGGTATCGGCCTCCCTCTCTCCGGAAAACAGTGCTCTCTCCAACCTTCCTCTGCACCCCACCTCCCACCTGCTCCTTTTCGGCTGAAAAAAGCTGCAGACAGACCAGCAGCAGCAAACACGGAAGCGGTAAGATAAACGAATTCACACTAATGTTTATTTGTTTAAAATTTTGATCTATTGAGATTGACCAAAAAGGTATTTGTAAAGTGTGTTTGTAAATTGGATGAAACTTGAAATTAATATGAATGTAATGTATTTCTCTGAGGAAAAATGCACAATTGCCATGGAGACGAGAGCGAGGTGGAGGTGGGCGTGACAGACGAGAGGGCACTGAGAGGAGGAGGAGGTCGAAACTGGGTCCAGACGAGAAACGAGGATAACTGACCGCTTCAACAGGTCAGGTACATAAACACACATGTAAATACACACACATAAACACACACATGTAAATACACACACATAAACACACATGTAAATACACACACATAAACACACACATGTAAATACACACACATAAACACACATGTAAATACACACACAAACACACATGTAAATACACACACATAAACACACACATGTAAATACACACACACACAAACACACAGACAAACACAGACACAAACACAGACACATGAGACACACATCTACAGAGGAGAATGTGTTTTTGGTTTATGAGAGAAAATAATGAGTGTTCTGTTAAAGAACAGAGTTGGTTTTGTATTTTATGTGACACGTTCGTGTGAACATTAAAGGTTTGAAGAAGTTAAAGATCCAACACTTGGATCTAAAATAAAAGTAGTGATTGATGTTTTGCTAAACAATGTTGTGTATCTATTAGTACGAGAACTAATAGAGGTCCTTAATATCAGTGTGGTTCAAACACACGGTATAACGCCAATAAAAGAATGAAAATTTATTTTGTAATTGGAAGAATTTAAATATGCGTCTTAAAGTTGAATTGCGCAGAGTAAGTTTATAAAGATAATATAACTTTATAGTTGGGTCATAAGCTCATATTTAAAAGAAAACAAGGTTACCAGAACCAAAGTAAAGAAAAGAAACATTTATGTATTTCTCTGGTTTGGTTTTGACAAAGTTTTGGAGAAAGTGGATTCAAAACAACCACTGTTTGGATTCACGAGGAATGTTTAAACACAAGATAACATTCTATGAAAGTCAAGGTAACAGGGGCTTCACAGCACCCTGCTTTTTTTGCTCCCAAGAGCGAGACCTGTTTGGTTTGGGTTTTTGTTTTTTAGCTCCACAGACGGGAGCCTTTACATTAAACAAACTTTTAATGTTGAGAAAAATGCTGAGTTATAAATGTCAGTGACAGAGACAGACTGCACTGAACTAATGTGTTAAATAAAGTTTATGATACTTAATTATGAAAACTGTTTGACCTTCTGACAGGTCTGTTGATATGAATAAAAGTCCACATTTGAGTTTTATTGAATCTATGAAACAGGATTTGGTAAACTAAACGATTGAATTAATGAGATTGAATATGTTTTTGAGAAGAAAAACTTTAAGTTTAGGTAATGGGAAAATTGAAATGAAGATAGTTCAAAATAAATAATAATCATTATTTATTTTGGTACTTTATAATTAAGGTATAGTGTCATCTATACAATAAAGATTTAAACTGTAATGTAAATTGGTAATCTGGGTTTGGTGATTAAAAACATATCTATGTTAAAACAGTTCAAACTGTTAAAACGATCTTAAAGGTTTTATTTGAAAAATAATGAATGAAAGTTAATGAGAAATAAGTAAATAAAAAGATAATTGTTAAAGTAACAAGGTGAATTGTTAAAGTTTAAGAGCATATGCCAATGGCTCGATGGGGTTTAATCACTGTTTGAAGTGATTTAAGAATTTTTTTTTAAGTACTGGGACTAACACAAGGTCCTTTTGAACAGACGTTAGACGTTAAGTTTTTGTTTTGGTTTTAACCAAACTTTAGGTCGTTGTAACCTAAAGAAAAAAAGAGGTTGAGATGTTACATTTTCTTAAATGAACAGTAATGATAGTTACTGATTACAATTTTGGTGAATTTGAATAAATAAAGAGAGACACGTTATTTTGATTTTACATTTGATGTTTAAAGTTTGTGTTTAACATTGAGTGAGGTGAATTCTTTATGTGGCATCTGAATGATAAATTAGTGGAAACATGAAAATAGTAATGGATAAAACGTTTTTATGTTACGTTTAAATTAATATGGGAAAAATACAAAAACAAACTGGTTTATTGTATTGAGCACCTGGTGTTAAAACTGAGTTTTACAAAGACAGTATAGAACAAATCTATACTGAACAAAATCCTGAAGAAATTTTATTTAAAAATAAAGCAGAATTTAAGAGGAAATTTGTTGATTTTATGGTTGGTCTTTCCTTTTAAAAAAAAAAAACGACAGTCACAAAGGTGATGGTGTTTTAGAGGAAAGCAGTGTGAACAGAGCAGAGGCTTTGTGGTGTGTTCAAGACATGCTGCTGTTACTGGTTTAACCCCAGAGGGAGGGGGGGTCTGACCCAAGGGTGATTAAGAAATTTTGTTTGAAGTAAGAGGAAAATGTGTTTAATTTCTAAAGAAAGTAATTTAAGGCAAATTAAACAATATTTTGAGAATATTCTAATTTAAAAGAACATGTGAAATAAATTGTGAATTAAAGGTGAATGTTTAAAAGTTTGTGAAAATAGATCATGAGAAACCAGGTCTGATCTATATAAATAATTTATGTTTATCAACTGAGTTAAAATTTATCTAATTGTGGAAGATACCAATTACAGTTACAGGTAAAGACCTACAACTAATAGTAACTAAAATTAAAACTGAACTAAACAAAGTTAAGTTTTAAATATAACATAAACAAAAGTGATGCTATTTGGAAAACATAAAGAAGATGAATAATTAGAAATGCTAATTAATGAAATAACAATTTAAGGTGGTAATTGGAAAAAAACATTCTGTTTTGATTTTTATTTTTTTTTTAATTTTGTTTGATTTTTGTTCATTTTTTGTGGTATTTTGAGCCATGGTTGTCCCACGTCTCAAAAAGGGGGGAGATGAAGGTTTAAACAAAACTGTGTTAAAGTGCTGAAGGGATGCTTGGTTAACCTAATGGTTAGCAGGAGGCTAAAACAACAGTGTTTAATACAGTTAAAAGTTTAAACCTCAGGTTCATTTGAGAGCCCCATTTACATCGACGACAGAGGTGTCCTTCGAAGGTGTCCTTAATGAATATAAGGCTAAAATTAAATTAGCATTAGGATTGGAATTTTTACCATTTGGGAAAATTTATGCAAATGTAGATTAATTAAGTATATTTATAAACAACAAAGGTTTATGAATTGTACGAGAGATGCTGTAACTGTTAATTAAAACTGGAAAATGAGAGAAAACTGGTCCAAGGACTGGACAGAACTAAATAGCACTGAGCATGCTTTTAGCTGAAGAGGGGGGGTCTACAAAAGGATTTCCTCCAAAGTAACACAGGACTAGTTACAGCAGAACTAAAGTCTTTGAGAAAGGACTTCAAACTCTAACAGAGGAATTAGAGTATTCTGGTATAGAGAAATTAATGTTGACCTGGTTTTAAAACATATTTGGAAGATTTACTGGGATTTTAGAATCTGTATTGAGATACAGTACATGTACTTGTTGCACTTCCATGTCTAATAACGTTTGTTTGTGTTACTTTACATGTACCGGAGCTTGTTGGTGAGATTGATGAATGTGGCCATTGCTGGGTCAACATTCCTGGACATGCACCTGCCAAACGACTAAGGTCAAGGCTTTGACCTCAGATGAACACTTTGATATCTGAGGGACGTTATTGTTTGCATGGACACCAACGGGACAACAGCTCCAGGACGGATCATACTACAGACCTAAGGGCCGTATGGTTCATTGAATTGATTATGCTGAAGAGAATTGATTTTAATCATTATGAATGTGCATATGTCTCACTCCATGTGTTTTTCTTTTCGTTACAGGGACAGAAATGGACAGGCAGGGACAGGCTGGAGATGTTAAGTTCGATGGGTCGACCAGCTCAACCTCTGGCATCTTTCTCTGCTTTATTTTGGAGTGATTCTATGTTTTGATGTAATCAATTATTATTGGATTTTAAGAATCAGTATGTTAATCTCCTTTTGATTTATCTGTTTGCAATATTATACTCATTTCTGTCATTGATTGGACATGTGTGTCAGTTTATTTTTGATCTTTACATGTATCTGCCTTGAATGTGCGCCGCCTTGGCAGAGGGGCGGTCCGGAGGTCTTTTTCCCAGCGATAGGTCATTTAGCCGAATGGTCAAATGTACTTAGGCTAGGTCAGCTGCCTCTGGGTTTTCGCTCCTGACTTAATACAATTCACATCAAGGTGGAGACTTTGATTTATGCCTATTCAGCATAAAGAGGGGGGAATGTTATGGGAATTGTATGAGTTTTCATTTAGTGTCTATGTTTTAGTTTAGATATGATTCTTCTGTCTGCTCCATGCTATGACATGCAGGCCATCACGACCTAGGTCGCAGACTGCGTAGGAGTACTACTGGGTATAAAACGACGTGGATTGTTTACCTCTTTAAGAAAAACGCACTATGTACCTTTGATATATCTGTGTACTTTGCTTCCCTTGCAAGGAATAAAACCTGGCTTTAGCTTTTATAATATAATCTGTCTCCGTGTCTCTCTGGATAATATAAGGATATAGAATTCTTTTAACATATAGAATTCTTATAACACTCAGTCTCAGACGTTTACAGACTGTTATAAAAAGAAGAGGTAAACATTGAACGTTGACAAAACAGTTTCTATGTTTTTCACAAATCGGCGTAAGTTTTCATCATGTAAAACTGAATCAAAAATTATAATTGAAGGTCAGGAAATATCAAGGGTTGACCATTTTAAATATTTAGGAGTTACTCTTGACCCAAATTTAAATTTTAAAAAACATATTAAAAAGGTAACTAATACGTTGAAACTCAATATTGCACAGTTTAGATATATTAGGAACTCTTTGACCATAGATGCATCTAATCTATATCTAAATGCGTTTATATTCTCGCACTTTCGCTACTGCATGACGGGTTGGTCACAAGCCTGTAAAACAACACTAAGGACCCTGGAATCATTATACAAAAGTTCTCTCAAGGTACTTGATAAGAAAACTCGGTCATTTCATCATTGTCATATTCTCAAAAAACGTAGTTTATTAAGTTTTGAAAATACAATTATATATTCAAATCTCTGTCTTTTGTTTAAGATAATAAATGGTACTGCAGCTCCTCCCTTAAAAAAGTTTATCCTACTGAGATCAGAAAATCAATCTCGAGCCACTCGGTCGGCTGTTCAAGCAGTGTACAATTCCTTTGTGTAAAACAGCACTTGGTAGCTCAGCCTTTTCAAGTGTGGCCATCAGACGGTGGAATAATTTGCCAACTGAATTAACCACATGTGTGAATTTTAACATTTTTTCACATGAGGTCAAAAATGGCTTCTTTTACAACAAACCTGTTTACATAATGTTTAGTACTGAATTTGATGTGTATGTGAGAGTGTATTTGTAAATGCATACCGAGGAATGATTGCAGGATGTGATTATTATATGTGATTATTATTCTATTATTTTATTTTATTATAAATGTATTAACTTGTTTTGTTTACATCAGCCTGCCCAGGGACTGCAGGTGTAAATTAGCACATGTGCTATAACCTGGTAAAATGCATCTCTCCTTATCAAGGTTAATGTATATTTTACACTGTCCCTGTTTAAATAAATAAAAAAAAATAAAAATAAAAAAAACATGGCCTTATTTTTACCTTAAAATTATACATTTCTTTTCTTAGTTTAAATATTTGATATGTTGTATTCTGAATAAAATATTGAAATTTAAAACTTCCACATTATTGCATTCTGTTTTTATTCACAATTTGTACAGTGTCCCAAATTGTATTTGTACAATGCACTAGGCTTAGACGCTCTGTCTGAATTCATTCTTATAACAGTTTACTTTTCTGCATAGTTTATTGCTGTTCACAAGTTATCCCTCTCTCCAAGGGTTGGAGAGCTCCAGCCTTGTGTGCCGTTGTGTCCTTGGGCAACACATTTTACCCACCTTGCCTCCAGTGGTGTTCCAGCTGTAACACTGGTGAGTGGAACCTTAATGCAAGTCTCTTTGGATAAAAGCATCTGCTAAATGACTAAGTATCTTGGGGTCTTGTTCACGAGTGAGGGAAGGAGGGAACGTGAGATTGACAGACGGATCGGTGCAGCTTCTGCAGTGATGCGGTCGATGTACCGGTCTGTCGTGGTGAAGAAGGAGCTGAGCTGTAAGGCAAAGCTCTCGATTTACCGGTCAATCTACGTTCCTACTCTCACCTATGGTCATGAGCTTTGGGTCATGACCGAAAGAACAAGATCCCGGATACAAGCGGCCGAAATGGGCTTTCTCCGCAGGGTGGGGGGGCGCTCCCTTAGAGATAAGGTGAGGAGCTCGGTCACTCGGGAGGAGCTCAAAGTAGAGCCGCTGCTCCTCCACATCAAGAGGAGTCAGCTGAGGTGGCTTGGGCATCGGTGTCGGATGCCTCCTGGACGCCTCCCTAGGGAGGTGTTTCGGGCATGTCCCACCGGGAGGAGACCCCGGGGAAGACCTAGGACACGCTGGAGGGACTATGTCTCTCGGCTGGCCTGGGAACGCCTCGGTATCCCCCCGGAAGAGCTGGAGGAAGTGTCTGGGGAGGAGTCTGGGCGTCTCTGCTTAGCCTGCTGCCCCCGCGACCCGGCCCTGGATAAGAGGAAGAAGATGGATGGATGGAAGTTATCCCTCTGTCCCACTCTCCTCTGGGGAGGAGATAGTGATACAGATGTCCTGCTGTTGGACGTCCCAGTGATGACTATCCTTAGCTGTGCTCCATCTGTGATCCTGTCGCGACCCCCGTTTCTCGTGCTCAGATCAGCTGTTCCTGCTGAGATTATCATGGACTATAGTCATTCATTTTCATCCATTTGGTCATATAATGGAATATTTGTTAGTGACTGTACTGGACACATCTCTGTCCCTCTGTCCATCCTGGGACTGGAACCTCCTTCTGTGGTTTCTTCATAAGCTTTCTCTGTTAATTATTTTGGAGGGAATCATGATGGAGGGTGTTGTCTAGCATTTGTTCTGTTTTTATTCAGCCTTTTGAGGAAACTGTTGTTGTGATACTGGGTTGTATAAATAAAATGTAAATGATTTGAAATGATGTAGTGACCTCCAGCTTATGGAACATTAGCTTCTGCCGTAAACATGGTCTGGTCCTGGTCTTACCTCTCTGGTCCTGGACTGGCTCCTCCTGGTCTCCTGAATCCCAGAGTCCAGTCGCTGCTGCAGAGAGTCCAGCTGGTCCTGCTGGTCCCGGATCTGTCGGTTCAGTCTGGATTTGTCTGAGCGCAGTTCGGACACGTTCTCGGACAGATCTGAGAACTCCTGCAGAGCCAGCTTCCTCTGAGAGTGTGCCTCCTTCAGCTCTTTGTTCTGGAGTCGCAGACGCTCCAGTGACTCAGTAAGCTGCTGCTCAGAGAGAAAAGAGAAAAAAACTGTTCAAGACATATTAAAACCGAAAAACAAAAATAAAACAAACGCATGTTGAATTTAAAGCTATCTTTTGCTTTGAAAAAAGAAAACATGACCCTTTCTTAAACTATATAATTACACTTAGTTTAAATCTATTATACATTTTACATTTAGGCATTTATCAGACGCTTTTATCCAACGCGACTTACATTAAGGTTCCATTCCACTGGAGGCAATGGGTGTTAAGTGTCTTGCCCAAGGACACAACAACAGTATGAACTGTGGGGAGAGCGGGAATCGAACCGCCTACCTTCCGGTTGAAGGACGACCACTCTACCACGTTATAGAACGGTTGTACGTTTAATGTTTTACACATAACCAATAAAAAAACAGACTTGTGTTTTCACCTTGTGCGTCTCATCTTTTTCCTGTCGCAGAGTTTTTACTTGTTTCTCCAGAGATCTCAGTTTGGAGGCGGAGCTTTCATCCTGCCGCAGAGAGACAGCCTCCTCCAGCTGTTTCTCCAGCTTATCAGAGTCTAGAACACGTTTAAACACACCTATCAGAGTCTAGAACACGTTTGAACAGACCTATCAAAGTCTAGAACACGTTTGAACAGACCTATCAGAGTCTAGAACACGTTTGAACAGACCTATCAGAGTCTAGAACACGTTTGAACAGACCTATCAGAGTCTAGAACACGTTTGAACAGACCTATCAAAGTCTAGAACACGTTTGAACAGATCTATCAGAGTCTAGAACACGCTTTGAACAGACCTATCAGAGTCTAGAACACGCTTTGAACACACCTATCAGAGTCTAGAACACGCTTTGAACAGACCTATCAGAGTCTAGAACACGCTTGAACAGACCTATCAGAGTCTATAGAACACGTTTGAACAGACCTATCAGAGTCTAGAACACGTTTGAACAGACCTATCAGAGTCTAGAACACGTTTGAACAGACCTATCAGAGTCTAGAACACGTTTGAACAGACCTATCAGAGTCTAGAACACGTTTGAACAGACCTATCAGAGTCTAGAACACGTTTGAACAGACCTATCAGAGTCTAGAACACGTTTGAACAGACCTATCAGAGTCTAGAACACGTTTGAACAGACCTATCAGAGTCTAGAACACGCTTTGAACAGACCTATCAGAGTCTAGAACACGTTTGAACAGACCTATCAAAGTCTAGAACACGTTTGAACAGACCTATCAGAGTCTAGAACACGTTTGAACAGACCTATCAGAGTCTAGAACACGTTTGAACAGACCTATCAGAGTCTAGAACACGTTTGAACAGACCTATCAGAGTCTAGAACACGCTTGAACAGACCTATCAGAGTCTAGAACACGTTTGAACAGACCTATCAGAGTCTAGAACACGTTTGAACAGACCTATCAGAGTCTAAACTTATGCCATCTTACTAAAAGATGTTCTAAAGTCCAAAAATATACACTCTAGTATTAATCTAATGGTTCTTAGACACTCGATTGGTAGAACCATACCAATGTCACTGACACAGTTCCCTAGATGGACAGAAAACTGATATCACTGTTCCATTCAGGTGTTGTGGTTGTTCTAGAGTGAAATTGTTCTGATTTAGGTTTCAGAACACTGTTGTAAATACTAGGCAACATGAATCTGGTAGGCCTCCCCCTCTGTTCAGAGAAGGCTTTTCCATTTTTAACAAAAATGGCTTCCTTCACACCCCACTCGAACAATCAGGCCATACTGGCCTAAACATTTGGACATTGCTGTCCTCAAAGTAATGGCCTCTCTCTTTGAGGTGGACTGCAGACTCAGGTCCTCCACTTCACTTCCTGCTCTCGGACAAGGCTCCTCCTGCTCCTCCTGCTCTCGGACAAGGCTCCTCCTGCTCCTCCTGCTCTCGGACAAGGCTACTCCTGCTCCTCCTGCTCCTCCTGCTCTCTGCTATCAGTGTATGCTTCTCTGTTACGTCTCGTCATACTAAATTTCTCTTATTTCTCTTTGACTTTACTGCTTGCTGGACTTCTAAGAAAGGAGAAAGAAATCCTGAACTGGATCTGATTACCTTGGTCTCTGAGCGCAACTGACACATTTTCTTCCCATAAGAAGGACGCACCGGGAGAACCCATTTGCCCTGGCGGGACCTTTGCGGCAGGTTATACTCACAGGCCTGGAAGAACAGGCAGGTTCTGTGTTTAAAAGTTCTATCCCTTGAGAACGTTGAGGATGTATTTTTAGATTTATGATGGTGGGGTTCCTGCTCATTGGTCTGGGGACTGCCTTAAACTATCGGAACATTTGACAGACAGCTGCCTTTAAATCTACCCAGCCGCTGTCTGCTGAAATTAAACTGTGCTTCTGTGACGTGAGTGACAGACTGAAGGGATTAGAACAGAGAGATGCACAGTCCGAGGAGCTGCCTGAACATCTCAGCACAGACTGTGGACAAACAGAAAAGAGTTTACAACATCGAGAGCTGCTACGCTGCAGAATGAATATGAAGGGGATAAATCCAGAGAAGAGTGGACAACACCGAGAAACAGACCGGTGAGCTGCTACGTGGTGTTACGGGCCTGACCATGGAACATCAAAGTTACTCCATGAAATGGATGCACGCCTGACGCTGAGAACCAGAACTGATTGGTTATGATCCGGATAAATTACCAAAGATCAAAATAGATAAATTACAAATGTCTGTCTCCTTTACCTCTGTCCAAGTCCCCTCCCTCGATTAGAAGCCTAGCCTGTAGCTGGGTCTGATCTGAGACTAACCGTACTCCCATCAACGACGAGGTCACTGAGCTCACTCCAACAGACCGCCTAAACATCGCCCCACCAAGGCCTTCCCTGACCATCCTAACATCAGCCTTTCCAACCATCTGCCCCAAAAACCCACTGAAAAATCCCATCACGTGACCACGTGTGGTGTTATCCTGCTGTTGTCTCATGTCTGTTTGTGTTACGCATGTTGTAACAGCTACTGTATTAGAACTACTTTGTTATTGTGAATGTTTGTTATTCTATTTCATTTTCCTGAAGACCACAGCGTCTGAGAAATAACTGCACGTGAAGCACTTTGTGACTATTGTCTGTGAAAGATGCTATATAAATAAACTTTGACTTACTTACTCCAGGATTGGCTGATATCTTGTCTTGTGATGCTGTCGTTGCGTTTCTCACACATAACTGTCCCTACACTCTTTAAATTAAGTAAATAAGGTCAAACCTGAAAGTTTCTTTTTGAGGCGGTCAATCTCTTCGTTCAGCTTCTTGACCTCTTTGTCTCGAGTTAAGGTTCCAGCTCGACTCGGAGCCTGGTTGGACTCTGGAGACAAACACAACATATGTCTGGACTTTTATAATTCTTTGTGCAATTATAATATTTAATGTTAATAATTTACCCCTAAACATAATTTTTTTGGCCTTTGTTTTTAGGTTCATATTTGATGAGAAATGGTAACATTTCCCCAGTTCTCTTCACTAGCTTCCAGACCCTTTACGAGCTCACACCTGACGCTCCGCCCTGGAGCCGCTCTGATCCAGACCCTTTACGAGCTCACACCTGACCCTCCGCCCTGGAGCCGCTCTGATCCAGACCCTTTACGAGCTCACACCTGACCCTCTGCCCTGGAGCCGCTCTGATCCAGACCCTTTACGAGCTCACACCTGACCCTCTGCCCTGGAGCCGCTCTGATCCAGACCCTTTACGAGCTCACACCTGACCCTCTGCCCTGGAGCCGCTCTGATCCAGACCCGCTGCAGTAGAACCAGTACCTGAGAGTCTCTGGTGCAGCTCCTGTTTCTCTTGCTCCAGTTTAAGAATCTTCTTCTGAAATAGTTCCAGCTCTTCTCCCTCAATGACTCTGCCCCCTTCACAATCCAAGCCCCACCCCTTTTTGTCCAGGCCACGCCCTCTGGGACAGGTGTAGGTAAAGCCCACAAACGGCAGCTGCTGTCCACTGAACCCTGTCACCGCCACATGAGGAGACACCTCCTAAAGGAGACAAGGAGGGAGGAGAGGTGATGAGGGGAGGAGACAAAACAAGCAAAGGATAAAATGAGAGAGGAAGGACATGATAAGGAGGGAGGAGAGGAGGAGGGAAGGAAGGATATGTGAATGAAGAAGATAAGGAAAGGAAGGTTAATTAAAACAATTCAAAAATTAAGTTCTTGAATTGAAAAATGTGGATGTAGTTGCACTAATGACCACAAGGAGTCACCCAAAGACTTATTTTGAAGTTAGTGAGAGGCATGGATACAGCTTTGGTCTAGACCTGGTTCTCTCTTCTGAAAAAGAGAAAACCAGGTCTAGACCAGATCTAAACCTGGTTAGACCTAAGATTGAAGTCTCACTGGGACTTTAAGCAGCAAGTCCTGATGTGATCTGGTCTGGCCCAATATCCCAACAGCAGTTGCCCCAAAGGCCTTTAGAGAGAAGAGTTTACCGGGTTCTTGAGCGTGTCGTCGTCCACGTCAAAGTTGGACGTGTCGGTGGGGGAGGACACGTCGGGAATGTATGGAGCAGGAGTGAAGCGGATCTGGTCCCAGTCAATTCCAGAGAAAAACGGGTGGTCCTTAAAGTCTTGGATCCCGTTCAGACCCAGACGGCTCTCTCTGGGACAGAGCAGGCGCTGGATCAAGTCACGAGCCGAGTCCGAGAGGTCACTGTGGGACGGGAACTGGAGCCTGTCCTGGACCAGAGAGAGACCAGAGTGAGGATCTAAACCGATCTAAAACCAGACTGTGCTAACATTTCTGTTCCATTCCTTTTATTTAAGGGGACAATGCAATTTCAGTTAAAAAGCCAGAATTAGCCAAAAGTCTATTTTCATCTGCAGTCCCCTGGCCATGGTGTTAAAAGGACAATAAAATATGACACACAGTTATTAAAAATAAAAGACAAGTCCATGGTTTACTTACAATTGTCAAATATATAAAACATACAATTCAGAAAAACCATAAAAACAAATACAAAACATACGGTTTACAGTGAAAGTCTTTAGTGCCGACAGCTCTGGAAGAAATTAAGAGACCACCGCAAAATTATCAGTTTATCTGGTTTTACTATTTATAAAATTAACATTTTTGTTTTATTCTAAAAACTACTGACAACATTTGTCCCAAATTCCAAAATATTGTAATTTAGAGCATTTTTGCGCCGAAAGCAACAACTGGTCAAAATAAAAAATATGAAGTGTTATCAGACTTGGAATAATGGAAAGAAAATAAGTTACACTATACACAATACTAATGTTTTAACTTAGGAAGAGCTCAGAAATCAATGTTTGGTGAAATAACCCTGACTTTGAAGCACAGCTTTGCCATGCTCTCCACCAGTAGTCTCTTCATTTTTTACACCACTCACTAACCCCTCACAGATCAGAGGATGACACCTCTTACTGATCCTCTAGTGACTCATCCACAGTGTTGGGAAAGCTCACTTTCTACAAGAACTACTTCAAAGTTTTAAAATTTTAAAATGAACTAGTTCAGTTCATAGTTCAAACTTCAAAATTTTGAACTAAGTTCACAGTTCCAAAAATGAACTAGTTCATAGTTCTTTTTTCCATATGTTGCTGCGAGCTATTATTTTTCAAAATTATTGCCACAGCCCATATACAGTAGAATCACAGACAGCAATTATTTTATCAGTTTTAACAATGAAGCTATGTGTTAGATTTCATTTTCATATCCAATTTTTAATCCTTATCCAACCAGGGTTTACATTAGCATTGAGGGGACATTGTTGCTTTAATGCTTTGTTGCTGTCCATTCACTCCACACTAGTAGCAGCTGCAGCTTTCAACCCTACAGTACATTCTCAAGAACATGAGGACAAACGTGCTGCTTGAATGGTCTTTTTTAATGAGGAATTATTCAAAGAAAAACAGGACAGTAATTATTAAGTTGAAAACGTTTTTAAATTTTAATAATTTTCCATTGTCCACATGCTAAAACAGAATATTGGAATCCTGGAAAAATAGACCAGGCAGGTTCAACAAACAAGTTACATGAATGAATTTAAATGATCATACGATACGCCTTGCTACATGCTGCTGTCGCCTCCATGCTTTATTTTATTTTTTTTGATGACGCCAACGCATGCGCGGGCGGACGGCGACACTGGTGGCGGGTGTTGCCAGGTTTGGTGTTTTTCCGCTACATATTAAGACCCGTTTGCGGTGTGTTTTAGCCGGGTTTTCGCCTGGAAGGCTCTATAGAAATCTGGCACCCTATTGAACGAAGTTAACCTGAGAGAGTGTGCCGTTCACAGACACCAGAATGAACGAGTTCACAGTAACGTTCATCAGGCAGTAATTCAGCACGTTCAGTTCACGTTCACCCAAAATATGAACGAGTTCATGAACTATCGTTCAATGAATGCGTTCAGGCACAACACTGCTCGCCCAGGACTGTTTCTTTGACTGATGAGATCTGCCAGAGGAGCAGGAGCTAGGCTTTAGTCCTGACTCAAAAGTCTGGGCTGTCACAGAAACACACTACAGAGAACGGCTGCTGCTGGAGTCCAGACTCGGATCAGAACCAGAGCAAGCTCCACTGAGGTTCAACCGATTTAGACCGAACTGGGACAGCAGCCCGGGGACTGACCCAAAAACTGTTCAGACCAGAGTGAGGCTGGCCTGGATCAGCTGAGAGATAATAGATGGTTCTAACTGGTCTAAAAAGGGTTTAGGTGGATTTTAGGGTGTATTCACACCAGGAAAGTCTGTTTGTCTGCTTCTTTGGTCCAGAAGAAATACAAACTTTATTTTTTATGTTTGGTTCGGATTGTATTCTCATTGCCCTTTCTGCAAGTGGACTAAAATTTGTGTCACAGAAGCATGTGCGTGACAATCGCTGCACCCATCGGTCAGAAATTAGAGTTAGAGATGTTTTGTTGTTACACCTAAAAATCTCTAAAAATCATTTTTAATGTCAAGACCAGCTAATTCAAAGTCATTTTTATCGTTTGCAACTGTTATTTTGCAATGACAAAGGCGTGCTGCAGGATGGGTGCTAGTGAGAAGACGTGTTGCTGAGCAGAAGACGTTAGAACAGGTAGTCGTGGCAGCTTGTCATCTCCAAAAAGGCGGACGTATATTATATTCACACTGTAATTGAACCATACCAGGGGCGCAGTGGCTCAGTTGTAGAGCGGTTGTCCCTCAACCAAAAGGTTGGCGGTTTGATTCCCGCTCTCCCTACAGTTCAAACTGTTGTTGTGTCCTTGGGCAAGACATTTAACCCCACCTCCAGTGGTGTTCCAGCTGTGACAATGGTGAATTGAAGCTTAATGTAAGACGTTTTGGATAAAAGTGTCTGATAAATGACTAAATGTAAAATGTACCATTTGTTTGTAAGCGGACCGAGAACACCTCCTCAGATCGGTCTCGGTCCGCTTCTTTGGTTTGGACTAGAGTTTGCATGAGTCACACCTGCACACTTGGTCCGGACAAATGGGAGAAACAAACCCACCCTTAACTTTTTGCTTAAGTCTCCAGTGATTCTTCAGCAGTGACTCTGTGGTTCTACCTGGTCTATATCTGGTCTTACCTGGTGGTTCATAATCTTCCCGTACGTCTCAAGCAGGGACTCGGCGTAAAACGGCGTTTCTCCGAAAAGCATCTCATAGACACAGACCCCGAGAGACCACCAATCGCACTCAGGACCGTACCGACCCCGACCGGCCTCCATCGCCTGGAGGATCTCAGGGGAAATGTAGTCTGGAGTCCCCACGGCAACCGAGGACTGGACCTGGACCAGAGAGAGACCAGAGTTAGACCAGAGTTAGACCAGAGAGAGACCAGAGTTAAACCAGAGAGAGACCAGAGAGAGACCAGAGTTAGACCAGAGAGAGACCAGAGTTAAACCAGAGAGAGACCAGAGTTAGACCAGAGAGAGACCAGAGAGAGACCAGAGTTAGACCAGAGTTAGACCAGAGTTAGACCAGCGTTAGACCAGAGAGAGACCAGAGTTAGACCAGAGTTAGACCAGAGTTAGACCAGGGTTACACCAGAGAGAGACCAGAGTTAGACCAGAGTTAGACCAGAGTTAGACCAAAGAGAGACCAGAGAGAGACCAGAGTTAGACCAGAAAGTTAGACCAGAGAGAGACCAGAGCTAGACCAGAGCTAGACCAGAGTTAGACCAGAGTTAGACCAGAGTTAGACCAGAGTTAGACCAGAGAGAGACCAGAGAGAGACCAGAGTTAGACCAGAGTTAGACCAGAGAGAGACCAGAGTTAGACCAGAAAGAGACCAGAGAGAGACCAGAAAGAGACCAGAGTTAGACCAGAGTTAGACCAGAGTTAGACCAGAGTGAGACCAGAGTTAGACCAGAAAGAGACCAGAGTTAGACCAGAGAGAGACCAGAGTTAAACCAGAGAGAGACCAGAGAGAGACCAGAGTTAAACCAGAGAGAGACCAGAGAGAGACCAGAGTTGGACCAGAGAGAGACCAAAGTTGGACCAGAGAGAGACCAGAGTTAGACCAGAAAGAGACCAGAGAGAGACCAGAAAGAGACCAGAGTTAGACCAGAAAGAGACCAGAGTTAGACCAGAGTGAGACCAGAGTTAGACCAGAAAGAGACCAGAGTTAGACCAGAAAGAGACCAGAGTTAGACCAGAAAGAGACCAGAGTTAAACCAGAGAGAGACCAGAGTTAGACCAGAGAGAGACCAAAGTTGGACCAGAGAGAGACCAGAGTTAGACCAGAAAGAGACCAGAGTTAGACCAGAGAGAGACCAGAAAGAGACCAGAGTTAGACCAGAAAGAGACCAGAGTTAGACCTGAGTGAGACCAGAGTTAGACCAGAGAGAGACCAAAGTTGGACCAGAGAGAGACCAGAGTTAGACCAGAAAGAGACCAGACTGAGACCAGAGTGAGACCAGAGTGAGAACAGAGTTAGACCAGAGAGACCAGAGTTAGACCAGAGTTAGACCAGAGAGAGACCAGAGTTAGACCAGAGAGAGACCAGAGTTAGACCAGGGTTACACCAAAGTTAGACCAGAGAGAGACCAGAGAGAGACCAGAGTGAGACCAGAGAGAGACCAGAGTTAGACCAGAGAGAGACCAGAGTTAAACCAGAGAGAGACCAGAGTTAAACCAGAGAGAGACCAGAGAGAGACCAGAGAGAGACCAGAGTTAAACCAGAAAGAGACCAGAGTTAGACCAGAGAGAGACCAGAGAGAGACCAGAGTTACGCCAGTGTTAGACCAGAGTTAGACCATAGTTAGACCAGAGTTAGACCAGAGAGAGACCAGAGTTAGACCAGGGTTACACCAAAGTTAGACCAGAGAGAGACCAGAGTTAGATTAGAGTTAGACCAAAGAGAAACCAGAGAGAGACCAGAGTTAGACCAGGGTTACACCAGAATTAGACCAGAGAGAGACCAGAGTTACACCAGAGAGAGACCAGAGTTAGACCAGAGTTAGACCAAAGAGAAACCAGAGAGAGACCAGAGTTAGACCAGAGAGAGACCAGAGAGAGACCAGAGTTAGACCAGAGTTAGACCAGAGAGAGACCAGAGTGAGACCAGAGTTAGACCAGAGTTAGACCAGAGTTAGACCAGAGTTAGACCAGAGTTAGACCAGAGAGAGACCAGAGTTAGACCAGAGTTAGACCAGAGAGAGACCAGAGTTAGACCAGAGAGAGACCAGAGTTAGACCAGAGAGAGACCAGAGAGAGACCAGAGTTAGACCAAAGAGAGACCAGAGAGAGACCAGAGAGAGACCAGAGTTAGACCAGAAAGAGACCAGAGTTGGACCAGAGAGAGACCAGAGTTAGACCAGAGAAAGACCAGAGTTAGACCAGAGAGAGACCAGAGTTAGACCAGAGTTAGACCAAAGAGAAACCAGAGAGAGACCAGAGTTAGACCAGGGTTACACCAGAATTAGACCAGAGAGAGACCAGAGTTAGACCAGAGATAGACCAAAGAGAGACCAGAGAGAGACCAGAGTTAGACCAGAAAGAGACCAGAGTTGGACCAGAGAGAGACCAGAGTTAGACCAGAGAAAGACCAGAGTTAGACCAGAGAGAGACCAGAGTTAGACCAGAGTTAGACCAAAGAGAAACCAGAGAGAGACCAGAGTTAGACCAGGGTTACACCAGAATTAGACCAGAGAGAGACCAGAGTTACACCAGAGAGAGACCAGAGTTAGACCAGAGTTAGACCAAAGAGAAACCAGAGAGAGACCAGAGTTAGACCAGAGAGACCAGAGAGAGACCAGAGTTAGACCAGAGTTAGACCAGAGAGAGACCAGAGTGAGACCAGAGTTAGACCAGAGTTAGACCAGAGTTAGACCAGAGTTAGACCAGAGAGAGACCAGAGTTAGACCAGAGAGAGACCAGAGTTAGACCAGAGTTAGACCAGAGAGAGACCAGAGTTAGACCAGAGAGAGACCAGAGTTAGACCAGAGAGAGACCAGAGAGAGACCAGAGTTAGACCAGCGTTAGACCAGCGTTAGACCAGCGTTAGACCAGAGAGAGACCAGAGTTAGACCAGAGAGAGACCAGAGTTAGACCAGAGTTAGACCAGGGTTACACCAGAGAGAGACCAGAGAGAGACCAGAGTTAGACCAGAGTTAGACCAGAGTTAGACCAGAGTTAGACCAAAGAGAGACCAGAGAGAGACCAGAGTTAGACCAGGGTTACACCAAAGTTAGACCAGAGAGAGACCAGAGCTAGACCAGAGCTAGACCAGAGTTAGACCAGAGTTAGACCAGAGTTAGACCAGAGTTAGACCAGAGAGAGACCAGAGAGAGACCAGAGTTAGACCAGAGTTAGACCAGAGAGAGATCAGAGTTAGACCAGAGTTAGACCAGAGAGAGACCAGAGAGAGACCAGAGTTAGACCAGAGTTAGACCAGAGTTAGACCAGAGAGAGACCAGAGTTAGACCAGAGTTAGACCAAAGTTAGACCAAAGTTAGACCAGAGTTAGACCAGAGTTAGACCAGAGTTAGACCAGAGTTAGACCAGAGAGAGAGTCACATGTCCAACATGAGGCCCTGGGGCCAAATGTGGCCCTCTGAAGTTAATTATCTGCCCCAAACAGGTTTGAGGCGTTAATACGGAACAAAAGCCTGGCGATAATGGACTAATGTTGAGTTTATTACCGTTCCATCTTCCATCATCTTCAAACAGGAGCCAAAATCTGCCAAACGAATGTGTCCATTAACGTCCAGCAGGACGTTGTCTGGTTTGATGTCTCTGAAAAAAAAAACCATAAACAATTATTTAGAGATTATATATTCGCAGCTCGGACAAAATGACAAAACACTTCAGGTTCAAATATAAAAGTGGGTCCTAGTAAAAAAGGTTTGAGGCAAAACAAAATAATATAAAAAAATATTTTTTTAAATTAAATCCTCACTATGTGGGACAACAAAGAGCAATGAAAGAAATCGCCAATCGCTCTCCGGTGCTGGTGCCGACTTCTTTAGAGCATCGCCAAAAACATCAAATAGAGCCCTTTACTATATTTTTTACCTCAAAAATTCTTAAGAAATAATAATATTAATAATAATGTTTGACATTTTCCAATGGGCGCTGTTGCACCGTGTTCCCAAAGTTGAAATTTTTATTTTTTGTAGGGGATGCTGTTGTGCCCCCTTTTAACCTTTTATATGCAACATATAAAAGGGACACATGAGGATTGTATGTACAATGTGTAATAGGGGCTCATTGCATTGAAATGGCATTTTTCAATCATTGCCACAGTAACAAGGTAGTGTAGCAGATATAGCACTGATCCAATTGACTTTTTGCTCCTATGATGGAAGTCTGTGCCTAATTTAATAAATCTCCATAAATATATCTCAAGTTCTTCTTTGAGGCCTTGGTATTTCACTAGTTTCTCAAATTTATTTTTCTTGATGTTGCCATCCCTTGGTTCAACCACAAAGGCTTTCCTCTGCTGTTTGTCTACCGTCACAATGTCCGGTTGGTTCACCATTACCATTTTATGGGTCTGTATCTGGAAGTCCCAGTAGATTTTGGCTTGGGTGTTCTCTACTACCTTCAGAAGTGTTTCCCACTTTGACCTTAGGACTTCCAGTCCATACTCTGCACAGATGTTACTGTACACTATAACAGCCACTTGGTTATGGTGTTCCATCTATGCTTTTTCTGCCAGTATCTTACATCCTGCAGTTATGTGCTGGATCGTCTCAGGGGATTCTTTGCACAGCCTACACCTTGGGTTGGGTGTGGTAGATCCTGTGCAGCCATGTGCCATGTGCCTCTGTGATGTCCTTCAGGCCTTTCTAGCCAGGATTTCTTGATATCAGCCACTTCAGTTCTTCATGTAGGGACCTTTCCTTGTATGATGGCACCTCCAGCACCTCTTCCTCTTCTTTTCCGCTTCCTGAGACATTCACTAAGTACCGGACGTCCCATTATCCAAACTTTAACTAGTAATTATCTTGAACCGTCTCGCCTTTGTCACCACTGCATTCAGTTGCAAAAATGTCAGCTGAGTTACAACAGTGTTATATGATGTTTTGTATTATACTGTGTTCTATTCCTGCCTGTTCAGGCACAAAATACTCCCACTTTTGTGGGTCAATGTCTGTGCGGAAAGAAAAAATGTTTTTGTTCATCTGTTATTTATAAATAAAACTAATAATCTGTCCTTTTTGCTCATCTTATAAATTCTTTAAAAAGTAAAAAAAAATAAAAATAAAATAAAAGCTTTTATAAGTATTAAGTTAGTATTAAGTATTAAAATAAAAAATGACATAAAAAAGTTGTTCTATTACCATAATACATCAAGACGGAAATTTTACAACTCTGCCTGTCAAAATGACGGAAAGTAAAAAAGTCTAAAGCAACCGTAAAACGTGTTCAGGCCGTAGAGTGAACTACTTTTCAAAGTGATTACAATTTCAGGCAAAACTTAACCTAAAATTTGTGGCTTTATGGCATGAAAACCGTAATACTTATGAGAATTTGGATAAACTTTCAAAAAAGGCTGTTTTTTTCTCTACGTCTCACAGGAATGCTCTGCAGGGCCTAATGCAATTCCTTCCTGAGTTTCCTGACTCCTTTTTAGACTAATTTCCTGGAGTTTCCCAAACAGTGGGACAGGGACCAGACGAGGGCCCAAGGCAACTGTTGAGTCCAGAAACAGGACCAACCTCTGTCTTTAACAAAGCACTGTCTTTAACAAGGTTAAGGGAATTAAAATACTTATGTTTCCAAAGGATTTTCAGGCTTTACTCACCTGTGGACGTAGTGTTGCTGGTGGATGGAGTGAATGGCCAGGACCATCTCTGCGACGTAGAACTTGGCCATTTCTTCAGGAAGACGGTCTTCAAACTTACTCAGCAGAGTAAGCAGGTCTCCTCCCACGTAGTAGTCCATCACTAGGTACTACAGTTAGGACACAGGTGAGACACAGGTGGGACACAGGTAAGAAGGATTCGGTTAACTTTGAGTCCTTTTACTTAGGGACAGCTTTCCTCTCTAGAATCCCTTGATAGTCTTCAGATTTCATTGTACCCTGCACAGATTCAAGACACCCTGTGCCAGATGCAGCAAAGCAGCCCCAGAACATAACAGAGCCTCCTCCATGTTTGACAGTAGGGACAGTGTTCTTTTCTTCATATGCTTCATTTTTCCGTCTGTGAACATAGAGCTGATGTGCCTTGGCAAAAAGTTCCATTTTTGTCTCATCTGTCCATAGGACATTCTCCCAGAAGCTTTGTGGCTTGTCAACATATAGTTTGGCATATTCCAGTCTAGCTTTTTTATGATTTGTTTTCAACAATGGTGTCCTCCTTGGTCGTCTCCCATGTGGTCCACTTTGGCTCAAACAACGACGGATGGTGCGATCTGACACTGATGTTCCTTGATCATGGAGTTCACCTTGGATCTCTTTAGAAGTCTTTCTGGGCTCTTCGTTTACCATTCGAATTATCCGTCTCTTTGATTTGTCATCAATTTTCCTCCTGCGGCCACGTCCAGGGAGGTTGGCTACAGTCCCGTGGATCTTAAATTTCTGAATAATATGTGCAACTGTAGCCACAGGAACATCTACCTGCTTGGAGATGGTCTTATTGGAGATTACAAGATTGTACACACCTGTGATGCTAATTAGTGCACACACCTTGAATTAACATGTCCATTTGGTCACATTATTTACAGTCTTTTCTAGGGGTACCATCAATTTTGTCTAGGCCTGTTCCATGAGTTTATTTTTTTAAATAATTCGTTGAAGCATGGTTGAAAAGCAATGTCTGACTTTCATTGGTTAACATTCATAGAATTTTTATTTATTTTTACTTTTGTCAGAATAAAGTTTTTTCTGTGACCATTGTGAGTTTTTCTTTCATTGACCGAAGGGTACCAACAATTTTGTCCACGTGTGTACATACCCTAGTTCTTAATACTGTGTATAGCACCTTTAACATCAATGACACTTGAAGTCTTTGTGGTCGTTGTTGATGAGACTCTTTATTTTCTCAGATGTAAAGCTGTCCATTCTTTTTGGCAAAAAGCCTCCAGTTCCTGTAAATTCTTGGTCTGTCTTGTATGAACTGCACGTTTGAGATCTCCTCAGAGTGGTTCAATGATACTGAGGTCAGGAGACTGAGGCCAGTCCAGAACCTTCACTTTCTGCTGCAGCAGCCAATGACAGGTCGACTTGGCCTTGTGCTTTGGATCATTGTCATGTTGGAACGTCCAAGTACGTCCCATGAGCAGCTCCTGGGCTGATGAGTGCAAATGTTCCTCCAGTATTTTCTGATTACATGCTGCATTCATTTTGCCATCAGTTTTGACCAAGTTTCCTGTGTCTTTGTAGCTCACACATCCCCAAAACATCAGCTCCACCTCCATGTTTCAGTAGGAATGGTGTACCTTTAATCATAGACCATGTTGACTCCTCTCCAAAAGTTAATGTTTATGGTTGTGGCCAAAAAGTTATATTTTGTTCTCATCACTCCAATTGTCTTCCAGACGTTTTGAGGCTTGTCTCTGTGCCGTCTGGTGTATAGTAAGTGGGATGCTTTGTAGCATTTCAATTTCATTTGCTTTCTTCTGGCGACTCGACCTTGTGCATCTTGAAACAGCCACACAACTTTTTTTTCAGAGAGTCCTGTATTTCAGCTGAAGTTATTTGTGTTTTTTTTCTTTGCATCCCAAACACTTTTCTTGGCAGTTGTGGCTGAAATATTTGTTGGTCGACCTGACCTTTTCATTTTCCACTTCTTTATTAGAGTTTCAACACTGCTGATCTTTTTATATCCCTTTCCTGTTTTAGACAGTTCAATATCCTTTTCCTGCAGATCCTTTGAAAATTATTTTGCTTTCCCCATGACTTAGAATACAGAAACATCTGTACAGCACTGGATGAGAGGTTCTGTCAGGAGTCCAGAAACTCACGGACCTTTTATACACACACTGATTAGAAGCAAACAGGTCACAGGTGAGGATGTTTACCTTTAGTAGCCCGTCAGACCTGTTTGTGTCACTTGTGCATGTTCTCAGACCAAAATCACCAAACTTTTGATCAGGGTCATTTGAGTAAATTCTGTAGTCATTAGCATTAAAAAGAGTAAACACAATAAATGGATTCACCCCACCCAAAATGCCCCAAAAAATATCCCTGCCAGGGTATGAAACCTTATGGGCACAACTGTATATGAGTTCATGACTGTTACCAGGTAGTTGTCATCCTGAAAGGCATAGTGCAGAGAAGTGATCCACTGAGAGTCTCCTTTCACCAGAACATCCCTCTCTTCTTTGAAACATGCAGTCTGTAAAAAATACACTTGATTATTCACAAAATTGTATTAATTTTTAATAAATAAAAACATGTTTACAGATTAGGTTCTACATCAGAACATAGTCTGTTCAGACAAAGGTTTGAAACAGAGCACATCTCAAGAAACAGTAGAACACAGTAGAAACACAATAGAACTAAGTAGAACCACAGTAACACCCAGTAGAACCACAGCAACACCCAATAGAACCACAGTAACACCCAGTAGAACCACAGCAGAACCACAGCGACACCCAGTAGAACCACAGCGACACCCAGTAGAACCACAGTAACACCCAGTAGAACCACAGTAACACCCAGTAGAACCACAGTAACACCCAGTAGAACCACAGCAGAACCACAGCGACACCCAGTAGAACCACAGCGACACCCAGTAGAACCACAGTGACACCCAGTAGAACCACAGTAACACCCAGTAGAACCACAGTAACACCCAGTAGAACCACAGCGACACCCAGTAGAACCACAGTAACACCCAGTAGAACCACAGTAACACCCAGTAGAACCACAGCAACACCCAGTAGAACCACAGTAACACCCAGTAGAACCACAGTAACACCCAGTAGAACCACAGCAGAACCACAGTAACACCCAGTAGAACCACAGCGACACCCAGTAGAACCACAGTAACACCCAGTAGAACCACAGCAACACCCAGTAGAACCACAGCGACACCCAGTAGAACCACAGTAACACCCAGTAGAACCACAGTAACACCCAGTAGAACCACAATAGAACTAAGTAGAACCACAGTAACACCCAGTAGAACCACAGCAGAGCCACAGTAACACCCAGTAGAACCACAGTAGAGGCCAGTAGAACCACAGTAGAGGCCAGTAGAACCACAGTAGAGGCCAGTAAAACCACAGCGGAGCCCAGTAGAACCACAGTAGAACCACAGCAGAACCACAGTAGAACCACAGTAGAACCACAGCAGAACCACAGTAGAACCACAGTAGAACCACAGCAGAGCCCAGTAGAACCACAGTAGAACCACAGTAGAACCAAAGCAGAACCACAATAGAACTAAGTAGAACCACGGTAACACCCAGTAGAACCACAGCAGAGCCCAGTAGAACCACAGTAGAACCACAGCAGAACCACAGTAGAACCAAGTAGAACCACAGTAGAGCCACAGCAGAACCACAGTAGAACCACAGTAGAACCACAGTAGAGCCACAGTAGAACCACAGCAGAGCCCAGTAGAACCACAGTAGAACCACAGTAGAACCACAGCAGAACCAAGTAGAACCACAGCAGAACCAAGTAGAACCACAGCAGAGCCCAGTAGAACCACAGTAGAACCACAGCAGAACCACAGTAGAACCAAGTAGAACCACAGTAGAGCCACAGTAGAACCACAGCAGAGCCCAGTAGAACCACAGTAGAACCACAGTAGAACCACAGCAGAACCAAGTAGAACCACAGCAGAACCAAGTAGAACCACAGTAGAACAACAATTGAGCCCTGTAGAACCACAGCAGAACAACAATAGAACCACAGCAGAACCAAGTAGAACCACAGCAGAACAACAATAGAACCACAGCAGAACCAAGTAGAACCACAGCAGAACAACAATAGAGCCCAGTAGAACCACAGCAGAACCAAGTAGAACCACAGCAGAACAACAATAGAACCACAGCAGAACCAAGTAGAACCACAGCAGAACAACAATAGAACCACAGCAGAACCAAGTAGAACCACAGTAGAACAACAATAGAACCACAGTAGAACAACAATAGAACCACAGCAGAACTAAGTACAAACTACAGACCTATCTCCATACTGCCCCAACAGTCCAAAATTTCACATAAACTTGCTCGTTTAGATGGTTTTATTGAAAAATACAACCCACTTAATGGGTTTTAGGAATAATAGATTATAATAGATAACTGCACTGGCATTAATTGATCTGAGGAAATAACAAATTATAAAAAACTGGACTCAATAGGTATATTCATAGACTTTTAAAAAGCTTTTGACACAATAGATCATGCAATACTTCTTAAGAAATTGGAAAAAGATGGGAGTAAGGGGAATCGCTAACTGGGTCCAATCATATTTAACTGAAAGACAGCAGTATGTACAGGTGGTGAACACATCATGGAGGAGTATTACATGTGGGGTCCGTCAAGGAACAGTACTGGGGCCAAAACTATTTCTGATTTATAGAAATAATTTATGTCTTGTATCAAATTAATTTAAATGTATCCTATTTGCGGAGGATACCACTATACTAATAGTTTGAGATTACAAAAGAGTTAAAATGAAGGAATGGTTCAACAGTTATAAGTTGTCATTAAATATAACAAAAACAAAAAGTATGATATTTTGAAAACATAGAAAAGATGAACAAGTAAAGAGAATAATTGACAAAGTTAAAAATAGATTTAATGAGTATAAATTTCTGGGTGTGATCCTTACATCCTCACAATGTTAGTTGAAAACCACAAATTGCTAATATTTGTTCAAAAATGGTTATAAGCCTTGCTATAATGGGTAGGTGTAGACATAAGCTCTCTCCATCTTATATTGTTCACTCATCCTACTGTATATTAATTACTGAAGTCTGGGAAAATACCTTCAAGAGCCATTTAGAAACATTAGACAGACTCCAGAAAAAAAACATCAGAATTGTACACAATGTAGGTTTCTGAGATCATACCAAAACACTGTTCTTAAAATCATCACAACCATTGCACCGCGGCGCTTTCCACTTATGTTAGAATCATAACAACTGCAATAGCAGTGGGTATTAATAACCTACTGTTTCATTTAAATATAGATATAGGCTCTATATTTTTTTAAATACCTCACTGTCTGTTAGCTGTAGGCTGGCTTTTGGCCGGTAAATTAAAGGCTCACCAATAACATATTACCATTATAGGCTTAATTTATCTAATGCCTATATCTCTAAACAGATATTTCACAACGTGGGGCTTTTTTAGCTTTTTAACAGATTTAATAGTTAGGTGGTTAATAAAAATGCAAGCCTATTGCATTTTTATTGAGCCTATTGAGTTTTGCGGAGCGCACATGAACATGCCTTGAACACGTGGTTCGCTTGACTTTTCCTCTTCTTGCTTGTCAAACTACACAGCCTATTTTAGACGCATACACACAGACTTAACTTATACTAGTATAAATAAATATTATTACCAGACCAACCCCTTGTTATGATCATTAGCTATTATGGCATCAGCCACAAGGGTGCACTGTTAGCACAAGAATAAGTAAGACCACTTGTACAACATGTGAGCTGTATGAACAATGGCCTTACAATCATCTCTTTAAAATAAGCTTCTTTCTTCACAAGAACACAACACATCTAAGCCTGTAAATGTAGGCTACCTTAGTTCAGAGACGTACAAGGACGTGTTTGCCCGGCCGTGTGCCATAGGCACAACGAAGGAAGAGTAATAACAGTCCACTGGAGAGTTTAGGACTCGCAGCTCAGAGAATCAAATCAAGACACTTTAAAAATACAAGGACAAAAAGAAGTCACATGAAACTGGATAATACTCCTCCAGACAGAGGAGCTTCTCAGCAGATGCACGTGAACTCTAAGCTGAACAAACTTGTGTGCAATAGCTACAGCTGTTTGAGAATCGTTTGAGAACCTGTCCAGCTGGAAGTACATTGATCTCCTACAACCTTCGTTCCGGTAGGTAACACCTAGCGAAGCCCGTAGGTGGACGGAGCACTCACAAAGTACAAATTATAGTTACCTGATGTAACTACAGTTCTATGAGTGTGTGCGTAGCCCACCTACTCTCAGGCCCAGCTGGACTGCTTCCCTCTTTTGAGCTGGTTCAAAAAAAAGAGTGTGTTGGGCAAGAGGAGTTTATATAGCCCCTGAGGATGTGCCAGGATGTTGGCATGATTGGCGCAGTGAGTGTTTTAATCTTTCTCAGAGGGCTGGGTGGCGCCAGAGAGGTGACCACTAGCGAAGCCCGTTTTACATTCTTCATAGACCCACAACTTTAACGGGATCTATCGAGTTAATTAAAGCTAATAAACTGCATCAATGCGTAGTCTGGTAAATATGACAGCACTCTTTGTATGTAGGCTAACCTAAACACTGAACACAAGCAACACAAATAGACCAAAAAACATTTAATGCCTTTCAAAGGATAAGAGCCACAAACTGTGAGTATTTATCATATTAAATGTAATTTTGACATATGTTCCGTTTGTGTGAATTTGCTAATAAATTTATGTACAATTGTGAATTCAATTGATTTTGTATTCAAAATATTGTATATACACAATTAATATTAAGTCATTTTTTTTACCCCCGCCCCCACCACCTTGCTAGTTGATCCTTTACCACCGCAGTGGTAGCTAAAAACAATCAACTCCCTAGCAACATTCCAAAAATGTTTGCTAATCGAGTAGGAGTATTATTAAAGGGAACAATATAATTTCAAAGTATCACCCGAATTGGTGTGACTTTATGGAACAGACTAAGAATATATAATATGCTACTACTCCAGTAACCCTAGTCAGAGGGGTTACATGAAGAGAATGTGGGATGAATATTTACTACGAAACCCACAATCCAGGCTTACATCAAAGCAACTAGTAGCTCAGTGTTCCAACATCCACAAGCGGCAGCTGCTATCACAACTTGAGATTGACGAGATACAACACAAAAATGCTACGGCAAGGGGAGCCAGGACGCAAGGTCAGAGGGAGCCAACGGGGCTCCCAACCGGAGATTGGGTATGAAGCCCCAACAATTGAAATAACGCTGAACGAGGCAGCGACTGACCTGAAAGACAAGATCATGGCGAGAATGAATGCAAGGCAACCCCGACGCCAATTACAACGGCTAAGTGAAGTACCATCAGAAAGTCTCCTAGAAGATGTGAATGCAGCATTGAGTGCGATCCCTACCACATCCATCACTGAAACCAATGAGCTGCTATACACCTCCGCAGCAGTGATCCTCGAGATGCTTGGCTATAAGAGCAACCATGGGAGCCATGAGAAACAGTACCCACCATGGAAACAAAGGCTGGAGGCTAAGATCAAGCAGACACGTGAGAAGTAAGCCAACTGACAGAGGCCAAGAAAGGTGCAATGAGAAAACAGGTACCCAAGAGGTACAACCAGATGCCCATACCTGAAGCAGTTGAAACTGCCAAACAAAGGCTCCAAGCCTTGGCCAGCCGCCTAACGAGGTACACAAGAGAGAACGAAGCCAGAAGAATAAACCGGCTGTTCGCAACTCAACCTGCAAAAGTGTACGCTCAATGGCAGGGTAATAACAGCAGAGCAGACCCTCCAAGGCTGGAAACTGAACAATACTGGAAAAGTATATGGGAGAGGGAGGCATCACACAACAGTAATGCACAGTGGCTGGTGGCTCTGAGAGAGGACCACAGCAACCTCCCTGAACAGAATCCAGTTACCATCACAGCGGCAGACATCCAAGAAAGACTCTCAGGTATGAAAAACTGGACAGCACCGGGCCCTGACAGGATCCACACCTACTGGCTAAAGAAGCTCACTGCACTCCACGAGTGAACAAATGAACCAGCTGCTAAGGGATGGGACGCACCCTGAATGGCTTACCGAAGGGCGTACAATCCTGATCCTGAAGGATCCCACAAAGGGTACAGTCCCATCCAACTATCGGCCAATAACCTGTCTCTCCACAACATGGAAGCTCATCATTGAGGCTAAGATAAGTGGGCACATGGATCAATACATGAGCAAAGCACAGAAGGGCATCGGCAAAGAAACCAGAGGAGCTAAACACCAACTCCTGGTTGACAGAACAGTCACCCAAGACTGCAGAACCCGACACACCAACCTGTGCACTGCCTGGATTGATTACAAGAAAGCATATGACTCAATGCCACACACATGGATCACTGAATGCTTGGAGATGTACAACATCAACAGGACTCTAAGTGACTTCATTGCAAACTCAATGAGGCTGTGGAAAACCACCCTTGAGGCCAATGGCAAGCCACTTGCACAAGTATCCATCAAATGTGGCATATACCAAGGAGATGCTCTATCCCCACTGCTGTTCTACATAGGCCTGAACCCCCTCAGCCAAATAATCGACAAGACTGGCTATGGATACCGACTCAGGAATGGAGCCACATCAGTCACCTCCTCTACATGGATGACATCAAGCTATACGCTAAGAGTGAGCGGGACATCGACTCACTGATCCACACCACCAGGATCTACAGCTCTGACATTGGGATGTCATTCGGGCTTGAGAAGTGTAGTCGAATGGTGACGAAGAGAGGGAAGGTAGTCCACACAGAAGGGGTCTCACTCCCAGAAGGAACAATAGCAGACATTGAGGATGGTTACAAGTACCTTGGAATACCACAGGCAAATGGCAACCTCGAAGAGGTAACAAGGAACACAGCAACTGCCAAATACCTCCAACGAGTAAGGCAAGTCCTAAGAAGTCAGCTCAATGGCAAGAACAAGGCACGGGCAATAAACAGCTACGCCCTGTCAGTGATCAGATACCCTGCGGGAATAATAAGGTGGCTAAAGGAAGAGATACAGATCACAGACGTTAAGACACGAAAGCTCCTCACCATGCATGGAGGGTTCCACCCCAAATCCAGCACCCTGAGACTGTACGCTAGCCGTAAAGAAGGCGGCCGTGGACTAGTGAGTGTGAGAGCCACTATCCACGATGAAACATCCAAGATCCACAAGTACATCAAAGATAAGGCCCCAACAGATGACGTGCTCAGTGAATGTCTCAGGCAATGGGGAACAGAGGAAGAGGAGCTGGAGGAGGGACCATCATGGGAGGACAAACCCCTACATGGGATGTACCACCGGAACATAACTGAAGTGGTTGATATCAAGAAATCCTACCAATGGCTAGAACGGGCCGGACTGAAGGACAGCACAGAGGCACTCATCATGGCTGCACAAGAGCAGGCCCTGAGCACCAGAGCAATAGAGGCCCAAATCTACCACACCAGACAAGACCCAATGTGTAGGCTGTGCAAACAGGCCCCTGAGACAATCCAACACTTAACTGCAGGGTGTAAGATGCTGGCAGGGAAAGCATACATGGAGCGCCATAACCAAGTGGCTGGCATAGTGTAAAGGAACATCTGTACGGAGTATGGACTGGAAACCCCGAGGTCAAAGTGGGAAACACCTCCAAAGGTGATAGAGAATGACCGAGCCAAGATCCTGTGGGACTTCCAGATTCAGACTGACAGAATGGTAATGGCGAACCAACCAGACATTGTGGTGGTGGACAAACAGCAGAGGAAGGCCGTTGTGGTTGACGTGGCAATACCAAGTGATTGCAACATCAGGAAAAAGGAACATGAGAAACTAGAGAAATACCAAGGCCTCAGAGAAGAGCTGGAAAAGGCTTGGAAGGTGAAGGCGACAGTGGTGCCTGTGGTTATCGGAGCACTCGGGGCAGTAACCCCCAAACTGGAAGAGTGGCTACAGCAGATCCCTGGAAGAACACCAGACATCTCGGTCCAGAAAAGTGCAGTACTAGGAACAGCAAAGATACTGCGCAGGACCCTCAAGCTCCCAGGCCTTTGTGTTTTTTATTGTCTTGTTTTGTTGTATCATATTGTGTTTAGGCATAAAAAAAAGTCTTGACTTTGGCCTACACCTTTCGGTCAATGTGAACTTTATTTTATTTTTTTATTTATTTATGGAAGAAAAAATATAGTATTCTTTTATTCCTTTGTTAAATAAACTAAACTATGCAGAACCACAGTAGAACCCAGTAGATTTACAGTAGAACCATATAGAACCACAGTAGAACCCAGTAGATTTACAGTAGAACCATAGAACCACAGTAGAACCCAGTAGATTTACAGTAGAACCATATAGAACCACAGTAGAACCCAGTAGATTTACAGTAGAACCTTATAGAACCACAGTAGAACCCAGTAGATTTACAGTAGAACCATATAGAACCACATTAGAACCCAGTTCTTACCTCTGCTCTCTTTAACATCTCCCATTTGTTGAGGATCTTCATGGCAAACACTCGCTCAGTGTTTTTCAGCTTCACCACTGCCACCTGCAGAGAAAAGGAGATGAGAGAAGGGACAGAAGCAGGTAAAGGGTTATTTTTTCAGAAACATGATCTTCCTTCAGACAGGGACTGAGAGAGAAGGGACAGAAGCAGGTAAAGGGTTATTTTTTCAGAAACATGATCTTCCTTCAGACAGGGACTGAGATCTGAAGGCTTTATTTCTATTTAAAATAATTTCATTACAGCGTTTAAGGAAATCAAAACCACACAATGTCTTGTTCTCTGTGTGAGTCCCCATAAAGACAGGAATACAGACAAGAGTCCTGATGAAGACAGCGGGACAGACAGAGTTTGTGGGTGTGTCTGACACACCTGACTCAGGAATGACTCAGGTCTGAGACATTTACATAAACTCTAAAAACTCAAGGGACTGTGTTTCCCACAATCCTCTGCGGCAGGTTCCTACAGATAGAACAAAAATGTCTCTGACTTGGAAGAAAAAAATATAGACTCAATCTGATTCATGTGGACAGGACACTCACTTTTATTCACTCACTCTTATCTTTTTGTTTTTCAAGTTACTCGAACATTCATTCACTAAGGACATTTTAGAGTTCCCAGTTGACCTATACATGCATGGGCAGTGGGAGAAACCAGAGTACCCGGAGAGTTCCCACAGTAACACTGAGGACATGCAGACTCCTCACAGAAAGGATGGAGTTGGCCGAGGATGTTGGAGTCGGACTCACAACCTTCTTGCTGTGAGGCAGGAGTGCATTCTGCCCCTGTGCACCCCTAATAATTAAATAATACAGTTTTATTTTGTGACCTTTTATATATTCTCTGACCCAAGGGTGAGGTTGTTGTTCTCCTCCGCGTCACCGTGTGGCGCTGACTCTGTTGCAGCTGTTAGAGCAGAGCCAGAGGGACGCAAACAGGAAATGACTGTTTCTGCTTTAGGCCTGAGTCCAGACCAGGTCCAGGACAGAAAACAGGAAACGCTCTGCTGTATCTCACTCTAACAGTTCGAACTGGACTAAACCAGGATTAGGACCTGGACCAGGACTAGACCAAGACAAGACTAAACACTTTGATTACACTCAAGAGCACTTTATATCGACATAAAACCAGGTCAGGACCAGGCCAGGACCAGGCCAGGACCAGGACCAGGTCAGGACCAGGTCAGGACCAGGACCAGGCCAGGACCAGGACCAGGTCAGGACCAGGTCAGGACCAGGTCAGGACCAGGACCAGGACCAGGACCAGGCCAGGACCAGGACCAGGTCAGGACCAGGACCAGGACCAGGTCAGGACCAGGTCAGGACCAGGTCAGGACCAGGCCAGGACCAGGACCAGGTCAGGACCAGGACCAGGACCAGGACCAGGTCAGGACCAGGCCAGGACCAGGTCAGGACTAGGTCAGGACCAGGCCAGGACCAGGTCAGGACCAGGACCAGGCCGGACTGACCTCTCCGAAGGCTCCTCGTCCGATGACTTTGAGGATCTCGAAGTCGTCTCGATGCAAACGCAGCTCCTTCACTTTCTCTGTAAATGGACGCACTGTAAAAAAATAAAAATAAAAAAGATTACTGTGCAAATGTATTACTGTAATTACAGACTTAATCACAATAATTTTCTGTAAATATTAAAGACAGTAATAATTACAGTTGTAAGGTCAGGATTTGGTCAGATTTAATAAAAACATCTTTCAGATGGTACTGTTTATCATAATGTTCTTTTACTGTTATAAAGTATATCGTTATATTTCTGTCAGTTTTTTTTTCTGTTTTACAATCACTTATTTATTTGCATTTTATTTTTAAGTAACTGCAATTATTTTTGAGGAAACAGCTTTAAATTAAACCAAAACTGTTTAGTATTAACTGTGTAATTATGTTTTTATTAGTTTCGTTTAAATATTTGGAGATAAAATTCATAAAATATGAAGCTCCTTTCCTGCCTTATCATTTTATTGTTGGTTTAATTATGACAATAATGTCTGTAAAGGTTCTCATTCATCCAGGTCATCTTGAAAAAAAAGCAAAAATTTAAGCAAAAGCATCTAGACTCAGTTTTCAAGGCGAGAGACTCTTTATATTCAAAATAATGTTTAAATTAAATTATACCCATTTAAATATTTTTATATATTTTACTCACTCAATAAAAATAATATGTTTAAGTTGATCTGGACCAGGACCAGGACCAGGACCAGGACCAGGACTTACCGGACTGGAGGAAGTCCAGGACGTGCTTCTCTCGTTTGAGCGAGGACTGACTGCACTCGCAGCAGAAGCACAGCAGCAGGTCCAGCAGAGTCTCCACATCAAGACCCAGGCCAGACCGGTCCGGGTCCGAGACCAGGTCCTGGAGGCGCTGGAGGCGCTCCTCCGCAGACATTCTGGAACAAGACAGGCTCTAGACCAGGACTGGAACCAGACTAAACCAGGACTGAACCCGGACTAAACCAGGACTAAACCAGGACTGAACCCAGACTAAACCAGGACTGAACCAGGACTGAACCCGGACTAAACCAGGACTGAACCAGGACTGAATCCAGACTAAACCAGGACTGAACCCGGACTAAACCAGGACTAAACCAGGTCTAAACCAGGACTAAACCAGGACTAAACCAGGACTAAACCCAGACTAAACCCAGACTAAACCAGGACTAAACCAGGACTGAACCCAGACTAAACCAGGACTGAACCAGGACTGAACCAGGACTGAACCCAGACTAAACCAGGACTAAACCAGGACTGAACCAGGACTAAACCAGGACTAAACCAGGACTAAACCAGGACTGAACCAGGACTGAACCCAGACTAAACCAGGACTAAACCAGGACTAAACCAGGATACAAACGGGACTACGCTGGCCTCTTCCTGACCTCGGTGTCCGGGATTGGAACGTGTTTTCCGGACCACAGATTTAAAGACAGTCCGTTCCTGTCTGGGACTCACGCGGGCTGTGTACGCTGAGGGAGCGTCCTGGTTCGGGTAAAGTCCGACTTAAGCTCGGCCAGAGGACTCCGGAAGTCCTAAGTCCCAGACCTGGATCTGGGCTAAACCAGGACTAAACCAGGACAGGCATCAGGCGCGAGGCCGTTGTGCGCAGCTCCATAACACAGGGTTTCTGTCCGCGAGCCCACACCGGGACACGCGCACTGACACGAAAGCAAGAGCGCGGACACGAGGCCGAGCCCGGGGCAAGTTTCGGTTCTGGACCAGAATCTGGGTCTTAGTCCGTGTCCGGCTGAGACTCGGGAAATGGCCGACCCTGGGTGCGCGCGATAAGCTGCACGCGCACACACGGACCTCCGCAGAGGCTCCTTCAGAATAATAAAAATATTGTGTGCAAATAAAAAAAAGCAGCTCTGGTGCTCTATGGAATCTGCAAGACTGACTGATGCTGCTGATTCTGGATCTGTTTAGTTTAAACCACACCTTGTCTGAGTCTGAACTGAACACTGAGTTCATATAAACCGCCATAAACCTATTAAATAAACGAATTAATATGTAGCTCTTCTGCACAAAGGGGGGTCAGAAACAAGACTGCAGTAGGCTTTTTACATCGCACTGGTGCTTCTCATGAAAAGGAAAAGCGCCCAACTGGACAGCATCCTAGTTTTGTGATTTCTTTTGTGCCTCACGTTTTGAATGTTTTGGATCTGATCCTCGCCTCAAACAGCTGCAGTTTGTTATAAAACTGTTCATAACGTGGTCCTCGTCCTCCACAGCCCTCCAGACCGGGACACAGCGCGTTTCTCCGAGAAAGACGCGCACAACCTCTGAAAAAGCGCGAGATCTCTGTCTCTCAAGCAGGAAAAAAAACACATATTAACACATTACACACAGTGTAAAACCCAACACTATTAGTTTTCATCACATTTATTCAACAGTTACACTTTTAGGAAAAAGGCCACACAACACTGACCCTTTCAATCATTGGATAAATGTGTTGTATTTATCATTCACAGTTTTTATATTTAGACCATTAAGAGTCCGATCCAAGCAGCTCAGAAACATTACTTTTATTATTCATCAGTTCCATCGAACATTAAAAATGTACCTGAGCTGTCAGTGTTAAAGATGTCTTAACTCCACAAAAATATTCTGAACTTAAATCATTATTTTCTCACGTTTACTCAGATCTAGACACTTTTGTGAGACATTTACTCTGAAAGGTCCAGACCCCTGACAGGAAGTGTGTCCGTGCTGTGCGCGCGCATGACGGGAACACGCTTGAAACGGAAACGGAAAGTAGAAGTGACGTCACGGCGACAGTAAGTGCCAGCTACTGATTTAAAGCCCCACATATGTATTATTTATGTTTATTATAAACAAATTTTTACCTTTTTTTTAATCAAAAGAATTTATTTAAAAAAAAGCTTTTTAACAAGAAAAAAAAATCACAAACAGAACATAAAAAACAAAAACAAATAAATACAGACCGTCACAGTTCAAAGAAACAAAAGAAAACAAAGACAAATAAAATTTTGCTCAGCACCAACGGAACCGAGGGCCTCAGGAGGAGACAGGAGACAGGAGACAGGAGACAGGAGACAGGAGACAGGAGGAGACAGGAGACGGGAGGAGACAGGAGGAGAGAGGAGACAGGAGACAGGAGACAGGAGGAGACAGGAGACAGGAGACAGGAGACAGGAGACAGGAGACAGGAGACAGGAGACAGGAGACAGGAGGAGAGAGGAGACAGGAGACAGGAGACAGGAGACGGGAGGAGACAGGAGGAGAGAGGAGACAGGAGACAGGAGACAGGAGGAGACAGGAGACAGGAGACAGGAGACAGGAGGAGACAGGAGACAGGAGACAGGAGACAGGAGACAGGAGGAGACAGGAGACGGGAGGAGACAGGAGACAGGAGACAGGAGACAGGAGACAGGAGGAGACAGGAGACAGGAGGAGACAGGAGACAGGAGGAGACAGGAGCCAGGAGACAGGAGGAGAAAGGAGCCAGGAGACAAGAGACAGGAGGAGACAGGAGCCAGGAGACAGGAGCCAGGAGACAGGAGCCAGGAGACAGGAGACAGGAGAAGACAGGAGCCAGGAGACAGGAGACAGGAGGAGACAGGAGCCAGGAGACAGGAGACAGGAGACAGGAGGAGACAGGAGCCAGGAGACAGGAGGAGAAAGGAGCCAGGAGACAAGAGACAGGAGGAGACAGGAGCCAGGAGACAGGAGACAGGAGGAGACAGGAGCCAGGAGACAGGAGACAGGAGACAGGAGGAGACAGGAGCCAGGAGACAGGAGGAGACAGGAGCCAGGAGACAGGAGGAGCCAGGAGACAGGAGGAGACAGGAGCCAGGAGACAGGAGCCAGGAGACAGGAGACAGGAGGAGCCAGGAGACAGGAGGAGACAGGAGCCAGGAGACAGGAGACAGGAGACAGGAGACAGGAGCCAGGAGACAGGAGGAGCCAGGAGACAGGAGGAGACAGGAGACAGGAGACAGGAGACAGGAGGAGACAGGAGCCAGGAGACAGGAGGAGCCAGGAGACAGGAGCCAGGAGACAGGAGACGGGAGCCAGGAGCCAGGAGACAGGAGACAGGAGCCAGGAGACAGGAGACAGGAGGAGACAGGAGGAGACAGGAGACAGGAGACAGGAGGAGAAAGGAGACAGGAGGAGACAGGAGGAGACAGGAGACAGGAGACAGGAGGAGAAAGGAGACAGGAGGAGCCAGAAGACAGGAGACAGGAGCCAGGAGACAGGAGGAGACAGGAGACAGGAGACAGGAGACAGGAGACAGGAGACAGGAGGAGAAAGGAGACAGGAGGAGCCAGAAGACAGGAGACAGGAGCCAGGAGACAGGAGGAGACAGGAGACAGGAGACAGGAGGAGACAGGAGACAGGAGACAGGAGCCAGGCGCCAGGAGACAGGAGACAGGAGCCAGGAGACAAGAGACAGGAGACAGGAGACAGGAGCCAGGAGACAGGAGACAGGAGCCAGGAGGAGACAGGAGACAGGAGACAGGAGGAGACAGGAGACAGGAGACAGGAGACAGGAGCCAGGAGACAAGAGACAGGAGACAGGAGCCAGGAGCCGGGAGCCGGTAGCCAGGAGCCAGGAGCCAGGAGCCAGGAGACAGGAGACAGGAGGAGACAGGAGACAGGAGACAGGAGGAGAAAGGAGACAGGAGGAGACAGGAGACAGGGGGAGCCAGGAGCCAGGAGACAGGAGACAGGAGGAGACAGGAGGAGACAGGAGACAGGAGACAGGAGGAGAAAGGAGACAGGAGACAGGAGACAGGGGGAGCCAGGAGCCAGGAGACAGGAGCCAGGAGACAGGAGACAGGAGACAGGAGGAGACAGGAGACAGGAGGAGCCAGAAGACAGGAGCCAGGAGACAGGAGCCAGGAGACAGGAGGAGACAGGAGGAGACAGGAGACAGGAGACAGGAGACAGGAGGAGACAGGAGACAGGAGGAGCAAGGAGACAGGAGACAAGAGACAGGAGGAGACAGGAGACAGGAGACAAGAGCCAGGAGACAGGAGGAGACAGGAGACAGGAGACAGGAGGAGACAGGAGACAGGAGGAGACAGGAGCCAGGAGACAGGAGCCAGGAGACAGGAGACAGGAGACAGGAGCCAGGAGACAGGAGACAGGAGACAGGAGGAGACAGGAGACAGGAGGAGACAGGAGACAGGAGGAGACAGGAGCCAGGAGACAGAAGACAGGAGGAGACAGGAGACAGGAGGAGACAGGAGCCAGGAGACAGGAGGCAGGAGCCAGGAGACAGGAGGAGACAGGAGACAGGAGGAGACAGGAGACAGGAGCCAGGAGACAGTAGACAAGAGACAGGAGGAGACAGGAGACAGGAGGAGCCAGAAGACAGGAGCCAGGAGACAGGAGCCAGGAGACAGGAGGAGACAGGAGACAGGAGCCAGGAGACAGGAGACAGGAGGAGACAGGAGACAGGAGGAGACAGGAGACAGGAGGAGACAGGAGACAGGAGACAGGAGGAGACAGGAGACAGGAGACAGGAGGAGTCAGGAGACAGGAGACAGGAGAGAGGAGACAGGAGACAGGAGACAGGAGGAGGCAGGAGCCAGGAGACAGGAGGAGACAGGAGACAGGAGACAGGAGGAGACAGGAGACAGGAGCCAGGAGACAGGAGGAGACAGGAGACAGGAGGAGACAGGAGCCAGGAGACAGGAGGAGACAGGAGACAGGAGGAGACAGGAGCCAGGAGACAGGAGGAGACAGGAGGAGACAGGAGACAGGAGGAGACAGGAGACAGGAGACAGGAGCCAGGAGACAGGAGGAGACAGGAGACAGGAGACAGGAGAGAGGAGACAGGAGACAGGAGACAGGAGCCAGGAGACAGGAGCCAGGAGACAGGAGGAGACAGGAGCCAGGAGACAGGAGACAGGAGGAGACAGGAGCCAGGAGCCAGGAGCCAGGAGACAGGAGACAGGAGACAGGAGCCAGGAGCCAGGAGACAGGAGGAGACAGGAGACAGGAGGAGACAGGAGCCAGGAGACAGGAGGAGACAGGAGCCAGGAGACAGGAGCCAGGAGACAGGAGGAGACAGGAGCCAGGAGACAGCAGGAGACAGGAGCCAGGAGACAGGAGACAGGAGGAGACAGGAGACAGGAGCCAGGAGACAGGAGGAGCCAGGAGCCAGGAGACAGGAGACAGGAGGAGACAGGAGCCAGGAGACAGGAGGAGACAGGAGACAGGAGGAGACAGGAGACAGGAGCCAGGAGACAGGAGACAGGAGGAGACAGGAGACAGGAGCCAGGAGACAGGAGACATGAGACAGGAGCCAGGAGACAAGAGCCAGGAGACAGGAGGAGCCAGGAGCCAGGAGACAGGAGACAGGAGGAGACAGGAGCCAGGAGACAGGAGGAGACAGGAGACAGGAGACAGGAGGAGACAGGAGCCAGGAGACAGGAGACAGGAGACAGGAGGAGACAGGAGACAGGAGCCAGGAGACAGGAGACATGAGACAGGAGCCAGGAGACAAGAGCCAGGAGCCAGGAGACAGGAGACAGGAGATAGGAGCCAGGAGGAGAAAGGAGACAGGAGGAGACAGGAGACAGGAGACAGGAGCCAGGAGGAGACAGGAGACAGGAAACAGGAGGAGACAGGAGACAGGAGACAGGAGCCAGGAGACAGGAGGAGCCAGGAGCCAGGAGACAGGAGACAGGAGGAGACAGGAGCCAGGAGACAGGAGGAGACAGGAGACAGGAGACAGGAGGAGACAGGAGCCAGGAGACAGGAGACAGGAGGAGACAGGAGACAGGAGCCAGGAGACAGGAGACATGAGACAGGAGCCAGGAGACAAGAGCCAGGAGCCAGGAGACAGGAGACAGGAGATAGGAGCCAGGAGGAGAAAGGAGACAGGAGGAGACAGGAGACAGGAGACAGGAGCCAGGAGGAGACAGGAGACAGGAGACAGGAGGAGACAGGAGACAGGAGCCAGGAGACAGGAGGAGACAGGAGACAGGAGGAGACAGGAGACAGGAGCCTGGAGACAGGAGGAGACAGGAGACAGGAGACAGGAGCCAGGAGACAGGAGACAGGAGCCAAGAGACAGGAGCCAGGAGACAGGAGACAGGAGACAGGAGGAGAAAGGAGACAGGAGGAGACAGGAGACAGGAGACAGGAGCCAGGAGACAAGAGACAGGAGACAGGAGACAGGAGCCAGGAGACAGGAGACAGGAGCCAGGAGGAGACAGGAGACAGGAGACAGGAGGAGACAGGAGACAGGAGACAGGAGACAGGAGACAGGAGACAAGAGACAGGAGACAGGAGACAGGAGCCAGGAGCCAGGAGCCAGGAGACAGGAGACAGGAGCCAGGAGACAGGAGACAGGAGGAGACAGGAGGAGACAGGAGACAGGAGACAGGAGGAGAAAGGAGACAGGGGGAGCCAGGAGCCAGGAGACAGGAGCCAGGAGACAGGAGACAGGAGACAGGAGACAGGAGACAGGAGCCAGGAGGAGACAGGAGCCAGGAGACAGGAGCCAGGAGGAGACAGGAGACAGGAGACAGGAGACAGGAGCCAGGAGACAGGAGCCAGGAGGAGACAGGAGCCAGGAGACAGGAGACAGGAGCCAGGAGACAGGAGACAGGAGGAGACAGGAGACAGGAGCCGTCAGAAATCCCACCTCCATGTTTCAGTAGGACTGTGTACCTGTCTCTGGGATGTGTGGCGTATTGTAAACGGGATGAGTTGTGGTATTTGTGAAGTAATGGCTTTCTTCTGGAAACTCGGCCATGCAGCATATTTTTCTTTAAGTGCCTCCTTATTGTGCATCTTGAAACAGCCACACCACTTTTTTCAGAGAATCCTGTATTTCAGCTGAAGTTATTTGTTGGTTTTTCTTTGAATCCCGAACAGTTTTCCTGCAGTTGTGGCTGAAATATTTGTTGGTCTACCTAACCTTGTTCTGGTATTAACAGAATCTATTATTTTGAACACTGCTGATTGGCATTCTCAGTTCCTTGGATATCTTTTTACAGTTCAATTATCTTTTCCTGCAGATCCTTTGAAAATTCTTTTGCTTTCCCCACGACTCAGACAGAACCGTCAGCAGCTCTGGATGAAAGATGCACTGACGTCAGACCAGAAACTCACTGACCTTTTATAAACACACTGATTACAAACAGGTCACAGGTGAGGAGGGTTACCTTTAGGAGCCTTTCAAACCTGTTTGTGACACTTATGTTCTCAGGACAAAATCACCAGAGTATTTAACCTTTTAATGAGGGTCATTTGGGTAGTTTCGGTAGTCATTATGATTTAATAAGGGTAAACAGTTGTTTTACAATAAATCGTTTCACCCAACCACAAAGAAATGTTTTTCTGTAATCATAAATATTCTTCTAAATATGGCCCAAAATAAAAATCACAAGTTCTGCCCGGGTACTTATGAGCACAGCTGTAATCTTAGTTTTTTTTGTAAATTTATTTATGTAGTTCTATGTTGGTTTTAACTGCCCTGGACTGACTGCACTCGCAGCAGAAGCACAGCAGCAGGTCCAGCAGAGTCTCCACATCAAGACCCAGTCCAGACCGGTCCGGGTCCGAGACCAGGTCCTGGAGGCGCTGGAGGCGCTCCTCCGCAGACATTCTGGAACAAGACAGGCCCTAGACCAGGACTGGAACCAGACTAAACCAGGACTGAACCAGGACTGAACCCGGACTAAACCAGGACTGAACCAGGACTGAATCCAGACTAAACCAGGACTAAACCAGGACTGAACCCAGACTAAACCAGGACTGAACCAGGACTGAACCCGGACTAAACCAGGACTGAACCAGGACTGAACCCGGACTAAACCAGGACTGAACCAGGACTGAATCCAGACTAAACCAGGACTAAACCAGGACTGAACCCAGACTAAACCAGGACTAAACCGGGACTACCTACTGAGCTACTGCCGTCAATTACTACGGATCAATTAATGTGGATCTTATAAGTGTAGTTAAAGTTGACCGAGCCGGGCAGTCTCCAAATGCACGAGGGGATCGTTGTCTTTGTACTCTGTAAATTCTGCACCGGAAGGTAATCTGTGTGTGTAATCACATTTCAGAGCCAGCAATTCAAGTTTAAAGGCGCTGTAGTTCTGATCGTTCTGCTCCGTGGCCTGTAGGCTCTAACTGGTGAAGGCATTCACCCTTCACCCGCTCGTTGCCCTCTTGTGACCAGACTGCCCCAATACCATCAAAACTAGCATCTGTGTAGCTTTTAAAAGGCAAAGAGGATTCAGCATAAGCCAACACCGGAGCATTCAATAGTGCAGCTTTCAGCTTTTCAAATGCTTGTTGACAGACCGCAAAGCCAAGAAAACATTCTGACAGTCTGTGGACCAATCCGTAACTGCTACAGTCGGGGTCAGTGGCCACTCCCTCCTCACTATTCATTCATTCATTTTCTACCACTTAGTCAGGTTAGGGGTCGCGGGTGACTGGAGCCTATCCCAGCAGCTTTGGGCCTGAGGCGGGGTTCCCACAGTGGCCAGTTAGTCGCAGGGTTAACATTTAGAGACAGACAGTGACAGACAACCATTCACTCTCACATTCATTCACTAGGAACACTTTAAAGTTGTCAATTAATCCTATACATGCATGTGTTTGGACGGTGGGAGGAGTGGGGGACGTGCAGACTTCTCACAGAAAGACCGAAGTCGTCCGAGAATGTTTGAGTCGGCCACGTGCACCCTCCTCACTAATGTGTCCCAGATAGGTCACCTGCCGCTGGAAAAGACTGCACTTACCACTGATACCATGTTTAAGGGAACTATGTGTAACTTTTACAAAAACCTAAGTTACTGACACCAGTGGCCGTTAGGAGAACTGCAGTCAGTGTCCTGCTCACTGTCGCTGGTGCGTAGCCCTTCTTCGCTAGTGGTTACCGCACTGGTGCCAGCCAGTCCTCTGAGACAGATCAAAGAACTTACCGCGCCAATCATGGCAACGTCCTGGCACCACCTCAGGGGCTGTATAAACCACCTCGAACAGCTCAAAAGAGGGAAGGAGAAGCCCAGCTGGGCCTGACAGTAGGTGGGCTACACACACTCGTAGAACTGTAGTTACATCAATGGTCCCTCCCAGTCTGTTCAGGTAGGACACAACTATCCTGTTGTCCGACCTGACTATCACATGTCCCTGTTCCAAGCCGGGCAAAGCACAGGAGCACCCTCTGCACCGCCACCATCTCCAGTACGCTGATATGGGCTCGCGGTGACTCCCATGCCCGACCACCGCGAGCCGCCCAAGGATCTGCCCTATCGGGTGGACAAGACGTCCATGAACACCTCCACATAGTGTGGGACACAGCCCATGCGCACTCCCCGCCGGAGAACGCCATGTCCCGTTAAGCCCTCAGGGGCAGCGGGCCCTGCTTCGCATGGAATGCAGTCCCTGAGAGCCGTGTGCACATTGGCTGTGCATCCAAATCCAGCCCCAGGTACATCCCCTGTTTGGTGGGCAGCCACATGCTCTTGACCTGGTTCACTACAAACCCCGGCTTCGAGATGTGACACAGAACTCTGTCCGTATGCTCCACAGCTTCCCAGCGAGAGGGAGCAAGGACACACCAGTTGTCTATGTAGGTCAGAACCCAGAGACCCTGACAACATGCTGAGTAGATGCGTGGGGCGAAGGAGTAGCCAAGTCACTTGAATTGAAATCATAGGTCCCGCTGTCCAAACTGAGGGACCTCCTGTGCCTCGGCAGGACAGAGACGGAAACGTAGGCCTCTGCCAGGTTGATTGGTTTCATCCAATCTCCAGAATGGGCCTGACCATTAGCACACAGAGCCTCTGGTGGCCACACAGCCGCTGAGGACGCGCAGGTCAATTCTGAGGAATTGACAAAGTCTCTTGGAATAGAGACGAAACATCTTACCTTGAAAACCGAGCCCAGATGCTTTTACTTAAACCTTTTTTTCAAGATGTCCTGGATGACTGAGAACGTTTACAGACACGTCTCAGCTAAAGTTAATAAGAACTAATTAATGAACACAAAATTATTTACCTGGCCTAATTCCAACAGAGATTTATTGGGGATTTTAAGTAAATTTTGTTAATATCCACTTATTCAAATAATGTAGCCTTATAATCAAATTAAATTGTATGTAAACATGTAAAATTTGATTATATATAATTTAATAAAACCCCCCCCACCAGAGTTGTCATGTAGTAAAAACTTAGCTCTAGAGACCAGAGCCATCTTTTGTACCAGGCTGGAAACATGAGTTTTGTAAAGTTGCCATTGGGTTTCTGCTTTTGGAGCCTGCCCTCTGGTGGACAGGTTGCTGTATGTGAGCCCCATATAGAAGTATAGACTGGAGCACCAGCCGAGTCAGAGCACCAGAAGAGAGTCCAGCCAAATCCAGGTCAGAACCAGCTAGAAACAAGTCAAATCCAAATAAAATCTGTTCAAAGAAAAATAAAACCAGGGTATGTAACTTAAACTCGACACCCATCTACACTGAGTTTAAAGGTTCTAAACACCAATTCCAGTCTAGTTTAAGCTAGTTAAACCAGGACTGAAACAGGACTAAACCAGGTTTGATGGCAGACATTACCGGGACTCTCATTTTAAAAATTCTACAGACTTTTCATATTCTGATGGTAAACAGAGGTTGTTAATATTTTTATTGCTGCTTTTATCTGGCAATGTGCAGCCAAATCCAGGCCCTGAGATGCAGTGTATTCCATCTGATGTGAAATCCATGTCTGGTTTGAGTGTAATTCACCTTAATGTTTGCAGTTTGTTTCCCAAAATGGATGTGCTTAGAATTTGGGTGAATTTAACAGATGCAGATATTGTTGTGCTCTGAAACCTGGCTGACAAAATCAATCACTGATATGGATATTGGAATGGGTGGTTATAACGTGTTTCGTGCTGACAGACTAAGGAAGGGTGGTGGGGTTGCTATTTATGTCAAATCTAAATTTAATGTGACGCTAGTTGATTCAGAATCAATCGGTAAGCATCTGGAATCTTTGGCAGTGAAGGTGGAGTTGACCAAGGGCCTTTATGTTACTGTTGTTGGGTTTTATAGGCCCCCTTCTGCCCTGAGTACTGCAGACTCTTATTCAACTCTTATCTAGATTGGACTACTCTGAAATTATTTTAGCAGGTGATCTAAACTGGGACTGGCTGAAACCTTGTTCAGATGAATTTAAGTCATTTTGTGATTCGGTCAATTTTACACAATTAATGTTAATCAATTCTCCCACTCGTTTAAATCCTAAGTGCCATGAGAAATCCACCTTAATTGATTTAATTTTGACTAAAGTGATCATTGTGTTGTTGCTGCTGTAAGAAATACTAAGATGCCTAAATGTAAACATCGCATAATATGAGGAATCTCCAAACATTTAATGAACAGGGCTTTTGCCATGATTGGTTAAGTTGTGATTGGAGCAGAATAGAGCTCATTCCCGATGTGGAGTCAGCCTGGATCTTTTTCCGGGATAGTTTTTTGCAAATAATAAATAGACACGCCCCAAAAGAGATTCAGAGTTAAGGGGCGGGACAATCCCTGATTTTCCTCTGAGCTTGGAGATATTCTTCATGACCGCAATTTAGCTTGGGCCAAAGCAAGAAAAACGGGCCCTTCGTCTGATTGGCTTGTTTTTAGGCAGTTAAGAAATAAATGTTCTACTTTTATTAAGAAAGCAAAATCTGACTTTTATCTGTCAGTCACTACTAAAACCTTAAATGATCCCAGAAGATTTTGGAAGGCTGTAAAATTACTTTCTTTAAATAAAGATAGTATTAATGTTCCTTCTTTTATTATGAAAGAGTCTGTAGTAGTTCATGACAAGCTGGAGATATTGAATCATTTTAATGAGTGTTTTATTCAGTCTGGTTCTTTGTTTGACACTGCTTGTCCTTATACTGTGACACCTTGTAGAGATGTACCAGTCTCTACAAGTGTCTTCAATCTCACTCCTTTCTTAGTGGCTGACGGCTCCTGAAAAACCTCCAGGACCTGATCTTATAGAGCCCTACTTCTTAAAAACAGCTGCTGATTGTGTAGCCTCTAACATACCTTTTTAATCTTACTTTAGAGAGCAATACTATTCCCAAAATATGGAAATCTGCATTTGTTTGTCCGTTATTGAAAGGGGGTCAAATTTAAATAATTACAGGCCAATTTCTAATTTGTCTGTTTTGGCCAAAACGCTTGTATCCCTGGTGAGTGATCAGATGATAGACTTCTTACATGTACAGGACATTTTATCCCCAGTTCAGTCAGGTTTTAGAAAAAAACATAGTACCATCACAGCTGCAATGAAGGTGATAAATGACATCTCTGTTGCTCGTGACAAGAAGCAGCACTGTGCAGCACTTTTTATTGATTTGTCAAAAGCTTTTGACACGGTTGATCATGATGTTTTAAAGATTAGGCTTCTTAATTCAGGTTTTTCAGAGAATACTGTCTCTTGGTTCTCAAACTATCTTAGTGACAGAACCCAGTGCATTAAGAATGATGGTGTTCAATCGGGTATTTTACCAATCCTTAAAGGGGTTCCACAAGGCTCTGTGTTAGGCCCTCTTTTATTTACTATTTATATAAATAACCTTAATCGGCATGTGTCTGATGCAAACTTTCATTTTTATGCAGATGACACAGTTATTTACTGCTGTGCACCTTCTCTTAAACAAACCATTGCACATTTACAGGATGCCTTCACTGTGGTCCAAAACACGTCTCTACAGTTAAAACTTGTGCTTAATGCAGATAAAACCAAATGTCTGCTCTTCACGGCCACTCGGAATAGACCACTGAATGTTCCTCAGTGATTACTCTCGACGGACCTGAAATACAGACTGTTACAACTTATAAGTATCTTGGTATTGTTATTGATGAGTGCCTGTCATTTAAGCCTCATGTTCACTGTCTAGTGAGAAAGTTGAGGCTAAAATTGGGTTTTTACTTTTGAAATAAGCTGTGTTTTTCTTTTAATGTTAAAAAACGATTAGTGGCATCCATTTTTTTATCTGTGCTGGACTATGGTGATATATTATATATGCATTCATCTGCTCAATGCCTTCAAAAGAGTGACGCAGCCTTTCATGCATCGCTGAGATTTATTACTAACTGTAAAGCTCGCAGCCACCACTGTGAGCTGTACTCTGGTGTAGGGTGGTCTGCTCTGGCCACACGGAGGCTTTGTCATTGGTACATATTTAAATATAAGGGCTTCCATCCTATTTATGTTCACTTCTTATGAAAAAAGTGCTGGTCATTACTCTGTCCGTTCTCAGGCTGTTGTCTTGTTTTCTGTCCCACATGTCAGGACTGAGCTGGGTATTCTGCTCCCTTTACATGGAATGTGCTGCAGAACAACTTAAAACTTAGTAAAGTGATTCCTTTGAGTGCTTTTAAGTTAAGAATGAGATGTTTTGAATTGGACTCCCTCACGTGTCAATGTTTTTAACACTTGTGTGTCTTTGTATGTATGTAATGATGTAATGTAATTCAGCTGCCTATCTTGGCCAGGTCTCCCTTGCAAAAAAGATTTTTAATCTCAATGGGCTTCTCCTGGTTAAAAAAAGGATAAATAAATTTAAAAAAATAAAAATGGTGTATAAAAAAACAGAACCAGAACAATTTGAATAAGCTTACTAAACAACTCCAGGTTTTTACATTTTATTTCTTATTTTTGTTTTCATAAAATGAAAAAAAAAACATTTACACATTAATATCACAGGAAGTTAAAAACAAACAGAGGTCAGGGGTCATTTGGGGCCACACAGAGGTCACAGGAGTTGTGTTCAGGTGGAGTAAAACTGTCCGTTTGCTCTGCGTCTTTTCCGACTCTGCTGCTGCTCAAAAAACTGACGGATGTCGTCTGGGGTCACCACCTGAGGTCACATGACAGAGGGCGGGTTATATGAGCGGGCCACATGACACGACACATGGTCCTGTCTGGTCCTGGTCCCAGTCTAGTTCTTGTTCTGGTCATGTCCTGGGCTGGACTAACCTGTCCCTCTGCGGCAAACCTCTGCAGAAAGTCCTTCAGCTCAGTTTTCAGGTCATTGTACTCTGTGAAAAAACAACAGTTAGACCAGGGCCTGTAGGGGCCTGTAGGGGAGTGGTGAGTGCAGGGGGCCTGTAGGGGGAGTGGTGAGTGCAGGAGGCCTGTAGGGGGAGTGGTGAGTGCAGGGGGCCTGTAGGGGGCCTGTAGGAGGAGTGGTGAGTGCAGGGGCCTGTAGGGGAGTGGTGAGTGCAGGGGGCCTGTAGGAGGAGTGGTGAGTGCAGGGGGCCTGTAGGGGGCCTGTAGGGGAGTGGTGAGTGTAGGGGGCCTGTAGGGGGAGTGGTGAGTGTAGGGGCCTGTAGGGGAGTGGTGAGTGCAGGGGCCTGTAGGGGCCTGTAGGGGAGTGGTGAGTGCAGGAGGCCTGTAGGGGAGTGGTGAGTGCAGGGGCCTGTAGGAGGAGTGGTGAGTGTAGGGGGCCTGTAGGAGGAGTGGTGAGTGTAGGAGGCCTGTAGGGGGAGTGGTGAGTGCAGGGGGCCTGTAGGAGGAGTGGTGAGTGCAGGGGCCTGTAGGAGGAGTGGTGAGTGTAGGGGGCCTGTAGGAGGAGTGGTGAGTGTAGGGGGCCTGTAGGAGGAGTGGTGAGTGCAGGGGGCCTGTAGGAGGAGTGGTGAGTACCGTGGATGAGCTCCAGCTGTTGGACCCGGTTCAGTCGGTCCAGTACTGACATCAGAGGGTCTGAGCTCTGATTGGTCCGTTCAATTGACTTTCCCTTTGTCTCATAGGCCAGAACTGTGTCCGCCTCGTCCAATAGGAATAGAGCTCCCACCTCTGACAGCAACTTCTGAGGAAAGAAAAAACTGGGTAAAGACTAGGGATGGGTACCGAAACCCGGTATTAAACTGGCCCCGGGGCTAAATTATGAAAGGAATGATGTATTTTTGCTTAAGAATGTTATCGTGCACATTTTATCTCACCAAACATTTCTAATGTGCGATCATATTAAGACGTTTGTCTGTAAGATCTCTCATGCGCGCCGCGGAGGCTGTCAATCACACACACACACCACAAGAACGAGCGCGGCAACAGTACGAAAACTCCCGCTTAATACAAAGAGTGACGATGGCGGAGAGAGCAAAACGTTCCAAAGTGTGGTTACACTTCTCTAGAGTTGATGCAGACAACGCTCGTCATAAGTGCAACAAAATGTTTGCATGTAAGGGCGGAGACACAAGCAATCTGTCTAAGCACCTTTCAAAAGTGCATTATGTGCCGACAGAGAAACTGCCTAGCTAGCTCGTCTCTGGTTGTTGCCCCATCTACGTCTGGTATGTATGCTAAAATCATGTTGAATCAACGTTGTTCACTCATTTAAAATAAATGTAAAATCTCCCTGGTTTGTTAACCTTATGTAGAAATTCTGTTGATTTCTTTTGTTTTTAAAATTCCAAATAAAGAAAAATCAGTATGTAAATGTAAACATTTATTTGGCTAACTTAAATGCACAGCATTTCAGAACAGAATTAACATTTCAAAGCTGCTTTGAAATGTTAATTCTGTTCTCAACTTGTTCTTAAAAAAATAAAAAATAAAAAAAACACAAACACATAGTAAAGACCAGATAGAACCAGTTTACAACCAACAAAAAGCCAGGACCTGATCAAATCCAACTAAAACCTGATCCAGTTCATAAATAAGGCCAGGTGATGGTCCAATCAGATTTATCCATTGGTACCTGGCAATCTGAGCATGTGCAGAGCTGTGACCTCCAGCCTGATGGCCAGAACGTGGCTCCTGATTGGCTCCTGCTCCGACCATTCAGCTGCAGCTCTTTAAAATGGCAGGCATTAGGCTCCTCCCCCTGACGACGAGGGCGTTTACAGCTGGGCTCTGAGTTCGGCTGATGGATTATAAATGAACAGTAAAAAAACGTTATTGTGTCCCAAAAGTATATAGACCCTTTTCAAAGGGATAGGACACAGACTGTACACTGTGTGCACAATTATTAGGCAAGTTGTATTTTTAAATATTAATTTTGTTGTACAACTACAGAGCTCTTGGTCAATCCAAAATGTTAAACCCTCAAACCTGAACATTTAAGTAGTAAAAGTGAAGTTTTGTCTTAATTAAGAGAATATCTACATGTACACCCTTATTAGGCAACTATTAGTGTCAGAATTATTATGCAACTAAATGGAAAACAAAGATTTTACCATCTCACTTGTTTAGTTTCCTCTGTTAAAATGAGAATTCTAAAACAAACTCAAAATTTACAAATACATTTTTTTTTTATTTAAAAAAAATAAACTAAGTGACCAATACAGCCACCCTTCTTTTCAATAACAGTCACAAGCCTTCCATTCACAGAGTCAGTCAGTTTCTGGATCAGGTCCGACTAGTTCATCTTTAATAATACCAGTACCACACCTCCACCTGCTGGAGCTCTGTGTCTGTTACTGATCCAACCACGGCCCATCCATCTGGTCCATCAAGACTCACTCTCATCAGTCACAAAACCTTTGAAATATCTGTCTTCAGATATTTCTTGGCCCATTCTTGACCTTTGAACTTGTGTGTCTTGTTCAGAGGTGGTTGGGTTTCAGCCTCTCTTACCTTGGCCATGTCTCTGAGACTGAACACCTCGTACTTCTTGACACTCCAGGGAGGTTACAGTTGTGGAATATGGCAGCACTGGAGGATAAACGCTTACTGGCAGCTTCACGTTTGATTCTTCACAAATCTTTGGCGGTTAATTTGTGTCTTTTCTTCTCGACACGTTTCTTCTCGACCCAGTCGACTATTTGCTACAAAACGTTTGATGGTTCTGAGATCACGCCCCAATATCTGAGATATTTCAAGAGTGCTGCTCACTGTGAAAGACTTTTTAGAATTTTTGACTTTTCAGAGTCAGTTAAATCTCTTTTTTGGCCCATTTTTCCTGAAGAGTATCTGCCTAATAATTATGCACACTTTGATATAGAGTGTTGATCTCCTTAGGCCACACCCCTCGTTACATAAATACACATCACCTGATATGCATTAAATCCAATAAGGATTCAAGTTTATACAGCTTGGAGTTGGAATTATTATGGATAAAATGATATGGTCAAAATAATCACTTGCCTAAAAATTGTGCACACAGTGTATTTAGTCCCACCTCAGCTCTGGACCCCTCTGGATCAGGTTTAGTCTCCTCTGGATCAGGTTTAGTCTCCTCTGGATCAGGTTTAGTCTCCTCTGGATCAGGTTTAGTCTCCTCTGGATCAGGTTTAGTCTCCTCTGGATCAGGTTTTGTCTCCTCTGGATCAGGTTTAGTCTCCTCTGGATCAGGTTTAGTCTCCTCTGGATCAGGTTTTGTCTCCTCTGGATCAGGTTTAGTCTCCTCTGGATCAGGTTTAGTCTCCTCTGGATCAGGTTTTGTCTCCTCTGGATCAGGTTTTGTCTCCTCTGGATCAGGTTTAGTCTCCTCTGATCAGGTTTAGTCTCCTCTGGATCAGGTTTTGTCTCCTCTGGATCAGGTTTTGTCTCCTCTGGATCAGGTTTTGTCTCCTCTGGATCAGGTTTAGTCTCCTCTGGATCAGGTTTTGTCTCCTCTGGATCAGGTTGTGTCTCCTCTGGTCTAGGTTCCTCTGGTTTGGGTCTGGTCTGGTCTGGATAAGGTTTAACTTCAGAAACTGGACCAGCTGGAACTGAGCACAAGGGTTAGACCAGACTGAACCACGTCTAAACCCGATCTAAACAGGACTTACCGGCGATGTGGGCGGCATAAGTCCAGAGGAACAGGTTCCTGTTCATGCAGGACTCACAGATCATCTCCTGGAGCTCCACAGAGTCCGGGACTGGGACTCCCAGGTGCTGTGGACCAGACAGGATTAGGTCAGAGCAGAACTACGTTGGATCTAAATGTTGATAACAGTGAAAGACAAACCCGTCCATGGAGCCAGTCCTCACAGACCACACACTGGATCATCTGGTCTTCAACCTGCAACCACACAAGTCCTGGTTTAGCCCTGTTCGGCCTGGTCTGGACCTGGTTCTACCTGGTAAAGTCCTGTTTTATTTACATTTAGTCATTTAGCTGACGCATTTATCTAAAGCGACTTACAGTGCCTCGCGAAAGTATTCGGGGCAGAATAATTTTACACGCCCAATTTTTCAGTTTTTTATTTGTTAAAAAAAGTTTGAAATATCCAATAAATGTCATTCCACTTCATGATTGTGTCCCACTTAATGTTGATGCTTCACAAAAAATTACAGTTTCATATCTTTATGTTTGAAGCCCGAAATGTGGCAAAAGGTCACAAAGTTCAAGAGGGCCGAATACTTTCACAAGGAACTGTACACGAAGCTTCCATTCACCAGAGTCACAGCTGGAACACCACTGGAGGCAAGGTGGATTAAGTGTCTTGCTCAAGGACACAACAACAGTATAAACTGTGGGGAGAGCGGGAATCGAACCACCAACCTTCCGGTTAAGGGACAACTGCTCTACCACTGAGCTCCGTTTTACCTGTTCTTTGGGGTCTGGGTTTTAATAATTGGCCAATAATGGAAAAATTACCCAATGGCCCAATAATTTAACTTAACCCGGTTAGATATATATTATTATTGGTTATTATATTATACCAATGACAAAAATATCCACACACAGTGTTGTAAACTCTATGCACACATGTGAGTGCTCATCAGGGCTGCACACAGGTCTGTCAGATGTGTCTTTGCGGGTCAGTGAGGGGAGGGCATGCTAGTCATAGTCTCAAAACACAGCTGAACATTCTAGTTAAAAACAAAATATATCATGTTACTCGCTCAGATTTACACCAGAAGTGGATCCACAAGAAAATGGTGAGAATGAATTGAAATGCAGCACTAGCATAAAAACTTAACTGTTCATGGATTTATTTCTGAATGCTCTCAGTCCTGGTCAAGGTCATGTGCTTATCCACATACACTTAAGACTTTAGCTGTATTGCCCATTGACACCATGCATCTAATTTCTGTTCTGGGACACTGTTCTGTAAACTTAGTGGCATATTCACAGAAACTCAAGCACATCACAGTAAATCCAAAAAACTGCGTTGTTTAACAGGCGGACCAGGTTCCGCATGGGACTAGGAACAGTGACGGGGCCTTTACGGGACGAGGGACAGAGACCAGCTACAAAATGAACCATTGGAAGGGCTGGGTACCGAACTTCGATGCCTTTATGGTATTGAACGAAAAACTTCAATACTATGAGTATCGAAAAATTATTTATCTTTCGGTGCCAAATTTCGGTTCCAAAAGCCAAGCGCCGTGTTTTTTTTTGCCAAGCGGCTGTGTCTGTGTGAGCTTGTAGCATACGTGCATGTAAGGAACTACATTCGCCGTGATTGGCTGTCCACCACCACGTGACGTGACGGTGGGATATCTGAAGATACTCGCAGTCACACAACACAAGTGTAGTTAGTTAGTTGTTTTTCTCCAAACGTTCCAGTTTTATAATGCCAAAGAGATCTAAAGTGTGGCTACACTTTATAAAAGTGGATGCCGAGTCAGCAAAGTGCAACATATGCGACAAGTGTATTGCAACCAAAGCCGGCAATACCACAAATTTAATGAAGCATTTGACCATGCACGGGATCAATATGAAGGCAGAAAGTTGCACGGTATTCGACTGTAAAAAGAAGGAACCAGAGGACCCTTGCACCTCATCGGAGTCAAACCTGCCCCCTTCAACATCATCTGGCATTTCTGACATTGTAGCAGGTAAGAAAGGAAGATATTACCTTTTTAGCGAACAGAAGTTAAAGTACTTTAGTACTAAAGTGTCCCTAGTGAATAAATGTGAGAGTGAATGGATGTCTGTCATTGTCTATGTCTAAATGTCAGCTCTGCGACTAACTGGCCACTGTCCAGGGTGTACCCCGCCTCAGGCCCAAAGCTGCTGGGATAGGCTCCAGTCACCTGCGACCCCTAACGGGACAAAGCGGTAGAAAATGAATGAATGAATGAAAGTTAAAGTAATTGTTTACGCTAACGCGAGTGGTTTGAATGTGTGGATGCAACTCTGCGTTGCGATGTAACGTTACCCAGGCGCTAGCTTTAAACTTATTCTTTGACCAGGCAACATCTTTGTTTTTCCAACGTAACGTTAAGGTTTCACATTTTAGAAATATTTGACAGATAAGTGTAATTTCCCTACTTAAACCAAATGCATCCCCATGACGTTGACTACCACTTTATGTATGTTAGCTTGTGCTGCTAGTCGGTTGCTGTAGCGTTAGCGCTGTTATTTCCCCCTTCACATTAGCCTCTGCCTCCTTTTGCAGGAAGACATGGCGATAGAAGTAACAGCCAACAGCATGACCAGCACCTCCAGATTCAGGAGGAGATACAGCTCTACAGAGGTTTGCCGTGTACACTCTCTACAGTGAATCCAGCAACTTGGTGGTGGAGTAAGAAGGACACACTGCCAATGCTATCCAGGTTGGCAGCCAGGTTCCTCTGTGTACAAGCCTCATCAACGCCCTCAGAGCGTACATTTTCTACGGCTGGGGACACCATTAGCCAGGAGCGGACCTGTCTGTTGCCAGAAAAAGCCGACATGTTGATCTTTCTGAAGAAAAACTGATTTGATTTTGCACTAAAAAGTTTTTTTTTTAATTTTTACATTCCTTTGAATTTTAGTTGGTTCAATATTAGGATGTACACAATATAATTTATTTATTTATTTATAATATGTTCATGTTGTGGCAAATAGGTTTCTCTTTTTTTGTAACTTTTGGCCAAGTTAGGATTGATACGATGTGTGAAGTGTTACCAGAATTTGTTTTAATTAAGATGAAAGATGATTTAATTAAGATGATGAAAACACAAGTTTTGTGTTTAATGTATTTGTGTTGATTTTGAAATGGATTTTAAAACACATGGTATCGAAAAAAGTATCGTTAGGAACCGGTATCGAAACTGAGGTATCGAAATTGGCACCGGATCGAAAGATTTTGAACAATACTCAGCCCTAACCATTGGCTTTCAATTAAAGTAAAAACAGTTGTTAAAATACTCCCAATCAGTATGTGTTTTAGGTCAAATCTGTAAACAACAACTAGTGAGACTAAAACAAGAAATTTAGATTAAAAAAAGATTGTTGCCAACTACTACTTTTACTTCTGCTACTAATACAACATCACATTTACATAGTCCGCATAGACGCTCTACATTTCACTCCACAGTCACACACTGGTGGTGGTAAGCTACATCTGTAGCCACAGCTGCCCTGAAGCAGCCATTCCGTGCCTATCACCAAATACCTTCACTAAACATTTCTGTGACGGTTCTCAGTCGTCCAGGACATCTTGAAAAAAAAGGTTGAAGGAAAAGCATCTGGACACAGTTTCATCTCTAATTCACTAAACATTCATACACCAGTGCCACAAGGATGGTTAAGTGTCTTGCCCAAGGACACAACAACAGTATGAACTGTGGGGAAAGCGGGACTCGAACCACCTACCTTCTGATTGTAGGACGACCGCTCTACCACTGAGCCATTGCACCCACAAGAACCAAACTAGAACCAAACTGATCGAGAGAACCTGTCTTCTGACAATTGTTAAGTGAATGCTAAGCTAAATCACTTGTAGATATTTCTCATATGACCACCTGCTCCATGGACACCTTAAATATCACAAAAATAGAATTCTTAAAACAGGTGGGCTGGGATGGCAGCATTCAAATACCATAAAACAAACTTAATACTTTTACAGTCTATGAGAAGACGAAAGGTGAATTACAGATGTTTTAATAGTTTATATAACATTTTTGTAACCCATACATGCAGCAGCAAAAGATTAAATTAAATTAAATGAGAAGGGTTGGGAGCTGTTTTAGTGGACGTGAAATAATGCACATGCTTGTTTACCTGGTTCTTGTTTCCTGATTTGCCGTTATAACTAAACTAAGCAATGCTAGCAACAAAGTTGAAAATTAATCCTACAAACAAGTAACAGACATGCCTCCAGCGCTGTAGTGCAAGTGAAATGTTTGTAAATGATCCTGTGCAGCCGTTATACACGTGTTTATTCTTTTATGTGCAGATTAATGGTCTGTCCAGATATTAGCGCTGTGTACTTCTAGAATGTGCAGACACTGGCGATCCTGACTTTATTTATAATGTACTTGTTTTTTTTTCTATTATAATTATCTCTACTATTATTTTATTTCTATGGACCAGATGTTCTGTGTCCCTAATAAAGTTTGAATAGAATTTACAAAAATGGCAGAATGCATATGAACCAGAGTTTGTGAGCTGAGCGGGAAGTATTTCATAATTACTCCGCTCAAGCTCCGCTCTGGGTGTACAATTTTCCGCTCCTCGCTCCCCTCCCCCACTCCGTCCTTATATGTCTCGCTCCGTTTTCACTCCAGGGTATTTTTTTTTTTTTTTTTAATAACACCAGTGTCTGATCAGAAGATGCATGTAGTGAAAACGAATACGCAGTACTCAGAGTCGTGATTGGTAATTGAGCGATAGTGGAGCGCTTCGGAGCGGGAGAAAATCACAACGCTCCAACATTTAAAAAATCCGCTCCTCGCACCTGGCAGAATCACACAACTCCGCTCCTCGCTCCGCTCCCACTCTGCTCCGCTCACATACTCTGGACCTCACAACAGTGACCGAATGTTTCCTCCCGTGAGCCTCTGGGTCTCTGCCTCCAGCAGGCCGCCTCTCAAGGACGACCAGTGGACAGTGCCCTACCCCATGTGTATACCACCTCCTTCCACAGCACACCCGCTCCCCCCGCTCGCCCCATGATCTGCAAGCAGCTGCCGGCCCGCAGCAGATCAGACACATAAACCTGTTTTTACACATTCTCACAATATAAACAGAGCAGGTACTAGCCCATGCACTAATCAGCTAAAAACATTTCTCAATAGCGTGAGGCTTGGAACTAATACTGATAAATTTGTATGTCTCCAAGGAAAACCAGTGCCATGGTAACCAGAGCGGGCGGAGCTATGAGAGGAACAGAGGTGGAGGGTGGAGGTGACTACACGTGCTTCAGATGTGGCACGAAAGGGCACTGGGCCAGAGAGTGTGGAGTGAGAGGGGACATACCAAAATGCTGAAGCTTGAGACCCAGGCCACAGCAGGAGCGAGCCTGACTGGACATCAGGAGTTCATGTACGCACACTACATGACACACACATAGTTCCACTTGAGACGCAAGTGAAGACACAGACCAGAGTAGAACAAGAGGGCCATAACTTCCCAAACAAAACAGGTATTTGGCAAAGACGGAAGCATTGAGGGGCGTGTCCAAATCTACTTTTTCCAATTTTCAGGGCGAAGATGGTGGGACAAATAAACAGGACTTGAGCTGGCGCAGCTACCAAGAGGCAGGACTTATGTGTTATGTGTGTTTGCTTTTAACCAATCACAGGGCTTTTCTGGTCTGGTCATGGTTTTACCTGGTCTTCTGGGTCTCGGTTAGTCCTGGTCTGGTCATGGTTTTACCTGGTCTTCTGGGTCTCGGTTAGTCCTGGTCTGGTCATGGTTTTACCTGGTCTTCAGGGTCTGGATATGGCCGGCTGCAGATGCAGTAAAGTCCAAAGAAGTTCTGGCTGTATTTGTTTCCATTGTTCAGCTCCTCCTTCTCCTGCATCAAGGAATCATGGAAAATTGATTTAAAAAAGACACAAGGAATCATGGAAAATTGATTTAAAAAAGACACAAGGAATCATGGAAAATTGATTTAAAAAAGACACAAGGAATCATGGGTAAGGGAGAGAGTCCTGTTCCGATACAGTCTGTTGTATTTAAACCGGACTCTTTAGTTTTCTCATGTAGCAGGTTCCCAACCCCCGGTCCGAGGAGCGCTTGTCTACAATCTTTCGGGTGTTTTATTTTGAAATAGTCTACTTCTTCACCGCTCGGGTCAGACTCACTGAGTCACTCAAATGCTGCTGAAAAATGAATTTTAAACAGTTTTGAATGTTGTAATTAAAGTACATGTCCTTAATAACAGGCCGTCCATTATTCATTCACTCCACAGTCACACACTGGTGGTGGTGAGCTACATCTGTAGCCACAGCTGCCCCGGGGCAGACTGACAGAGACGTGGCAGCGGCCTCTCCAACCTTCACCCCATACATCCACTAAACATTCTTACACATTCATACGAGGCAGGTTGGGTTAAGTGTCTTGCCCAAGGACACAACGACAGTATGAATTGTGGGGAGAGATGGAATCGCACCCACTACCTTCCGGTTGAAAGACGACCACTCTACCACTGAGCCATTCATGTTCATCCGAGCAGTTTTTGAGTTAGAAGAGCCGCTTTGTCATTTTCTTTTACAAAAACCGTCCTCACACGCAGCTCATTAATATACATATTATATTTTGCTCAATGAACTCAGTCAGTCACAGGAAAACCTGTCAAATATCCTGAGTCGAGTCCCATACACGTAAGTGGTCCATCGTAAAAGATGAGGACCCATTCTCTAATCAACACAAATAATACAAGACAATAATAAAGATTATTAGACTCACAGGACACAGTTTACAGGTCAGGTCCTTGAACTTTAAGTTCCCACAGTCGCAGCGGAAATTTCTGTAACAGAAAAAAAGAATACAGTCTTTAAACCCTAAATATAAACCACAGACCTACAGAACAAACTCTGGCACAGATCTGGTTCAAAGTCAAAGTCAAAGTCAAATTTATTTCTATAGCACATTTACAGATGGCTGAGCCACACCAAAGTGCTTCACAATAAAATGCTAAGTGCAATAAACAAAGGAAGACAAAGAAGAAATAATATTCATAATATATAAACAGATTAAAATATGGTTCAGTCCTGGTTTTTCCTGAGCCAGCAGGGTTCATTCATTCAACTACAACAAGGAGCATCAGAAATCCAGTGAAGTTCAGCAGACATCAACTTAAATAGATAGCAACAAGCAACAGCTAATTAGAGAACAGACTCCAGAGAGGAACAAGTCCAAACTGAACATCTCCTGCAGAGCCCAAAGACCAAGCTAAGGTCTTTCCAAAGGCAGAATCTTCAGAGTAAACCTGGAGCTCTGGAGGAACCACAAATAGATTTAAACTATGCAGGAAATTACGCATCTGCTGCATGCACCAGACTGTAGCAGCTGCCACTGAGCTGCTGAGAGAGTTATGGGACAATTGAGTGGCTGTGGTTATCCTTCAAAGAAAGGCTAGAAACGTTGCCAACAGCTGTAGTACAACTCACGTTTTGTTTCTCAAAGACACGATCGTTGGAGTCACAAATGTTAGTAAATTCTCTAAAGTTACTTTCTTCACAGCAGCTTTTCTCTGATGCAGCTCCAGATGAAACTCTGTTTAAAGACACCAGCCTGGTGCCAAGTAGGGATGGGCGATATGGCCAAAAATCCATATTGCGATATACATTGCAGCCTCTTGCGATAACGATATATATTGCGATATATAAATTATAATAGAATAATTTCAGAACAGGTTACATAGATCCTAAGGAAAGCCAAACTGCTAACTGTATTTTTTAATGTTATTCCTGTATTCCTGAAAAGGAACTCACAATCTTCTTGCATAAAGCAACAGCACGGTCAATTCGGGGATCTTTCACACTTTTTTATAGATTTTATATGTTAATTTAATCTATAATCTCACTCTCGCGCGCTCTCTCTCTCTCTCTCTCTCTCTCGCTCGCTCGCTCGCTCTTTGGCTGCATTGCCTGGCAGCTTATGCTAGCTCCGTGACTTCACGGAGAGGTAACACGACTAATCTGTTGTACTACCCCAAAACGAAACATGTTACTGAATACCAGCTTTGCCAGCTCCGTGAAGACTTCACGGAGCTGGCAAAGCTGGTATTCAGTAACATGTTTCGTTTTGGGGTAGTACAACAGATTAGTCGTGTTACCTCTCTTAGCCGGAACTGTTGCCCCACACACTCTACAGAGTATAATTTGCTGCTGTACGTCAGACGGCTTAAATCCGTATTACGTCCAAATAATGGATGTTGCGTCTTTTTCACCAGCTCCTCCGTTTCGCTTTCAGCCATGTTTCAAGCTGCAGCTCGTGGCTGTAAATTTTGCGGGGAAATTGCGTCATCAACATGTATTATCGCGGTAGTGCAATAGAATTAAAATCTCTATCGTATGCCAATTTTTTATCATTTATATCGCATATCGTTCATATCGCCCATTACTAGTGCCAAGAAAGTTTCTATTTCTAAAATATGTACAGACATGACAAGACATTTATTTTTGTATAGCCCAATATCACAGCCACTCAACATCAATGTAGATGACCGATGGGTTGGGGGTCTTCATACTGGAGCAGAGTCCAGGTGGGGAGAACAGGTGAAACTCAAAATATTAGAATATTGCGCGAAAGTCCGTTTATTTCAGTAATCTTTCCTTTTTTTTTTTTTTAAACTTACTTTTTTGCTCCCTCGGACACACAAAAAATGCTTCTTTAAAAATTGCCATAGAAATAGTAAGTCAACATATTTTTTATTTTTATTTTTATGAATATCATTTTTGACTTCAGTCTTCACCATAAATAACAAATATTTATGAATTTTCTTCTTTCTTAACTCTTAAATGCCAGGCGTAGCGTGGTAGTGTACTGAAAAAAATGCATTTTGAGGGAGTCATTGGCACATAAAAATGCCTAAGGGACTTAGGTGGGACTATTTTTTTATTATTTTTTTTGCTTATTAAAAAAACTTTTCATTCACCCCAAAATACACAACCTGCCCTAATCTTATTCCATTTGCATCCACACAGACAAAGTTATGCTAAAACAAAACAACACAACAAAAAAAACTAAAACAAAATGTGTCAAGGGACCCCGGAGGGTTAAAGGCTCAGGAACCCTTTGCAGGTGTTTTGGATAAATGAGCTGATTAGAGTTGAAACTTTGGGCTTTTCATAACTTAAGCCATCATCATCAAAATTATCACAAATAAAAGGCTTGTAATATCATCCATTTCTTTGTAATGAGTCTTAAATAATACATTAGTTTCACCTTTTAATTTGAATTTACTAAAATAAATGAACTTTTGCACAATATTTAAATTTTACCTGAGTTTTACCTGAATTCCACTGATAAAGGAACTCTGTAATAATTCACAAGACTTTAGTGATACAAGTATTAATATAAATAAGCTTACGTAGTTTATTCAACAACTCTTGTTCTGTTAATGACCAAAACTAACTGGATTATTATTATTTCTGCCTCAGAAGGAACGCTCTCATATACGAGTCTGTATGATTTAAGGTAGTAATGGGCGATATGAACGATATGCGATATAAATGATAAAAAATTGGCATACGATAGAGATTTTAATTCTATTGCACTACCGCGATAATACATGTTGATGACGCGCAATTTCCCGAAAATTTACAGCCACGAGCTGCAGCTTGAAACATGGCTGAAAGCGAAACTGAGGAGCTGGTGAAAAAGACACAACATCCATTATTTGGACGTAATTCGGATTTAAGCCGTCTGACGTACAGCAGCAAATTATACTCTGTAGAGTGTGTGGGGCAACAGTTCCGGCTAAGAGAGGTAACACGACTAATCTGTTGTACTACCTCAAAACGAAACATGTTACTGAATACCAGCTTTGCCAGCTCCGTGAAGTCTTCACGGAGCTGGCAAAGCTGGTATTCAGTAACATGTTTCGTTTTGGGATAGTACAACAGATTAGTCGTGTTAACTGTAGTGACCAAGGACACCAGATGGAGGTCAACCAGAGTTTGCAGCACTAAAATTGTCAAACCCCGGCAATTTAAGCTGTAATCCACCTTCTCCAAACACAGGAAATGTTTTTTCTTTGCCAGCCAAAGGACTTTTAAACAGACACAGATGGCAGCTGTCATTCCAGTTGTAAATCTTTGAGATAAAATTGTTTATCTAGCTCTACAGAGAAGCGTTAGGACTGGTTCAGTTTGAACATCGGAATGCTTTGATCCAACCAGGATTTGAGACAGTATGAACGTTACAACACTGCCCCCTAGCGACAGTATGGAGGAACTCTGCTAAATACTTTCTCAATAAAAACTGACTTTTAACTTCCATGTAAACGAAAAGTTTACCAAGGGACTCGGACATTTCAGAAATGAACATCTTTGTTTAATAAAAGAAAATGTTTAAATGATGAATTAATGTTTTTCCTCACAGGATTTAGAGTCACGACGAAGAATCCTTTCTTAAATCAGTTTTACAAGCTTACAGTTAATAAAATGATTGAATGACTTTATACTTGTTACAACATGTTCAAAATGCATTCTATCGATACCAATCTGCAGTATCAAATTTAAATGTATGCTTATGATTGTGTAAAGGCTAACTATTCATTTAATCTTGTGGAGGAATAGTGTTGAATAACCAGGCGTTTCCCCAAACCAACAGAAACGCCCAGAGACACACCCCCTCTCTAGCAGAACAAAACTTCCGAGCACGCCGGAAACGCTCTCTTGCCTCTTGTTCTCTTGCTTCGCTTCTATTCAACGCGCTCTGCGCGTGTGCTTTTACTCTTCTCCTACTTTACTTTCAAAGTTAAGACCCGTCGCGAAACCACGCAACGTGAATTTTTATTTTTCTTTAACAGCCACGCATTAATGATTTTTGAAAAACTCTCGTGACGTAACCTGCACGAGGAAGAAGACATTTTTGTAGTTCTCTAGACAACTGAGAACTCCACATGGGCCACAGACGCTCTAAGCCAGAGGAAAACGATTCCTGAGACGCTTTTCAAGTGATCAATTTTTGTGTTAAAAGACTCTTGTCCCAACAACGGGTAGGAGCCTGCCTTACACTCCCAGACCGTGACAGAACGCCTTATAGACCCTACGTTGGAGCTTCCAGGCTCCTTTGGGGATCCGTGTACATGTGCCGCCATCTTGTCGTCACCAACAACCCGCTGAACCGGCTAAAATTCTGGAGCACCACTTTGGATCTTTGGCCTGAATGCTGAGGTTCGCAAGACGACTAGAGTGAGTTAAGCACATGACACTGAAGTTTGGCGTTATAAAACTGTACACTGTCTTGAGTAAAGGTCCATGCAGAACTTAATTTATATCCATGTCCATTCACATATCTCATACAAACCCGTCGTAATAATCCGGTAATTAAACTCCCAGCCGAGTTCTAATTAGTCGAAACATTCTCCTCCACAAAGTTAGATTCAGTAATTTGTTGTTTTTCATTTTGTGTTAATTATTATTCCATTATATGTCAATAATTTACCCTTTTGTGTCCTTCCCCATTCATCAAATGTGTTAACCCTGTAGAATCTTTAATAAAACCCCATAAAATTTTAAAGATTTTGATCTGGTTTTCTTTTGATTATTTTCAGAATTATATTCGAAAACAGGTTTAGAATTCTCTTCCTTCAGATTAATTGAGACTTAATCAATATAATCAGTTTTCCAGAATCATCTGGTGGTGCCCCTTTTAACGAGACAAATTTGATAATAAAATATTAATTAATAATTTACCCAAATTAATAAATTAATATTTCTTATCATCTCATATTATAGCTCATACGCTACAGTATATTTTGACGCCCCGTGCGAGACCTGAAAGTTTGTTCTGAAATTAATCATTTTATAATTATTCAGTAATACTTTGAAAAACCCAAAATCGCTGTTCCACTGAAAAGCTGTGTTTTTGTTATCCTGGCTGTGTCTGAAGCAATGTGGTAAATGTGTGTGTGTTGTGCTGCTTGGTTGTTATAAAGCGCTTGTGAAATTGTTCTCAGAATTTGAAATTCAGCTGGCCTGATATTTTATAAACTCCGAGAATTGTATCCTTGTACGTACAGTAATTATGTCCTGTGAATTCCAGGTTGTTTTAGTGTAAGACAAAAACGCTTGGTTAAGAGTTGAAGCCGTCCAGAACCGGCTTTTGTTTGAGTTGTTGATATAAATGCATGCTTACACGCTACAGTGTGTTTTAAATGGCCTTATGACAATTTAAGAATTCTCGCGTTACACCGAAATTCAGAAAAAATTGTCCAATATCACGTGAATTTAGACATATTTTCTTAGTCATGCGTTACACGAGACTAAAGATTAATTTGTCCGTCTAGAGAAGTTAAATCTGTAGGCGCCCAACGGATTTAAGCCATACCTAGACTTACGGAGGCTTTAGCACTGCTAAAACCCCCATGCTAACCAGCAGACCGCTGTGTTAAACTTTACTGCCTTTGTGCAAAAACTTTCTGGCACACCACGCTGCTTTGTGTAAAGAGGCCACGTGCTTGTGTTAAAAACGTGACCCGCTGAGGTCTTTGTTTAAACGTGTAAGGCTCGAGGCCTATCCTTCCCTTGAGTGAAGCTAAAGAGCTAAGTTCAGCTTACACGTCTTCCTGGGGGCGTGCCAGAAACGTCACCCCCGGAACCAGAGACTCACGAGAGCCTCGACTGCCCCCTTTGGAGAAAGGCGGCACAACCCAGACTCACCAAGAGTCTCTACCGCCCCTAGCGGAAACTAGAGGCGTAACACCCATAATTCCTTAGAGAGCTCTGTGCCTCCCCCTGGTGGCCACTCTAAGTAATTACACCCCTGTCCTGAAATTAATGACAAGCTTAGAGCTTCTTACAAACTTAAACAATAGTTTTAAAGCTTTCATTGACACCGAGATACCTCAGTAATAAAATTTTATTGGTAATTACCCTCTGTTTTAACCCACTCAATTCAAGGACCCCTATTAACTGCACTGCTGTTGGTTTAATGCCTGTTTTATCTGCATACCTGCAAACCTCTGCTATGATAATGCTGCTGTTACATGTTGATTGAATGTTTCTGATAACGGTTTAATGCACGATATGTTTTGAGACTGAACTTAACTCATATTGTTGTTTATCCTGCCTGTTTTGAGAAGCTTTGCAATTTAACCCATACATTTAATGCAAGACTGCTTTTGATCTTTCTCCCTGCATAGGATCTGTTAAATTCGAATGACGCATTAAAAGCTTGTTCACCTAACTGCATGAGACACCCACTGCTGTTAAAGTTAACCAAATAACTTATTCTTGCATGTGCCCTGTCATACGCTGTAAGATAAGCTGATTACATGCCTGCATTTTGAATTTAATTGCCATTGCTGATACCTGCTTGAAGTTGCTTGATTCATCAACTAACTTCTTTTTAACTGTATTGCAAGAATTCCTCCCTTGATTGATTTAAATTTGACTTAGTCAATTTAATCCACTTTTATTGAAATTTGGCATTTAATTGAAATTTTTAATTTCTTTTAAATTAATTTCAAAATTTTAATTTAGATTTTTAATTTTTGATTGTAATTTTAATCTTAATTTTAATTTTAATCTTAAATTACATTTTAAATTTTAATTTTGATCTTGAATTTTAATTTAAGATTTAAAAATTTTAATTTTAATTTTTTTATTGTTTTAAGTTTACTTTATTCTTTTTCTTAGCATCTAGAAACACCGTTTCTGCTTCAGTGAGGAATTCTCCTAAATACAGTCTGATTGTCACTTCTCTTCTCTTTGTGTATACTCCACAAGTATCCACTCTATCTTTACAGATAAATCCAATTAGCTGTAATTAACTTACTAGCCCAATAGAACCACATCCCTCAACATGTCCGACCAGTTCGCAGACTCGTCCAGTTCCATCAGCCCTCTAGACCAGTTAGATGAAGTCCTGAGTGAGTTAACAGAGAAATTAAGTCCCCAAAGCGTAAACTCTCTCCGGGCCACCAAGCCCGAAGAATTCAGTGCTACGCCAGGCTCCCTGGTTAACATGGCACTAACCACTGAGCCAAAGGACAAAAACCTAGCAACGCTGCTAGGGCAAATGGCCATTCTCATGCGCGCTCAACAGAAACACACAGAGGATCTCTTGAGACGAAGTCATGAGGATCTCTTGAGACGCAGTCATGAGGAAATGCAGAGCCAAAAACAGGACCTCGCCTCCCTTCAACGCGATGTTATCGAGTTGAAACAGGAGCTCCGGTCTACCAAGGAATCCTTGACTGATTCCGAAAGCCAAACCCAGGAGTTACAGACAAAACTCCAGGAAACTGAGGAAACCCTCAGCGATTTGAAGAAGGAACTGAGCGACACCCGAGATGCACGCGACGTAGCAGAACTCAAGCTCCGTCATCAAGCAGGTGAGTATGGACCTCTGCAGGAGGAACTCACCAAATCAGGACAAAGTGCACAGTTTGCCGCAGAAATGCTATCACAGGCAACTCAGCGAATAGAGTCCCTGAAAGCACAAATAACCGAAACCGCTCAAATGCAACCAGGTAAGACAACGGAGTTTAAAAGCACTCCGAACCTAGAGCCGGTTACTCCAGTATACCGACCTACAGAGTGTGAGGACAGCTTCCTAGAGGAAGCTACCTCGCAACCCCTCCCGGCGTTCCTACCTCAGCAACTGCGCTTTGGCGCAACGGAAAGAGGACGAGCCGTGAGCCCAACCCTCTTTTCGCAAGCTCCTCCCGGTAGACCACCGGACTTTTACCCCCATGCTACCACGTGGGGGCAATCGGACTTTGTCCCACAGGCAGCTCCAACTCGGAGACAGTGGGCTCACGGTCTCACTGGCCGAGACCTCGACAGACTTGCGTCCATATCACTCGCTTTGAGCCCCATCAAGGAGCGGCTCACGACACTAGCGCGTATCTTCGAGACATTGACTTCTATCTCAAAAGGCTACCGAACGCTACCGCAGAAGATCGAATCTGCTTAATTAAGCTAACATCAAGCAGAGATGTTAGTAGCTTTATCGAACGTCAACATCCTCGAGTCCAAGCTGACTTCGACCTCCTTCGTGAAGCCCTCATGGAGGAATTCTCTGACGCCACAGTAAATGTGGGTCTGACCGCCGCCCTGTTGGTCAAACAGGCACGGCAAGAGTCCCCACAGCTTTATTATCAACGCTTACGCAAAGCGTACTTTGGTCCACTCAATGAACCAGACATGGAGGAAGACAAAAATTTCAAAGCTCTTTTTGTACAAAACCTCCATCCAATTACTAGCCATCATCTTGGCGTTTCTGCATGTCCGCTTAACGCAGACCAGCCGCCAACCGCGAGCTGACCATGCGAGCATTCACTAAACAGAGGCTAACTCAGACTAGACATCGTGAGCCTGCCGCGCTCTTAACCGTAGATCGGAGTTTAGCACTCGAAGGAACACCCAGAGGTGAGCCAGGTCAACACCTGACCTGGACTGAACGCCGACCAAACGATCAGGGTCTTCAAAGAAACCCGGTTCGAGAATAAACCTAGAACCAATGCACACCGTAGCAAAGGGGTCCTACCCAGATCGTGAAGACCGGACAAATCATTCCGTGGGTCGCCAAGACCAACGATCTTCCGGCAGTCCACCTGCCAAAAGACGTAACAATGCGAGAGACCGAGCCCCTGAAGCGCCGACTGATCGCGCGAGAAACCCCGCTGGCGAAAGTAGTCTGACCACAGAGGAAGCTCTGGTCATAGAACGCATACTCAGACAAATGCGTGAAAAGTCTAAAGGTAAGGCTGATCTGTATGCTGTCGGAGTCTCTAAGCCCCCGATCCAGAAACAGTCACCACCACTCCAAGCCGACTTAACTCGCAATGTAAATGCAGAGTCCACCAAGGGAAGTGAATACACCCCGGACCTGTACTTAGGCTCTGACTATCCAGAGCCACCCAATAACACCCAGGACCCTACGGAGGAAAGTGACTCAGATCACAAAGACCACACTCCGTCTAGTGCCGTCCTGGCGGTTCGAGCGAACCCAAACTCTGGGCTGTGCCATGACCACACCCCGACCATCGAGTGTGAAACACCCTTTCACCAACTCTTGGGTCACCTAACCGAAAAGGGAGTAGCTCGGAAGCTTTACCTCTCTGTCTTGTTAGAAGACCACTTGATGCACGAAGCACTTCTCGACACAGCCGCTGACATCAGCCTAATCTCAGGCAGCCTGTTCAGATCACTTCAGGCTATAGCGAGAAGAGCTAACAGGGACTTGAAGTCCCACCCGGCGTCCTAGAAATAAGGCCTTACTCGGATGATCGGACGATCATCAACGAAGTTGCCTTAGTACAACTGTCCGTCGGACCAATGACACTGATACATCCAGTGTACGTGTCCCACCTTGACAATGTCCCACTCCTGATTGGCAAAGACATCCTCGATCGCTTCGAACCATTGATCGATTTCAAGCAGTTAAAGATTTCGAGAACCACTTCCAATCCTCTGACTGAATCTCAGTGCTATGCGATCGAAAGGTCCTCGCCAGTAGACAGGGTCGCCACCGACAACGCGGGAACTGCAACCACGCAACCTCGGTGCGAACCAAAAACCTTTGAATCGCGTGATAGCTTCTTATGCACGCTGGAAAACCCCTTAGTGATGACACCTAAAATCGTCAATGGCATCTCACTGGAAGCAACTCCAGTCGTCATGGCCTTATGGGCCGACAAATCTACAATCAGCCTAGAGCTGTATGACACTTTAACGCGGGTAAACCCGAGCCTGACCTTCGTAAAGAAACACCTTCGGTTCCCGGCTAACCCCACACCGACTCATGTGTTAACCACCGTAGGTCTCTGCTCTGTCACCGCACAATGGAACAAAAGAGAACTGACACGCCTTTGCTGTCATCCCTGATCTCCACGTTCAGTGTACATTGGGGCTGACGTGCTGGTCAGACTCGACGTCCAAGTTGATACCATCAACAACGTTCTTTGGTCCCTAACGGGAGTACAAAAAGATTCACCCGAGCTGACCGAAGAAAACTCGAAATCGGGACAAACCATACCCGACGTGTGCCAGGTAAGTAACGACTACCACCTCACGGTACCGCCGCGTAGCACCATGTCCATACGTTTAAAAGACGTCCCCGGACAACAAGCTAACTCCTCACAAGCGTTCTCCCAACCTTCGCCTCTGTTCTTTGAGTTAGGCTTGTCTGTTCAGGCAACACCCTTGGTCGAACTCCACTCTCGATCAACGCAGGTGCTAGTGCAGAACCCCACTGCAGATAGCATCCATGTCCCAAGATCCACCCCTTTGGGTTGGCTGGTCGACGCTAGATTTCATGACTGTGAGCTCAGACTCCCGGTCATAGGACGTATACCACCCTCACTCCTACCTGAACAGCAGGAGACCGAGGTCGTATACACTAAACCTTCCGGGGTAAGTGCCATCTACCCCTCACTTACGGTCGACACCGACACTGTCTGCAGGGTCGATCGGGCTGATAACAGGGAAATGGTCTTACAGACAGTCTCCCTGTTCTCCATCGATGCAGATACGAACTCGACCGCGACACTACCGAGTGACGTCACCACAGACGGTCCAGTAACAACAAAGACTGGCTCTGAAACCAAACCGGATTTGAGCCCAGTTGGAACAAACACTGGACCTGGCTGACGATCAACACCGAGGAGGAGCGACCTGGTGCGCCAGGCCCTCCTCAAATATCGTACATCCTTTGCGAAAGACTCCCTGGATTGTGGTTTGACTCCCATCCATACAGTCCGCATTCCAACAGCCGCAAACGCGCCTCCAGCTTATGTACGCCAATACAAAATACCCCTGGCGTCTTATGAACCAATACAGGAAATCATAGACGACCTTTTGAACAAGGGCATAATCCGCCCATGCAACAGTACTTATTCAGCTCCTATCTGGCCAGTACTCAAGCCCAACGGCAGCGGCAACTGACAATTGACTACCGTCAGCTGAACAAATCGTCCCCACTGCCCAGGTGGCCAATGACCCAACTTGGCCATGAACTGCCCAATGCGAGGCGCCAAGAACTTCTCTACACTAGATATAGCCTCCGGCTTCTGGACCATCCCAGTAGATCCACAGGATCAACACAAACTTGCTTTTACGTTCGCCAATCGGCAATATTCTTTCACCAGATGCCCATTCGGTACTTGAATTCCCTGCCGAATTTAACATCTTCCTGAACAAAGCATGCCCGGCTGCCACTAGCCGCGGGCGGCTCATCGTAGATGACATTCTAATGCGCACTGCGACATTTCATGCGCACATTGAAGAGATTGATCACGTGCTGGAGCAGCTCACTACCGCTGGCGCGAAGATCTCTCTGGAAAAATGTCAATGGTGTAGAAAGAAGGTAAACTACGTGGGCCTTCTAGTCGGCGCTGCTGGTGTTGAACCACAGGTCAGTCAACTTCAGGGCATCGCCAATCTAAAACCGCCATCCAACTTGTCAGAACTCCGCAGCTTCCTGGGAGTCTGCAACTACTCTCGACAATTCGTCGAGGATTATGCGGCACTGGCAAAACCACTGACTGACCTTCTCAAAAAGGACACCGCCTTTGAGTGGGGTCCCCAACAGGAACAGGCAATGAAGGCTCTCCAGCAAAAGCTGTGCGAAGCCCCTTGTCTGGCCTACCCGGACCACACCAAAGTCTTCCACCTGGAGGTAGGCTTCTCAAGCCACAGCCTCAGTTCAGGCCTCTATCAGGTCCACGACACGGACAAGAGAGTAGTGGCCTCGCCAGTAAAACTCTCCGGTCCAGAGACTAAGTACACGGACTGTGAAAAAGCCCTCCTAGCCACAGTTTGGGCTGTGAAACACTTTGCCCATTACTTAGGAGGCCAAAAGACGATTGTCAACACCAATCACCAACCGGTGACTTTCTTGACGAGTCAGAGACTCAGGGACGGCGTAGTGACTAACGCCCGTGTGGCATCTTGGCTCATGGCTCTCCAAAGCTTCGACGTGGAGATACGCTATGCCCAAAACCACAGGTCATATTTGGGCATGGAACTCGCCGCATGTCAACAATGCGCAATTGACACACCCGCCACAGCCGCCCCACCAAACGAATACACACCCACCGTACCAACACGCCACCACTACTTCGATGAGAACGTATGCCAAGACATGACAACCGCATATGTCGATGGATGCTCGTTCCACCACGAAGCTGTGTTTCGCGCCGGTGCAGGTGTGGTTTGGCTCAATGACACTCCCTATGAGCCACAAAAATTCCAGTTAGGACCCCAATCTTCGCAATACGCTGAGATTGCAGCTGTCCTTATAACCATCCAGTTGGCAGTGGCCAAGCAGATCAAACTGCTCGTGATTTGTACCGACTCAAATTACGCCGCCTCAGTTTCTCATGCCACCTGCCACTATGGAAGAACAATGGTTTTCTCACATCCGCGAAGAAAACCATTAAACACAAAGACATGTTCCTGGTATGCGACGGTCTGGTCGAAGACCACGACATGCAAATATACTGGAAGAAGGTCAGAGGCCACTCGCGGGCCCCTGGACTTGACAAAGATCTGAATGACCACGCAGACCGTATGGCGAAAGAAGGTGCTCTTGATGGTACGCCCTGGCATTTCCAGCCCGACCCCGTGTACAATCGACCCCTTCCCACCCATCCCACCCATTCTGTCTGTCTAGTCACACGATCAAAGGCAACCGACGCCTCGGTTCCGGCCCCAGCAGCTGCATTGGTGGTTGCTCCGACTTTGGCTGATTCCGACCTCGTTGCCCTTCAGGCAGCGGACCCGCAATCAACAAACTGATTCTCCATCTGTCAGACCCCGCGTCTCACACCGTCGAGACACTGACACTTCCTCCGACGCGTATCTCAAAAAGCTTTGGGCTGTTCGTGCCAGACTTCAGCTGCGTCATGGCTTGCTTGTCTATGTCTCTGATACCCTTACTTCACCTGCGTTCGTAGTGCCTCAGAGCCTAAGGGGGGTCATGCTAACGCACGCACATGACGCCCAGTAGCAGGCCACAGAGGTGTACGAGCAACACACCAGGCACTCCAGCAGGTAGCCTATTGGCCACAAATGCAAATGGACGTGGCAGAATATATCAAAGGCTGTTTGGTATGCTGCCAGTTCCAACCTGCAAGACCACTCCACCGTGCACCCCTACAAAGGAGGGGCATCTCATTCCCGTGGTCTGATCTCCAAATCGATTGGATGGGACCCCTAACTAAATCAACAAGGGGCAACAAATACATCCTAATGGTCACCTGTGCCTTCACCAAATGGGTGGAAGGACTTCCAGCCCCAAACGACACGGCACAGACCACAGCCTTTCTACTCATGAACCACGTGTTCTCCAGATTCGGCCTACCTTGCAAGGTCGATTCTGACCGTGGTACTCACTTTACGGCGGAGGTGATGGGACAACTGTGGCAAACCATGGGCGTGAAAGCGAACTTCCATGTCAGCCACCATCCTCAGTCCTCAGGCCAAGTAGAAAGAGCCAACCGAACGGTGATCGACATCCTAAAGAAGTATGTCGCGTCCAATCACCGAGACTGGGACGTCAAACTGCCCTTGGTCCTGATGGCTATCAGAGCCACGCCACACACGGCGACCGGAGTCTCCCCATTCGAGCTCATGACCGGTAGACAGATGACGCTCCCCCTTCACTTATTGTATCAACCAGGAGAGGCTAACATTGCTACGGCCTACACCCCACATCAGTACATGACTGATCTCCAAGCACACCTCAGAACCACCTTCGCCTTTGCCCAGGAAAAACTAGGCAAGAGTGCAGAAGGCCGGAAGGCCTATTATGACCAAAAGTCATCTAGGGATGAACTGCAGGTGGGAGACAAGGTGTGGTATTACATGTTTAGCCAACTCACCGGACAAACGAGCGGTGGTGCCAACCGACTGACGCGAAATTCCTCCCGCGGTTGGCGGGACCATACGCCATTGTCCAAGCTCTCCCCGTGGTGTATCAGATAAAGATCACCAAAGGACGAAAGAACCCACTCTCAAGTGGATACACGCAACCAGATTAAGTTACACAAAGCCCCATGGGATCTACAGGGGATGTTCAAACTCCCAAGTAGTTTCCACTAGGCCCCTCAGTCACAACTAACCACTCACTAACAACTGCTAACTCAGTCCTCTTTTCATTTTCCACTTTTCATTGGTAAACTGCGGGTAATTCAATAACTATAACTGGTAATTCTGGTATCCACTGTCAGTGAAACAAGTCTCGTTGCGAACGCCGCTGTGTGTACCTTGATCAACCTCGGGTCGTCCACAAGCGAATACTGTTAGTAATTCCACTGTAAAAGACGATCCTCGCAGGGCGCATATCAAACAACCACAACAGCAACTCCAAACGGTAGGAAAAACGTGAAGGACACTGTGTCAGTGGTAAACACTCACAGTGAAGCCCTGAACAAAAACCTCCGCGCTACAGACTTACTTCTGACCATTTTTCACACTCACTACGTACACACTCAAATGATCACGTTGCTGGTAAACGACACGCTCAGAGGTAACAACTTCTCAGTGAACAGCCTAGCAATAAGAATTAGATAGTGTGTTTCTTGTAGGATCACATATAACCATTATGTGCCTTATATAATTCCCATGTTTATCCTCATCCCTAAAATGCATGCAAACCCCTCCAAATTATGACCCACTAATGTGCTTCACGTTAGTGCAACCGACTTAATAAATTTCAGATAATCAACTTGAGACCTCTCTCTTGTTTATTTATCCCATTAAGTCCCTTTTTAAGCATTGAACTTAACCTATCTTTCTTGAGCCACAGATATAGGACAAACCAAGTGAAGACCACTTCGCCCCTATACACCCATGTGGTTTTATTTTTATTTTATTTTATTTTTCCCATGTTTACATCTGTACATGTATTATAACGCCAAACTCTTTCTGTGTCTTAACGTGTGGTTTGCTCCCTGGTCACGAAGGATGGTCGACAAAAAGCACGGAACCTTGCTTTGTGTCGAAAGGGGGGAACTGTAGTGACCAAGGACACCAGATGGAGGTCAACCAGAGTTTGCAGCACTAAAATTGTCAAACCCCAATTTAAGCTGTAATCCACCTTCTCCAAACACAGGAAATGTTTTCTTTTGCCAGCCAAAAGGACTTTTAAACAGACACAGATGGCAGCTGTCATTCCAGTTGTAAATCTTTGAGATAAAATTGTTTATCTAGCTCTACAGAGAAGCGTTAGGACTGGTTCAGTTTGAACATCGGAATGCTTTGATCCAACCAGGATTTGAGACAGTATGAACGTTACAACACTGCCCCCTAGCGACAGTATGGAGGAACTCTGCTAAATACTTTCTCAATAAAACTGACTTTTAACTTCCATGTAAACGAAAAGTTTACCAAGGGACTCGGACATTTCAGAAATGAACATCTTTGTTTAATAAAAGAAAATGTTTAAATGATGAATTAATGTTTTTCCCTCACAGGATTTAGAGTCACGACGAAGAATCCTTTCTTAAATCAGTTTTACAAGCTTACAGTTAATAAAATGATTGAATGACTTTATACTTGTTACAACATGTTCAAAATGCATTCTATCGATACCAATCTGCAGTATCAAATTTAAATGTATGCTTATGATTGTGTAAAGGCTAACTATTCATTTAATCTTGTGGAGGAATAGTGTTGAATACGAACCAGGCGTTTCCCCAAACCAACAGAAACGCCCAGAGACACACCCCCTCTCTAGCAGAACAAAACTTCCGAGCACGCCGGAAACGCTCTCTTGCCTCTTGTTCTCTTGCTTCATCTATTCAACGCGCTCTGCGCGTGTGCTTTTACTCTTCTCCTACTTTACTTTCAAAGTTAAGACCCGTCGCGAAACCACGCAACGTGAATTTTTATTTTTCTTTAACAGCCACGCATTAATGATTTTTGAAAAACTCTCGTGACGTAACCTGCACGAGGAAGAAGACATTTTTGTAGTTCTCTAGACAACTGAGAACTCCACATGGGCCACAGACGCTCTAAGCCAGAGGAAAACGATTCCTGAGACGCTTTTCAAGTGATCAATTTTTGTGTTAAAAGACTCTTGTCCCAACAACGGGTAGGAGCCTGCCTTACACTCCCAGACCGTGACAGAACGCCTTATAGACCCTACGTTGGAGCTTCCAGGCTCCTTTGGGGATCCGTGTACATGTGCCGCCATCTTGTCGTCACCAACAACCCGCTGAACCGGCTAAAATTCTGGAGCACCACTTTGGATCTTTGGCCTGAATGCTGAGGTTCGCAAGACGACTAGAGTGAGTTAAGCACATGACACTGAAGTTTGGCGTTATAAAACTGTACACTGTCTTGAGTAAAGGTCCATGCAGAACTTAATTTATATCCATGTCCATTCACATATCTCATACAAACCCGTCGTAATAATCCGGTAATTAAACTCCCAGCCGAGTTCTAATTAGTCGAAACATTCTCCTCCACAAAGTTAGATTCAGTAATTTGTTGTTTTTCATTTTGTGTTAATTATTATTCCATTATATGTCAATAATTTACCCTTTTGTGTCCTTCCCCATTCATCAAATGTGTTAACCCTGTAGAATCTTTAATAAAACCCCATAAAATTTTAAAGATTTTGATCTGGTTTTCTTTTGATTATTTTCAGAATTATATTCGAAAACAGGTTTAGAATTCTCTTCCTTCAGATTAATTGAGACTTAATCAATATAATCGGTTTTCCAGAATCATCTGGTGGTGCCCCTTTTAACGAGACAAATTTGATAATAAAATATTAATTAATAATTTACCCAAATTAATAAATTAATATTTCTTATCATCTCATATTATAGCTCATACGCTACATACCTCTCCGTGAAGTCACGGAGCTAGCATAAGCTGCCAGGCAATGCAGCCAAAGAGCGAGCAAGAGAGAGAGAGAGAGAGAGCGCGCGAGAGTGAGATTATAGATTAAATTAACATATAAAATCTATAAAAAAGTGTGAAAGATCCCCGAATTGACCGTGCTGTTGCTTTATGCAAGAAGATTGTGAGTTCCTTTTCAGGAATACAGGAATAACATTAAAAAATACATTTAGCAGTTTGGCTTTCCTTAGGATCTATGTAACCTGTTCTGAAATGATTCCATTATAATTTATATATCGCAATATATATCGTTATCGCAAGAGGCTGCAATGTATATCGCAATATGGATTTTTGGCCATATCGCCCATCCCTAATTTAAGGTCATCGTAATGGTTTATTAATATCCATTTACAATGGATTATGTTTCCACAGAAAGTCAAACTTGTCTCTCAGTCGTTTCATTCAAACCTGTTTCGTTCAGTTTAAAAACATGTCATGGTTGCGTGGCTCTCCAACAATTCACAAAGCATTATGGTCTATTTGACCGTCTACTGATCCCCACAGCTTTTACTTTTACTAATGCATTGTGAGAAACTTTGAGTGCACTACATTTCGGTCTCTAGACATTTGGACACAAATACAAAATGGCATAATCTCTATATAATGCACTATTAGTGATTCGTGTGTTGAACCGGACACAGCCACTGACCTCTTGGTGTAAAGCTCGTAGAGCTGGTGACCCTCGTGACATTTGTAGGAACAGGCCAAACAGATTCCTGCTGCAGCGCCCCCTGGAGGACAGCAGGTGCCACATGCATAGAGCGCCTGCCGTTTTACATGGCCCTGTGACACATAACACAGATTGATCTTTACGTTACAAGGCTATAGCTTGTATATATCTACAGTTACAGGTCTATAGCTCATATGTTTGAGTATTTTTGAAGAATATGATGGAGAATATTTCACAAATATGACATTTTCTGTAAGATGCATTTCAACAAACTAACATTTTGCAAAACTTTTATATTCCTCGAGTTTTATTATCTCTTACTTTATTTTTATTGTATGCTTTTGAGTCAAACAGAGGCACTCCCTGTTTTTATCAAAGAGAACCTTATCACAGACAAACAGAGAGAGGCCTAAAACCAAGTCCAGACCAGGTGCAGTGCACAAAAAATTAAAAAATAAAAATAAAACACGTGCGTACCTTCCATGCAAAAGATGGGATCTATAAAATTCCAACTAGGCCATGAAACTATCCCAACTCAAACTCTGACCGTGGCGTAAGCATAATCTGGAGACTTAGCTTACTGTGACTCTTATTACGCACGGCTCTCACAACCCAGCCACCCCCCCCACACATCGCAGACACACCACCATCGCGCTCCTCCATCTTGCTCCTGTTCTACTGCACAACAGTCCGTACAGCCTCAGACCGTGACTCTTCACTCATTACATGCCGTGGCTGGAAACTATCAGTGAGATTTTAAGTAGGCCTATTTGTTTTGTTTTTAATATGTTAAAATTGTTGTAATTTGTTTAAATGTAATTAAATACGTTTAAATTATTAAGAGGAGGAATACCAGTTTCGCTGCGATCATTTTACTCTGAAGAGCATCGTTCACAGTAAAACATATCCACCGGTGGTAATGCTGCGAGGACGGGCTCGTGCTCATGTTTAGGCATAATTCATTCACAAACGTATTTGGTTGAATGGAGGTGTGGAGAGGGCATGACATGAGACGGGTTTATGTACGCAAATGTCTGCTGCCAGTGGGATTTATAAAAGGGATATTGCTGCAGGTGAATATCCTGATTAATAATATCCTAATCAGGAGATTTTTTGGCGTGCGCCATTTTTGTCCACTATTGCACCCTCAGAGTGGACACTGCCAATATAAATGTTTATATTTGTGAAAATGTTTGTGTATTTCAATGTATTTTTCAACTGTCCTGGACACATTCCTGCACGGCCTGTCCGTCCTGGGAGTGGATCCCTCCTTCTGTGGTTCTCCCTGAGCTTTCTCTTTTTTCCCGGCTGGGTTTTTGGAGTTTTTCCTCTGACCCTGATGGAGGGTCTAAGGACAGGGGATGTTGTCTAGTGCAGTCTGTTAAGCCCTTTGAGCCGACTGTTGTTGTGATATTGGACTGTACAAAAATAAATGTCTTGTCACTAGGCGTACGCATTAGTTTTAAAGAAATCTTACGCAACTTTTTATAATTGAGGCCTCTGGTCTTACCTGATTCAGACCTGGTTTAGACCATAGATTGTAAAAAAAATGGATGTAATCCGCCCATTGGTCACCTATTTACCGATATTGTCATTATTACAGGGCAGTTACATCCATGCTTTTCGGCTTTACTCTGCAGTAAAAGCCGAAAAAGCATGGAGTAAAACGCACGGCATAAACGGACATTAATCGGTACGAGGATACGGTATATCGCCGTATGGCAGCGCCCTTACTCGAGGACCGTTTAAGAGGTTCCATGACAGAGGATTGGTTTAGGCTTACCTGGTTGTAGGAGCAGTGCTCTGAGTCACTTGCTCCTAAAACGGCTGAAGCCTCCTCTTCAAGCTCTTCGTCTTCCTCCAGAACGTCAACCAGCGACACCACCTCCTCCTCCATCTGCACTGATCAATAACCAATAATCAATAAAACCAGGGTTTCACTAGTTTAACATTTACTTGAACTGGATTTAAGAAGGTTTTAAGATGATCTAGACAGGTGTTAAGTGGATTTATTCGGACTTAAGTAGAGTTGAACAGATCTGACCTTTATCATCAGGTGTTCACAGGATCTAACCTGGTGCTGTTTCCAACCAATAACACTTAAAACCTGACAAAGTCCGACAAAGTCCAGCCACATTGGCATTAAGTTAAACAGTTCAGCCTGAGGTTAAACTATAATTCATCTTTCATTTTTATCAATACGAGAATTTGATCAGTATTTGAGTTTTATGGATTTGAATAATTATCATTAGTTATTTGCGTTACATTATTTTATATTAAACTAAAATCTTAATATAATATTATACTACGTTTAAGTAACGACGTTTGTACTGTCGTTTTGTTTTCACTATTGATTATAAAAATATTATCTTATTAAAATACAATTAAAAAGTCAAACCTTTGACTACAGACTTAAGCCTTAAAATCCTTTATACTCGGTTTACTTTAGCGATATCGTAGCTCTGGGACGGTTTTAGCTTGAGACTAAAGCTAACACTAGTTCAGGGGATTCTTACTGAGAATCGGTTCGGTCTAAAACCTGGTATAAACCCGATCCGAGGCGGTCCTGATTCTGGTTTAATCCCAAAACAGCTGAAAACCCGCTATGTGTGTTAGCGCTGCTGTTAGACACTCAAATGCTAAAGCCCACTTCCGGTTTACTTCCGCAACTTGGATTTGGCGGCTTTTCGCGGGTCAAAGTTGATCGGCTTTTATTAAAGATAGATCACAAAATTAACAAAAGTCAGATACGTATTAACATAACGTTTATAACATACGTTATGATAATAACGTTTACAGCGGGCTGTAGTTGTTTTTAAAAAAAAACCAACAAAACAAAATAACAAAATAAATAAAAGATTAAAAAAAAAATAATAAAACAATGTTTTTTTTCAATTACCACCTTAAATTGTTATTTCAATTAATTAGCATTTCTAATTATTCATCTTCTTTATGTTTTCCAAATAGCATCACTTTTGTTTACGTTATATTTAAAACTTAACTTTGTTTAGTTCAGTTTTAATTTTAGTTACCATTAGTTGTAGGTCTTTACCTGTAACTGTAATTGGTATCTTCCACAATTAGATAAATTTTAACTCAGTTGATGCAAACATAAATTATTTATATAGATCAGAACTGGTTTCTCATGATCTATTTTCACAAACTTTTAAACATTCACCTTTAATTCACAATTTATTTCACACGTTCTTTTAAATTAGAATATTCTCAAAATATTGTTCACTTTATCTCAAATTACTTTCTTTAGAAAGAAAACACATTTTTCTTCCCCCTCTCTGGGGTTAAACCAGTGACAGCAGCATGTCCCAGCTGCTTGAACACACCACAAAGCCTCTGCTCTGTTCACACTGCTTCCTCCAAAACACCATCACCTTTGTGACTGTTGTTTAAAAGGAAAGACTAAACATAAAATCAACAAAGTTCTGTTCAAATTCTGCTTTATTTACTTTTAAATTAAATTTCTGCAGGATTTTGTTCAGTATAGATTTGTTCTATACATTTACATTTATTCATTTAGCAGACGCTTTTATCCAAAGCGACTTACATTGTTCTAATGTAATTACCAATGTTACAGTCACTGGAGGCAAGGTGGGTTAAGTGTCTTGCCCAAGGACACAACACAACGACAGTATGAACTGTGGGGAGAGCGGGAATCGAACCGCCTACCTTCCGGTTGAAAGACGACCGCTCTATCCACTGAGCTACTGCCGCCCCATACTATTTTTATACTGTCTCTGTAAAACTCAGTTTTACCACCAGGTGCTAAATACAATAAACCAGTTTGTTTTTGTATTTTTCCCATATTAATTTAAACGTAACATAAAAACGTTTTATCCATTACTATTTTCATGTTTCCATTAATTTGGCATTCAGATGCCACATAAAGAATTCACCTCACTCAATGTTAAACACAAACTTTAAACATCAAATGTAAAATCAAAATAACGTGTCTCTCTTTATTTATTCAAATTCACCAAAATTGTAATCAGTAATTATCATTACTGTTCATTTAAGAAAATGTAACATCTCAACCTCTTTTTTTCTTTTTCTTTAGGTTACAACGACCTAAAGTTTGATCAAAACCAAAACCAAAACAAAAACTTAACGTCTGTTCAAAAGGACCTTGTGTTAGTCCTAGTACTTAAAAAAAAATTCTTAACTCACTTCAAACAGTGGTTAAAACCCAGCGAGCCATTGGCATATGCTCTTAAACTTTAACAATTCAACTTTTTAGTTTAACAAATATCTTTTTATTTATTTCTCATTACCTTTCAATTTTTTAAATAAAACCTTTAAGATCATTTTAACAGTTTGAACTGTTTTAACATAGATATGTTTTTAATCACCAAAACCAGATTACCAATTTACATTACAGTTTAAATCTTTATTGTATAGATGACACCATATCTTAATTATAAAGTACCAAAATAAATAATGATTATTATTTATTTTGAACTATCTTCATTTCAGTTTTCCAAATTACTTAAACTTTAAGTTTTTCAAAAACCATATTCAATCTCATTAATTCAATCGTTTAGTTTACCAAATCCTGTTTCATAGATTCAATAAAACTCAAATGTGGACTTTTATTCATATCAACAGACCTGTCAGAAGGTCAAACAGTTTTCATAATTAAGTATCATAAACTTTATTTAACACATCAGTTCAGTGCAGACTGTCTCTGTCACTGACATTTCTAACTCAGTACTTTTCAACATTATAACATTTATTCATTTATCTGACGCTTTTATCCAAAGCGACTTACATTGTTCTAATGTAATTACCAGTGTTACAGCCACTGGAGGCAAGGTGGGTTAAGTGTCTTGCCCAAGGACACAACGACAGTATGAACTGTGGGGAGAGCGGGAATCGAACCACCTACCTTCCGGTTGAAGGACGACCACTCTACCACTGAGCTACTGCCGCTCATTGGGTAGAGCGTATAAGTTTTGTTTAATGTAAAGGCTCCCGTCTGTGGAGCTAAAAAAAAATAACCCAAACCAAAACATTTCTAGCTCCTGGAGCATAAAGGGGGGGGGTGCTGTGAAGCCCCTGTTACCTTGACTTACATAGAATGTTATGTTGTGTTTAAACATTCCTCGTGAATCCAAACAGTGGTTGTTTTGAATCCACTTTCTCCATTATTCATCAAAACCAAACCAGCGAAATACATAAATGTTTCTTTTCTTTACTTAGGTTCTGGTAACCTTGTTTTCTTTTAAATGTGAGCTTATGGCCCAACTGTAAAGTTATATTATCTTTATAAACTTACTCTGCACAATTCAACTTTAAGACACATATTTAAATTCTTCCAAAGTAATCATTTTCATTCTTTTATTGGCGTTATACCGTGTGTTTGAACCACACTGATATTAAGGACCTATATTAGTTCTCGTACTAATAGATACACAACATTGTTTAGCAAAACATCAATCACTACTTTTATTTTAGATCCAAGTGTTGGATCTTTAACTTCTTCAAACCTTTAATGTTCACACGAACGTGTCACATAAAATACAAAACCGACTCTGTTCTTTAACAGAATACTCATTATTTTCTCTCATAAACCAAAATCACATCCTCTTCTGTAGATGTGTGTCTCATGTGTCTGTGTTTGTGTCTGTCTGTGTGTTTATGTGTGTGTATTTACATGTGTGTTAATGTGTGTGTATTTACATGTGTGTGTTTATGTGTGTGTATTTACATGTGTTTATGTGTGTGTATTTACATGTGTGTGTTTATGTGTGTGTATTTACATGTGTTTATGTGTGTGTATTTACATGTGTTTATGTGTGTGTATTTACAAGTGTGTTTATGTGTCTTTATTTACATGTGTGTTAATGTGTGTGTATTTACAAGTGTGTTTATGTGTGTGTATTTACATGTGTTTATGTGTGTGTATTTACATGTGTTTATGTGTGTGTATTTACATGTGTTTATTGTGTGTATTTACAAGTGTGTTTATGTCTTTATTTACATGTGTGTTTATGTGTGTATTTACAAGTGTGTTTATGTGTGTGTATTTACATGTGTTTATGTGTGTGTATTTACATGTGTGTTTATGTGTGTGTATTTACATGTGTGTTTATGTGTGTGTATTTACATGTGTTTATGTGTGTGTATTTACATGTGTGTTTATGTGTGTGTATTTACATGTGTGTTTATGTGTGTGTATTTACATGTGTGTGTTTATGTGTGTGTATTTACATGTGTTTATGTGTGTGTATTTACATGTGTGTTTATGTGTGTGTATTTACATGTGTGTTTATGTGTGTGTATTTACATGTGTGTTTATGTGTGTGTATTTACATGTGTGTTAATGTGTGTGTATGTACATGTGTGTTTATGTGTGTGTATTTACATGTGTGTTTATGTGTGTTTACATGTGTGTCTTTATGTGTGTTTATGTGTGTGTATTTATATGTGTGTTTATGTGTGTGTATTTACATGTGTGTGTTTATGTGTGTGTATTTACATGTGTGTCTTTATGTGTGTGTTTATGTGTGTGTATTTACATGTGTGTTTATGTGTGTGTATTTACATGTGTGTCTTTATGTGTGTGTTTATGTGTGTGTATTTATATGTGTGTTTATGTGTGTGTATTTACATGTGTGTTTATGTGTGTGTATTTACATGTGTGTGTTTATGTGTGTGTATTTATATGTGTGTTTATGTGTGTGTATTTACATGTGTGTGTTTGTGTGTGTATTTACATGTGTGTCTTTATGTGTGTGTTTATGTGTGTGTATTTATATGTGTGTTTATGTGTGTGTATTTACATGTGTGTTTATGTGTGTGTATTTACATGTGTGTCTTTATATGTGTGTTTATGTGTGTGTATTTACATGTATCTTTATGTGTGTGTATTTACATGTGTGTTTATGTGTGTGTATTTACATGTGTGTCTTTATGTGTGTGTTTATGTGTGTGTATTTACATGTATCTTTATGTGTGTGTATTTACATGTGTGTTTATGTGTGTATTTACATGTGTTTATGTGTGTGTATTTACATGTGTGTTTATGTGTGTGTATTTACATATGTGTCTTTATGTGTGTGTATTTACATGTGTGTTTATGTGTGTGTATTTACATGTGTGTTTATGTGTGTGTATTTACATGTGTTTATGTGTTTATGTGTGTATTTACATGTGTGTTTATGTGTGTGTATTTACATGTGTGTCTTTATGTGTGTGTATTTACATGTGTGTTTATGTGTGTGTATTTACATGTGTGTTTATGTGTGTGTATTTACATATGTGTGTTTATGTGTGTGTATTTACACGTGTGTTTATGTGTGTGTATTTACATGTGTGTCTTTATGTGTGTGTATTTACATGTGTGTTTATGTGTGTGTATTTACATGTGTTTATGTGTGTGTATTTACATGTGTGTTTATGTGTGTGTATTTACATGTGTGTGTTTATGTGTGTGTATTTACATGTGTGTGTTTATGTGTGTGTATTTACATGTATCTTTATGTGTGTGTATTTACATGTGTGTTTATGTGTGTGTATTTACATGTGTGTCTTTATGTGTGTGTATTTACATGTGTGTTTATGTGTGTGTATTTACATGTGTTTATGTGTTTATGTGTGTATTTACATGTGTGTTTATGTGTGTGTATTTACATGTGTGTCTTTATGTGTGTGTATTTACATGTGTGTTTATGTGTGTGTATTTACACGTGTGTTTATGTGTGTGTATTTACACGTGTGTTTATGTGTGTGTATTTACATGTGTGTTTATGTGTGTGTATTTACATGTGTTTATGTGTGTATTTACACGTGTGTTTATGTGTGTGTATTTACATGTGTTTATGTGTGTGTATTTACACGTGTGTTTATGTGTGTGTATTTACATGTGTGTGTATTTACATGTGTGTTTATTTTATGTGTCTTTATGTGTTTATGTACCTGACCTGTTGAAGCGGTCAGTTATGAGATCCTCCCCTCGTCTCTCGTCTGGACCCAGTTTCGGCTCCCAGAAAACATTTAAACAAAATACAAATGATTAGTGTTTTGAAGTACATGTGTGTACTTCTTTCAAAATCTCTTCTCTACTTCTCTGTTTTTTTTTCTCAAACTAGAAAAATAGCTTATGGAATCTACCTTTCTCTCACATGTTGTTCAAACTTTCTCTAAACAAAAACATTACTTTTGTTCTGATTCACATCATTAGACTCATTCTTCATCCAACAATGGCCCATTCATAACACATTTATTCTCTCAAACACACCTTTATCTTCAACTCTTTAGGTCAACAATTCTCAGTAAAAGCCCCGTCACTTCTTGTGGGCTTTTTTCTCTCTCACCGCTTCACATGCAGTGAACATTATACGTTGGCCTACGATTTAATTCTAGTCACATTGACTTCGGACTCATTAATCTCACTTTTTGTTGTTAGTAAGTATCTTGATAATAGTCCATACTCGAGTTTTCCTGTGCGTCCAACGCACCATTAAAACCAACAATACTAGCTATGCAAGGCAGTTCGATTGTGGCGTATACGTGATTATTAATCTAAGATAAATTCTTGTGCTCTCTAGACAAGCTATTCAGACCTCATACTCCTTATTGTAATTAGGTGAACTATCTAGTGCCATAGAGTCCCGCCCTTGTCACGGCCAATGAACTAAACGCACGGGTCCGTTTCAAGAAACACCTGAAGACTTACAAAGCATAAGGTATCTTCAAACTTAAATCTAGCAAGACAACAAGCTTTAACACAGATTAACATCAGAATATCCCGTTTAAAATCTCACCATTAGATTGACAGGTAGGGTCTCGATCAAAAACACATACTTTTTCGGCTTTTAATCTCACCATAAACCATATAGGCAGGGTCTCGACAAAGCGGATCTCACCATTTAAGGAATCTCGATCTTTCAGCGTTTAAGAATCTCCTATGTTGGCCAGCTTCATGGAAAAACATCAACTATTGGTGATGTAACCTTCATGCAGCCCGCTCAGCATACGCCAGATTTCCAAAACTACTACTTCCGGAAGCTTTGGTATTAAAACAAAAATCACACACACACACACCAAAAATAAATTAAACAGCTGTTTACCTGAATTTTCAGTCCAATAGTCCAGTTGTTCCGCAGCCAGACTGTCTGTTCTGTTCTCTCGTCTCTCTGCTCTTCTCATGTTTCAGTCCAGATCTCGTCATCGTGCCTCACACACACCGAGGGGATATCTGGCCCTTTACTGCTTAACAGCACAGCTTGGGACTTACAAGAAATGCTTTCTTTGTGCATTTCTCCGTGCACGTCAGCTCACCTCTTTGTATGAGAAACAACGAATATTGAGATCCGGGTCACGGCACCAAATGTTATAAGAATTCTATATATTAAAAGAATTCTATATCCTTATATTATCCAGAGAGACACAGAGACAGATTATATTATAAAAGCTAAAGCCAGGTTTTATTCCTTGCAAGGGAAGCAAAGTACACACAGATATATCAAAGGTACATAGTGCGTTTTGCTTAAAGAGGTAAACAATCCACGTCGTTTTATACCCAGTAGTACTCCTACGCAGTCTGCGACCTAGGTCGTGATGGCCTGCATGTCATAGCATGGAGCAGACAGAAGAATCATATCTAAACTAAAACATAGACACTAAATGAAAACTCATACAATTCCCATAACAGACATCCTCAGGAGAACAGCCGCTGTGGTCTGAACCTCATCTATCTCCTCGGGCGTGAGGACAGATCGCTCATGTGTGAGCTTGTCCAAGGAGCCCGCCAGGAAAGCCATATTGCTAGCCAACGCCACCACCTGAGCGGCGTTAGCGTAGCAGCGATCCATCAGCGATGCCATCAATCTGTCCCTCTCTGATGGTAGAGCCGGCTTACCGCTCGGCCAGTGGGTAGATGACGGTAGCAGGCACATCCTCACCCCATCCTCAACAGGTGGGACGCCGGTGATCTCGTTCCAGCCCACCACGTTGCAATATCCCAGATAGCCTCGGCGGGACCTCTAGCCGAGAGCGGGCTCTGCCATTCTCGCTGGGCATAATGGATGATGGGTGTCATCAGAGGACAGAGAGTCGCCACGCGTGGCCGAGAACGAGTCTGTGACGCTAGCCCCAGTGTGAAGTCCGCCGGAGCAGTCTCAAGCTGCTGGGGCGGGAGCGGGGTCTCCATAAGAACTGCAGTGGAGGCAAACAGCTGCGGCAAGTCATCTAGCGGGTACCGATGAGCTGGCTGGAGATCAGGGACGGAAAATCCAGTACCGGTGGATCCAGCGTCATCGCCACGGGCCTCCCCGTCCTCACTACTCGCTGCCCAATCCAGCTGAGGTGGGATAGCGGCAGGGGACACCGCGATGGATAGCGGTGGCAGGTCGGGTCGAGACGGGGAAATAGGACCCATGAAAGCCGTGCGGCGCTCGGACTCCTCTCTGGGAAGGCCGAGGCAGGCGGAGCAGGCAGGCGGAGCAGGCAGACCGCTCCAGCTGATGACGCCATCCGAGGCAGGTGAAGCAGCAGTCGTGGCCATCCTCGGGCAGCAGCCAGGCGCAGCAGGAGCAGCAGGAGCGGCAGGAGCGGCGGTGCCCGACACCAGAAGGTGACAAATCTCGGGCACAATCCATTCTTCTAACTACGTGAAATCTTCGCTCTTTTAAATATCTCAGAAGTGCTGAGAGAGAAGAAGGGAGAGCGTTGGGCGAGGGGGTTTATATAGCCCCTGAGGCTGTGCCAGTACACTGGCATGATTGGCGCGGTGAATGCTTTGATCTTTCTCAGAAGTCTGGCTCGCGCCAGAGAGAGGTAACCTCTAGCGAAGCCCGTAGGTGGGCGGAGCACACACGAAGTAGAACTAGCACTCAGTGCTAGCAGACGTTAGCGTCTCCTGGGCTAGTGGCCGCCTGGGCTAAAAATGGAATCCACATGCCATTCAAAGTCACCACTCCCTCAACTATGCATAATTCTAAAGTTGAGCTGAGGGCAAACCAAAGATTTTTTCTAAAATTAAATAACCCCCAGAGTTGTCACATAACATACGTTAGCTCTAGAGACCAGAGCCATATTTTGTAGCAGGCTGTAAACATGTTTTTACACTTAAATGTAAAGTCATCATGGAGTTTTACAATATTTTCCTGCTTTTGGAGCTTGCCCTCTGGTGTACGGAGGTATATTGTTGTACGGTGGCGCCCTTAAGTAAGGCCCATATAAGGGTTCGATGAGAGAGGCTTGGATAAAACCCATTGTGAGCATAATGTCATTTAGGGGTTTACACTTCTTAGACTACAATATGACATGACTTATGATGCATCTTATTTCTCGTTCCTGATTGGTCATTGTCCATGTTTCTATTGCCTCTGCAAACTAAGCTGTTCAGACACAGGTGAAAAAAGACAGACTGTACCACCTGCGCCAGCCGAGGAAATTCAGAGTTTCACCAGCTATCCTGAGAACTTTCTATTTAGGGGCGCTAGAAAGTGTACTGACTCAGTGCATCACAGCGTGGTACGGAACAGCACCAGTCATGACCATAAAGCCCTCCAAAGAGTTCTGCGCTTATCCGAGCGTATCTCAGGGTCAGCTCTCCCGTGTCTGCAGGACGTCTTCACAAAACGCTGCAGAGGTAGAGCTACTAAAATCATCAAGGACACTAATCACCCTGCAAACCGTCACTTCACCCTGCTGCCATCTGGTAAGCTCTTCCGAAGCCTGATGGCCAAAACTGAAAGACTTAAGAGGAGCTTCTTCCCCACAGGCCATCAGACTCCTGAACACAGTCACTAACAGCATCTCGTGACTTCAATTCAGGATAAACATCCACACACTGACACTATCCACACACTGACACTATCCACACACTGACACTATACACACACTGACACTATACACACACTGACACTATACACACACTGACACTATACACACACTGACACTATACACACTGACACTATACACACACTGACACTATCCACACACTGACACTATCCACACACTGACACTATACACACACTGACACTATACACACACTGACACTATACAGACACTGACACTATACACACACTGACACTATCCACACACTGACACTATACACACACTGACACTATACAGACACTGACACTATACACACACTGACACTATACACACACTGACACCATACAGACACTGACACTATACACACACTGACACTATCCACACACTGACACTATACACACACTGACACTATCCACACACTGACACTATACACACACTGACACTATACACACACTGACACTATACAGACACTGACACTATACACACACTGACACTATCCACACACTGACACTATACACACACTGACACTATACAGACACTGACACTATACACACACTGACACTATACAGACACTGACACTATACACACACTGACACTATCCACACACTGACACTATACACACACTGACACTATCCACACACTGACACTATACACACACTGACACTATCCACACACTGACACTATACACACACTGACACTATACACACACTGACACTATCCACACACTGACACTACCCACACTGACACTATACACACACTGACACTATACACACACTGACACTATACAGACACTGACACTATACACACACTGACACTATACACACACTGACACTATACACACACTGACACTATACACACACTGACACTATACACACACTGACACTATACACACACTGACACTATACAGACACTGACACTATACACACTGACACTATACACACACTGACACTATCCACACACTGACACTATACACACACTGACACTATACAGACACTGACACTATACAGACACTGACACTATACAGACACTGACACTATACACACACTGACACTATACACACTGACACTATACACACACTGACACTATCCACACACTGACACTATACAGACACTGACACTATACAGACACTGACACTATACACACACTGACACTATACACACACTGACACTATACACACACTGACACTATACAGACACTGACACTATACAGACACTGACACTATACACACACTGACACTATACACACACTGACACTATACACACACTGACACTATACACACACTGACACTATACACACACTGACACTATCCACACACTGACACTATACAGACACTGACAATATACAGACACTGACACTATACACACACTGACACTATACACACTGACACTATACACACACTGACACTATACAGACACTGACACTATACAGACACTGACACTATACACACACTGACACTATACACACACTGACACTATACACACTGACACTATACAGACACTGACACTATACACACTGACACTATACACACACTGACACTATCCACACACTGACACTATACAGACACTGACACTATACAGACACTGACACTATACACACACTGACACTATACACACTGACACTATACACACACTGACACTATACACACACTGACACTATACAGACACTGACACTATACAGACAATGACACTATACAGACACTGACACTATACACACTGACACTATCCACACACTGACACTATACAGACACTGACACTATCCACACACTGACACTATACAGACACTGACACTATACACACACTGACACTATACACACTGACACTATACACACACTGACACTATACACACACTGACACTATACAGACACTGACACTATACACACACTGACACTATCCACACACTGACACTATACAGACACTGACACTATACAGACACTGACACTATACACACACTGACACTATACACACACTGACACTATACACACACTGACACTATACAGACACTGACACTATACAGACACTGACACTATACACACACTGACACTATACACACACTGACACTATACACACACTGACACTATACAGACACTGACACTATACACACACTGACACTATCCACACACTGACACTATACAGACACTGACACTATACAGACACTGACACTATACACACACTGACACTATACACACACTGACACTATACAGACACTGACACTATACAGACACTGACACTATACACACACTGACACTATACACACACTGACACTATACACACACTGACACTATACACACACTGACACTATACAGACACTGACACTATACAGACACTGACACTATACACACTGACACTATACACACACTGACACTATCCACACACTGACACTATACACACACTGACACTATACAGACACTGACACTATACAGACACTGACACTATACAGACACTGACACTATACACACACTGACACTATACACACTGACACTATACACACACTGACACTATACACACACTGACACTATACACACACTGACACTATACACACACTGACACTATACAGACACTGACACTATACACACACTGACACTATACACACACTGACACTATACAGACACTGACACTATACAGACACTGACACTATACACACACTGACACTATACACACACTGACACTATACACACACTGACACTATACAGACACTGACACTATACACACACTGACACTATACACACACTGACACTATACACACACTGACACTATACACACACTGACACTATACAGACACTGACACTATACACACTGACACTATACACACACTGACACTATCCACACACTGACACTATACACACACTGACACTATACAGACACTGACACTATACAGACACTGACACTATACACACACTGACACTATACACACTGACACTATACACACACTGACACTATCCACACACTGACACTATACAGACACTGACACTATACAGACACTGACACTATACACACACTGACACTATACACACACTGACACTATACACACACTGACACTATACAGACACTGACACTATACAGACACTGACACTATACACACACTGACACTATACACACACTGACACTATACACACACTGACACTATCCACACACTGACACTATACAGACACTGACACTATACAGACACTGACACTATACACACACTGACACTATACAGACACTGACACTATACAGACACTGACACTATACACACACTGACACTATACACACACTGACACTATACACACACTGACACTATACAGACACTGACACTATACACACTGACACTATACACACACTGACACTATCCACACACTGACACTATACACACACTGACACTATACAGACACTGACACTATACAGACACTGACACTATACACACACTGACACTATACACACTGACACTATACACACACTGACACTATACACACACTGACACTATACAGACACTGACACTATACAGACACTGACACTATACACACACTGACACTATCCACACACTGACACTATACAGACACTGACACTATCCACACACTGACACTATACAGACACTGACACTATACACACACTGACACTATACACACTGACACTATACACACACTGACACTATACACACACTGACACTATACAGACACTGACACTATACACACACTGACACTATACACACACTGACACTATACACACACTGACACTATACAGACACTGACACTATACACACACTGACACTATACACACACTGACACTATACACACACTGACACTATACACACACTGACACTATACAGACACTGACACTATACAGACACTGACACTATACACACACTGACACTATACACACACTGACACTATACACACACTGACACTATACAGACACTGACACTATACAGACACTGACACTATACACACACTGACACTATACACACTGACACTATACACACACTGACACTATACACACACTGACACTATACAGACACTGACACTATACAGACACTGACACTATACACACTGACACTATACACACACTGACACTATCCACACACTGACACTATACACACACTGACACTATACACACACTGACACTATACAGACACTGACACTATACATACACTGACACTATACACACACTGACACTATACACACTGACACTATACACACACTGACACTATACACACACTGACACTATACAGACACTGACACTATACAGACACTGACACTATACAGACACTGACACTATACACACACTGACACTATCCACACACTGACACTATACAGACACTGACACTATCCACACACTGACACTATACAGACACTGACACTATACACACACTGACACTATACACACTGACACTATACACACACTGACACTATACACACTGACACTATACAGACACTGACACTATACACACACTGACACTATACACACACTGACACTATACACACACTGACACTATACAGACACTGACACTATACACACACTGACACTATACACACACTGACACTATACACACACTGACACTATACACACACTGACACTATACAGACACTGACACTATACAGACACTGACACTATACACACACTGACACTATACACACACTGACACTATACACACACTGACACTATACAGACACTGACACTATACAGACACTGACACTATACACACACTGACACTATACACACACTGACACTATACACACACTGACACTATACACACACTGACACTATACAGACACTGACACTATACAGACACTGACACTATACACACTGACACTATACACACACTGACACTATCCACACACTGACACTATACACACACTGACACTATACAGACACTGACACTATACAGACACTGACACTATACAGACACTGACACTATACACACACTGACACTATACACACTGACACTATACACACACTGACACTATACACACACTGACACTATACAGACACTGACACTATACAGACACTGACACTATACACACACTGACACTATCCACACACTGACACTATACAGACACTGACACTATCCACACACTGACACTATACAGACACTGACACTATACACACACTGACACTATACACACTGACACTATACACACACTGACACTATACACACACTGACACTATACAGACACTGACACTATACAGACACTGACACTATACAGACACTGACACTATACACACACTGACACTATCCACACACTGACACTATACAGACACTGACACTATACACACACTGACACTATACAGACACTGACACTATACACACACTGACACTATACACACTGACACTATACACACACTGACACTATACACACACTGACACTATACACACACTGACACTATACACACACTGACACTATCCACACACTGACACTATACACACACTGACACTATCCACACACTGACACTATACAGACACTGACACTATACAGACACTGACACTATCCACACACTGACACTATACACACACTGACACTATACACACACTGACACTATACACACACTGACACTATACACACACTGACACTATACACACACTGACACTATACAGACACTGACACTATACACACACTGACACTATCCACACACTGACACTATACAGACACTGACACTATACACACACTGACACTATACAGACACTGACACTATACAGACACTGACACTATACACACACTGACACTATACACACACTGACACTATACAGACACTGACACTATACACACACTGACACTATACACACACTGACACTATACACACACTGACACTATACAGACACTGACACTATACAGACACTGACACTATACACACACTGACACTATACACACACTGACACTATACACACACTGACACTATACACACACTGACACTATACAGACACTGACACTATACAGACACTGACACTATACACACACTGACACTATACACACACTGACACTATACACACACTGACACTATACACACACTGACACTATACAGACAGTGACACTATACAGACACTGACACTATACACACTGACACTATACAGACAGTGACACTATACACACACTGACACTATACACACACTGACACTACACACACACTGACACTATACATACACTGACACTATACACACACTGACACTATACACACACTGACACTATACAGACAGTGACACTATACACACACTGACACTATACACACACTGACACTATACACACACTGACACTATACAGACAGTGACACTATACACACACTGACACTATACACACACTGACACTATACACACACTGACACTATACATACACTGACACTATACACACACTGACACTATACACACACTGACACTATACAGACAGTGACACTATACAGACACTGACACTATACACACACTGACACTATACACACACTGACACTATACAGACAGTGACACTGTACACACACTGACACTATACACACACTGACACTATACACACACTGACACTATACATACACTGACACTATACACACACTGACACTATACACACACTGACACTATACAGACAGTGACACTATACACACACTGACACTATACACACACTGACACTATACAGACAGTGACACTATACACACACTGACACTATACACACACTGACACTATACAGACAGTGCACTGCACCTTCTGCTCTCGTTGTTACTGTATAACAAACGGTTATAAACCTGTTTGCACATTATTCTTCTTTGTACATTTCTGCTAACCACTTATTTATAAGTCTACAGTTTACTTCCTCCTTGGGTTTTTTGCAAATTTTTTAAAGTTTTTATATTTTAATTTGCACTGTCCATGGAGCGGACCTGTTTACATTTCACTGCCGGTTTATATATTCTTTATATAACTGTGTATGTGACAAATAAAACTCTTGAATCTTCAATCAACCTAAGTTACCATGGCGATCCACCGCAATAGAAAGTGAACCAGCTTCGTGATACCGAAAAGCCAGGATTAACCCTGAACTTACCCTGAACTTACCTCGCTAATCTCCTCATCCAGCTTCGTAGAACAGAGCCCAGAGCCCAGAGGTCTGGTCCTGGTCTTGTTTTTATGAATCACCTTCAGAAACGGAAACATCACACAACGCAGAGTCTTCATCTTTAGACTGACTCTGAATCTGAACTAACTAACACCTGACTGACAAACACTGAATCCTACTTCCTTTCTATCGATTCCTTTCTATAAAAAAAAAAAAAAAACTCTTATCCTTAGCTTTGTAAACTGCGCTGGGTTTAAACTGACTAGTTTTTTGTTATGCTTTTTGTACCTTGTGTTGTTAAAATTGCTTCCATTGTTATCCTCACTTGTAAGTCGCTTTGGATAAAAGCGTCTGTAAATGACTAAATGTAAATGTAAATGTAAAGGTCTCCAGCTGGTCTTTGTGGGTCTCCAGCCGGTCTTTGTGGGTCTCCAGCCGGTCTTTGTGGGTCTCCAGCTGGTCTTTGTGGGTCTCCAGCCGGTCTTTGTGGGTCTCCAGCCGGTCTTTGTGGGTCTCCAGCTGGTCTTTGTGGGTCTCCAGCCGGTCTTTGTGGGTCTCCAGCTGGTCTTTGTGGGTCTCCAGCCGGTCTTTGTGGGTCTCCAGCTGGTCTTTGTGGGTCTCCAGCTGGTCTTTGTGGGTCTCCAGCCGGTCTTTGTGGGTCTCCAGCCGGTCTTTGTGGGTCTGCCGGTCTTTGTGGGTCTAAAACGAGGTGTGGTGCGTTGTATGTCTCTGAGTGTGACATGATGACATCACAGTGACCTCTGACCCTGACTGAGCTCATGTTAGTGGCACTGCTCAGTCTCTGTTCCCTCTAACCCTCAGAGTCTGGTCTTGAACTGGACCTGGACCTGAACTGGACCTGATCTCAGGTCCTGTAAAGTCCTGTATTCAGTTGCATTTGTTTTTAATGTTTTTGTTCAAATCCAACTAAAACCTGTTTGGATCAATACTAAATGAACTGGACAGTTCTGGACTTAATCTTGTTCTAATGAGTCTGGTCCGTTTAGTCCAGATCCAGACCTGAGTCCTGCAGGTATGGTCCAGGTCCTGGTCTGGTCTCTGAGTGAAACCAGAGCTGGTCTTGTCTCAGAGGCTCCTCCTTTTCCTCTTAGTCTCAGACCGGACTAGACTTCAGCAAGACCAGCTCTGAACCAGTTCTGAACTGTGTCTAAACCAGATCTGAACCAGGTCTGATCCAGGACTAAACCAAAACCTAAATACCAAACCAGGATCAGGTCCGGAGATAAACACGGTCTAGTTCTGATCCAGATAACGATGATGTCATTGCGGGGCATCTCCATGGCGATGAGGACCAGGACTTGGACTCAGAGCAGAGCCTGGATCTACGGCAAACCTCCTCAAGACCCGATCGGACCTGGGGTAAGGTTTATTAAAGAGGAATATGTACTGAAGCAGAACTGTTAGGGTTATTTATGATATTTTTGGGTTTATTTAAGTGGTTCAAAGACAATAAAATAATAGGAATATTTGACACTAACGCAAACTTAAAAATGACCCAGAAAATATAATAAAGCAAATGTTATTTTTCTCATTTTGTCTGAACTGTTCTTGAAGCCCTCAGACTTGAGCTTTCATTAACTTCAGTGTGTCTCTGATTAATGTGGATCTCATTTGTTTTACACCTGAACCTTCTTATTTAGAAGCTTTTATTTAGTTTGATTAAAAACTCACCTTTTTAACTTCACCTTTCTCTTTGCTCCAGAAAAGTTGGTCCTGATCTGTTCTGGTCCTGATCTGGTCTGGTCCTGGTCTGGTCTGGTCCTGGTCTGGTCCTGGTCTGGTCTGGTCCTGATCTGGTCCTGGTCTGGTCCTGGTCTGGTCCTGATCTGGTCCTGGTCTGGTCTGGTCCTGATCTGGTCCTAATCTGGTCCTGGTCTGGTCCTGATCTGTTCTGGTCCTGATCTGGTCTGGTCCTGGTCTGGTCTGGTCCTGGTCTGGTCTGGTCCTGGTCTGGTCCTGATCTGGTCCTAATCTGGTCCTGATCTGGTCCTGATCTGGTCTGGTCCTGATCTGGTCTGGTCCTGGTCTGGTCCTGGTCTGGTCCTGATCTGGTCCTAATCTGGTCCTGGTCCTGGTCTGGTCCTGGTCTGGTCCTGGTCTGGTCCTGATCTGGTCTGGTCCTGATCTGGTCCTGGTCTGGTCCTGGTCTGGTCCTGATCTGGTCTGGTCCTGATCTGGTCTGGTCCTGGTCTGGTCCTGGTCTGGTCCTGATCTGGTCCTGGTCTGGTCCTGATCTGGTCCTAATCTGGTCCTGATCTGGTCCTAATCTGGTCCTGATCTGGTCCTGGTCTTGTCCTGGTCTTATATATTTTTATTTTTATTTTGCAGCAGACGGTGTTGGTCTTGTCAGTCTTTGCGGCGGCCATGTTGTTTCCTGCTGCATGGATTCTTCGTCACCTTCCTCAGTACAAACAGAGTGTGTCCTCTTCCTCGGATTCAGCCTAAAACTGTCTCTTTAATAAGTTTGAATTATGAAGTGCCATAAATAAATTTAAATCATAACTTAATAAAGATTTAATGTGATCTCCTTTGCAGCTTCTTTATTCTTTGACAAAATGGCTGACATTTGTTTAAAGCAGAATGTTTAAGTTTGTATTTTGAGTCTTAAATAAAGAAAAGGGTGTCTGTGGCCCTAGTTTCTGTGGGAAAGGTTCTCCTGTAAATCTTACAAATAAACTTCACATTCCTCAAACAAACACAGATCACTTCCTGTTACCGCCGTTCACTTCCTGCTGGTGTTTAAAGAGGTAGGCGTGTTCGAGGTGATCTGTGCTTCATCTGGTTTGTAGACGAGAGCAGGGGGCCGCAGCAGTGGGGGGACAGTTCATGGACGAGACCAGTGTGGTCTGGCTCAGATCACGCAGCCTCTCGTCCAAAGGTCAGATCTCGCGTGTGTTGAGAGTATTTGCTCAATAAAACTAGTTTATGAGCGCGCTTTTCTACTTCAAAACCTGTGTTCAACACATTACTGACTGAAACTATTTATGACACAGCTGATTATATTATTTTATCTGTTGAGTTGGCTTTGGAAGCATTAAGTTTGAAATAAGACAAATCCATCTCACTAAGTTGATTTTAATCGTTATATATAATAATAATAATATGTTCTCCATATTTTATTAAAGCCTAAACCATTTTCATCGTTTTTTAGTCGGCTATTTGTGTGACATTGGGAGAATTTAAATCTATTCTAAAGAAGCGTGAACTCAATGAACTTGGAAAATGTAACTGTTTTTAAACTTGTACACATTGCATTATTGCATTGCATTGCAATATCATTTGTTTTTTTGATGTCATGTATGTTTTTTTAAATTGTATGTAAATGCTGTTGTCTTGGCCAGGTCACTCTTGAAAAAGAGATTTTTAATCTCAATAAGTTTTTATCTGGTTAAATAAAGGTTAAATAAAAAAAAAATATATTTGTCTAGATTAAAATGAAAAAAGGTGTGGGTGGAGGAAAGGGGAGCAGTGGACTTAGGTCCAATCTGCCATCACTGCTCACACTGACAGAATAACATTTCCCATCATGCACTCAGACCTTGTAGTCCATGCAGGCAAGCGCACTTGGTAAAAACATAGATAGTATAAATATGGATGATATCCGTCCATTGGTCCCCTATTCACCGATATTGTCATTACGAAAGGGCAATAAAATGGCCGTTACATCCGGGGTTTTACTCCATAGTAAAACAATAGTTTTTAGATAGCATAAACAAACATATTAATCAAAAATTTCTACCCAGAGTTGTCATGTAGTAAAAACTTAGCTCTAGAGACCGGAGCCATCTTTTGTACCAGGCTGTAAACATGAGTTTTACTTTTGTAAAGTCGCCATTGGGTTTCTCCTTATATTTCCGCTTTTGGATCCTGCCCTCTGGTGGACGGAGGTATAACGCTTTATATCGCTGTATTTCGCCATATTTCGTTCTTACGCGAGGACTATTTAGGAGGTTTCTTGGGGGACGCTTGGGTAAAAAGCAACTGCGGCCGCCTTGATCTCACGAGATTACCCTTGCTGGACGCATAGGTTCCGTCAGGGGCAACTTGGACACAAGTCTAACCGGCATTGGGTACTTTCGAGGTGAGCCAGTCCTGCGCAGATACGATCGCTGCTGATCGGTATGCAGTGCATGCCGGTTAGTTTAGTGTCCGAGCAGTGACTGTAAAAGTTCAATGTCCACCGTCAATGTGTCCGAGTTGTCGACGACTTGCTCTGACGTAACTTATGTGCAGGCAACGGTAATCTCGTGAGACCAAGATGGATGCAATTTTGGAGCCAAGGGTGGCAGTTGCTTTTTACCAACTGTGCTCGCCTGCATGGACTACAAGGTCTGAGTTCATGATGGGAAATGATGTCCTGTCAGCTTGAGCAGCGACAACTGATTGGACCTGAGCGCTGACACTGATCCCCTTTCCTCCACATCCACACCTTTATTCATTTTAATCTATTCTAGACAAACTGCTGACTACAAACTGTTCGAAAACTGTTTAGGCTTTTATAAAATATGGAGAACACATTAAAATCAACTTAATGAAATGTATTTGTCCTATTACTTAATGCTTTCAAAGCCAATTCAACAATTAAAATAGTATAATCAGCTGTGTCATTAATACTTTCAGTCAATGGTGTGTTAAACTTTTGAAGCAGAAGTGCATTCATAAAATTTTTTATGTCATTTCATTGAGCAAATACTCAACACACGCGAGATCTGTACTTTGGACGAGAGGCTGCGTGATCTGAGCCAGACCACACTGGTCTCGTCCATGAACACTGCTGCCTGCTCTCGTCTACAATCCAGATGAAGCACAGATCACCTCGAACCAAGCACATCCTGATCCATCTACAACTTCAGCTTCTTTTATATAAACTTAAAATCAATGAAATCTCTATTGATCTATGTGCTTCTAGGTTTGAAGGCATATATAAACTGTATTTCAAGCTCTTAAATCTGACATAATTTATACACTTTGTATTTAAGTGCACAGAGTTAATAACTTGTAGAAAGTGTTTTTATTTTTATAAATTTTTAAAGAAACTTTAACAAAACTTTCAATCATTTATTTATCACTCTAGTGTTATTTTAGCATGCCATGAGTAATAGAAGTTATTGTGGAAAAGAATCAGAAATCATAAAACACATGTTTTATGATTAAATTGTAAAGATAAAGTAGTGGTGCAAAGATGAAAGGGTTTCCTGAACTTTCAGGTTGTTCCTGAGGTCTTTGACCTGCAGCTGCTCGGGTTAGGAAACTGAAAAACAAAAATCAAAACTGGTTTAACACATATTTACTCCATCTCAAAAATACAGCACTTGCTTCTTTGTCTACAATTTCTAAATAACCAGTTTCTTAAAAAAGGTACGCAATGTGTCTATTTTAATGTATCTATTAAAATATTCTAAATGATCAACTTTATATATCTTTACAACATACAGTTTATAATTATGAGGATATATATATTAATAATGAAGCAGATTAGCTGTAGATGTATTTTTGAACAGTCTTGACAAAGATAAACAGTGATAAGCAAAGTGTAAGAGTATAAAAAAAAATGTAGATTTTGGTGTAAAAGTTAAATTTACCTGAATTAGAGCAGCCACCAGAGGGCGCCGCCAACACAGGGACAGTGAAGGAGCAGCGATGCTAAGTTTAGCTCAGGTCTCTGTCGGAGCCAAGCCTCTCTCATAGAACCCCTTAAAAAGTCCTTGAGTAAGAGCACCACCATACAGCAATATACCTCCGTCCACCAGAGGGCAGGCTCCAAAAGCGGAAATATAAGGAGAAACCCAATGGCGACTTTACAAGAGTAAAACTCATGTTTACAGCCTGGTACAAAAGATGGCTCTGGTCTCTAGAGCTAAGTTTGAACTATATAACTCTTGAGGGGGTGAATTTTTGATTAATACGTTTGTTTATGCTATCTGAAAACTATTGTTTTACTTTACAGTAAAAGCAGAAAAGCCCGGATGTAACCGCCATTTTATTGCCCTGTAATAACAACAACATTGGTGAATAGGGGAGCAATGGGTGGAAGACGTCCATATTTTATACAGTCATTGGTCGGAACTTTGCCGCTGTCTGCAGGGAGCGAGCACTTGATCAACGGACTTTCAACAAGCTAGCTTCTGATTGGCTCACTGGTTACCATGCAAACGGACACTCAACTCAGCCCATATGCCCAAACTAGGGACCTCTGGCTCCATAAAATCAACATGGAGACCTCCATAATGACTAAAAAGGAACCTGAATGAGCTTCAATCTCGAGGTTCGTAACTATGGATGACATCACACTTCTTATGTCCAGCCCCTTTTACAGTCACTGTCTCGAACACACCTTCTCACCGGATCAGCAGCGATTGTATCTGCGCAGGACTGGCTCATCTTAAACGCACTCTATGGCTCAAATGTCTCTGTTTTATCAACACTTTGTGGATGAACGGCTGACTCTGAGGCTTCACGTTAAAGAGCAACAGCAACATATTTCATATAAATTTTTATATATCTAAAACTTGATGGAGTCAGACTTGTTTCGAAAAAAGAAAAAAAACATTATTGGTTGTGAATAGACCCTTTTACAGCCCACGTGATCAAATAGTTGCGCGCGCATCTTGGCAACGGGAAGTGGTGTTGTTCCCCACTGACTACAACGCTACAACGTCTTAGCAACTCCTATAAAGTTTATCACAACTGTTTCCCAGCATCAAAATGTCTGGTTGTTGCGTGTACGGTTGCACCAATCGATACTCCACCAAGGGGCTTAAGTTTCATAGGATTCCGACAGGATCACGGCCGTTTCAGAAGAATCGGCGACGCCTGTGGCTGCAGGCGATTAATCGTGTTGATTGGAGCGAGGACATAATAAAAAATGCTCGCGTCTGCAGCGCCCACTTTATATCAGGTAAGTTTATCTATGTACTCTTGAGTTTAATGGAAAGCATGGTTTACATTATTGATTGTCTGTAGCCTACGGTAGTTTATCAATGCAGCTGAAGTTTGATGACCACATGCAGCTAGTTTCATAAGCTGGTTTTGGATTTGGCTAGTCGCAAAAAACTGTGTGTGTTATTTGCAAATTAAGCATTATTGGACTCTAGTAATCCTCGTTTACATTAGTGATTGTATGTATGATGTAGAATAATATTCAAATGCAGGTAAAGTTCTATAAACTGGCGGTAGATTTGGCTAGTAAACAAACGTGTGTGTTTTATTTGCAGGTGAGGCGTCATTGGACTCTAGTAGTCCTGATTTTGTGCCTTCTGTCTTTGTGTACACAAAACAGAGCCAGAACCCCAAAGCAAAATTGGAGAGGTAAGAATATTTAATTCCTCTTTTCTATTTAGTTTGTTTTTCTCTTGCATAACTGTATATTTCTGCTGTTTTTATTGTAGGTACCATAGGAAAAGGAGGAGAGATGACAGACCTTTAACGGCAGCAAATCTATGTGTTCCTTCTAAAACTCCGGAACAAGAATGCAGCATGGATCATTGTCCAGGTATGAATATATTTCATCTTAACTGATTGATTGTCAGGGTGTGTGTGTGTGCTCCTGCCAGGCATACTGCTCTAATTGCATATCTGTATATGAGTACACAGGCCCCTGGATGAGTCAAATGCAGACAAAAAACATCGCCCTGTGATCAATAAAGTATCTTTTTATTAAAGCTGAAGACGACATCCTAGTTACAAAGAGGGAGTATGATGACCTGAACCCGGGTGGAAAAACTTTAAGATTTTGCAAACAATGATTCCAGTGTCGCAGGTTAACATGCTAGATGATGTTGTGACTGTATGTGGTGCCCTCACAAACCTCTGTAAGAGTGTTGTTTCCAAATGAGTAACCATGTTTCAGAAGAAACATTACCATGTTTTTCCATGAGTTACATTACCATGTATTAATTTTAACGTGATTTACATTTGTAAAACGTATTTACTGTACATGAATCATAATGCATTATAATAAACCTCCCAACATTGGCTGCCACTGGTGTGTATAATGTACTTCCCCCAAGATTATCTCAATTCACAGAGCTTTTCAATCTCATTTGTAATTGTTCCCTGAGTGTTACATCAAATAAAGCAGTCAAAGGCTCAGGTAAGTCAGGATGCTCCTCTGAATCAGTATCAGATGATGCAGTGTCTGTGTCACTATTTTCCAGGCTTGTCAGCACTGCAGCACGGGTACACAACCTGCAGTTCCCGGAGGTCATCATCTGTCAACACTGATAATAGAGCAACAAAAAGACACAGTTACTGTGCTGCATAATGTTCACATCAGAGCTTTAAACACACAGGTGTACAATATACAACAAACAAATGTCATTTCTAAAAATAAGTAACCTGAAGACAAATGCAGACCTATTCAAACTAACATAAATTATACTGATAAAAATTAAACTGTGTCTGCAGGCATTTTCATCTCTGCATCACCAAGTTACACCTTTCTAATGCTACATTATGGTGTCAAAAACTATGGCAATAGGAAGCTTATCTAGGTTGTCAACTATTACATGCCTCTGGGTGTGATACTATTTTTCCTAGCAGATGTTAAAGGTGTTTGAAGCTGCCTGTCTAGCCTCTTTGGTTTGTGAAAGCTGATTTCCTCAATGGAGCTGGTCTGACTTCTTTCCTGCTGATGTCTTTCCACATGCACACTCCAGATGTAACTGCTGCTTTCTCAGTCCTTCCCATCCTAACATAGAGCTCAACTTTGAATAATATTGCAGCTGCATGACTGCAGCATGACCCAAGCCTGAAAAATCACAAAACATAATAAACTTACTGGCTGATCAATAATGTTATGACCAGGGCTTGAAAGTAACTGACATTTTGAACACTGTTGGCACTGTGTAATTCGTGAAAATTGTAGTTTCAAACCCTGGTTATGAGAACATATGAGAATAAAGGAGAGTAGGTTAAGCCTAAGTTAAACCTGAAAGGACAGTAACACTGAAGCATAATTCATCTTTTATGTCAACTACAAGCCCACAACACCAAATAATAGCATACTTACCCCGCCATACAGGTGCAGTTCGCCGTGAGGACGTAGTTCTCGTTGGTTGATTATAACCCAAGCCTCATACATCATTGTCTTGTGTCCTTGTCTTTGACTAGGAAGAATTTCTGATTTTAACACACAAAACTCTGAGTCTATGTCATGGTATTTGACGTTCTGTACATGACCACAGACAACGTATTCATAAGCATCCAGTGATTTATATGCTCGTAATTTCTCTCGGGTGTACACGCTCGGTTTCTCAACTAAATACGTATATATATCTGGCCACTGTATATTTGGCCATCTGCTAACGTCTTCTATCCAATCCACTATAGTACACGGATCTGGTAGCCGGATACCATTTGATAAAGTCCACTTTTTGAAATAACTTTCTCTGTCTGTGTTGCTTAATCCGCTCGCGTAGCTTGACATGCTGCTGATTCTCGCCATTCTTCTGTTGCCAATATGCGCGCGCATACGTTGCTACGTCATCATTGTTTACAAACAGTAAAAGGGTCTATAGAGGCATTTATTTTATAAAGTGTCGAGACTCCGCGCCAAAAGGAGGCAGTGGCGAGAAGTCCCGGGGCAGAGCCTGGTCACGTGACACAAACAGAGCCAAGATGGCGGCGGTTGTTCTCTCCGCGGAGCTGCGCCTCAGAGACGGACAGAGCCGGACCCTCTCCGTCCGGACCCATACCAGGACCGTACCTGGGCTGGACTCCCTGATCCGAGCCCTGCGCGAGCTTAGCGGGAGTGTCACGTGTTTACTCACGGAGCTGATGCAGCGGGAACAAGACCACGGAGCATGCGCAGAAGGTCAGTCACCAACAGGTTTGAGTCAAATGTGTTTCACTAAAAACGTTAAAGTTTAAAATCAAAACTAGAAGAAAAGGATCCAGAAATAAAAACTCATCATTTAAACGAGTCGAACATTAATAAATAATTAAATAATAATTTAAATAAAATGTTAAATATGAAAACGGTAAAACTTAAAATGTTTTTCAGAAGAAGCTGAGGATGAAGACAAAGAGGATCCACCAGAGTCCGGACCTGAGCCAAAACGGACTAAAACCTGACCCGGGACCTGAGTCTGTGATGATAATAGTTCTAATAATAATATTTATAAAGAAAATTGTTGAAAAATTGAAAAGAGACTTTTATTTTTATGAAACGAAAAACTTTTGAAATATTATATATAAGGGCAAATCTGCAGTTTCTTTAAGTCTCCACCAGAGGGAGCCATGCATTCTGTCAAAGACTCAGGTTTTAGTTAGATCTTTAACGCAACAACTTTTAGCCACTAGAGGGCGCAGATTCCGCTACAGACTGTTTTCAAGAGGAAACTATCCTAAACTTGCAGGTTTGGAAGAAAAAAACAAGTCTTCTGAAACAATAGTGCATTCTGTACAAATAAAACTCACCATTGTAAGGACCTATTTCAGCTCCCTGTGTTTGTAAATATGTTTATTTTTTACTAATGTTAAGCACCTTGGTTCAATCTGTGGTTGTTGGAAGGCGCTATATAAATAAATATTGATTGATTGCCGCTAAGCATGCTGACTCTGGAGAGTTCTGCGTGTCCCGGTGGCATATATATATATATATATATATATATATATATATTAGGGCTGGGAATCGATTACATTTACATTTACATTTATTCATTTAGCAGACGCTTTTATCCAAAGCGACTTACATTACATTACCAGTGTTACAGTCACTGGAGGCAAGGTGGGTTAAGTGTCTTGCCCAAGGACACAACGACAGTATGAACTGTGGGGCGAGCAGGAATCGATCCTACTACCTTCCGGTTGAAGGACGGCCGCTCTACCCACTGAGCTACTGCCGCCCTTTAAAAAAAATTAACTAATTAATTGCACATTTTCTGTAATTAATTGCAATAAATTGTGTTTTCCCCCAAGCTTGTTATCATCAATATTTAAATTAGGGCTGGGCAACGATTAAAATGTTTAATCGCGATTAATCGCACAATGTTCTGTGATTAATCGCGATTAATCGCATTATACACAAAATTTAATAATGAATTCAAAATTAGTGTACTGCATACATTTTAAAAGAACTGCTATATGAACAAAAGTGCAATAACATTTGGTTTGCACTTTAAACAACACTTTAAACAAATAATGTGCTTTTACAGCAGTTAAAACATTTCTTGTAAATCTGAACTTAAACATTAATGTAATCAAATTAAATATTAAAACCAAAAATATTTGCCACTGACAGGGCATTAATATTTTGTTTAGTTTGTTATAGAAAACAAGTTATGTCCAGAGCTTCAATCATAACATTATAACAATATAAACAATATAAATGTCTCTCTTGTGTTTTCATTACAGTCAGAGCATGTGAATGCAGTTCCTGCGCGTTTCACACACCCTCTCCCTTTCACTTGCCAAACTCAAGGGTGTATGGGTAATGTAGTCACTGCTCTTGGTGGGACGAATTAGGAAGCGTGCATTGTGAAGGGCGCCTGGAAAGCGGCAGAGCAGGCAAAGGATTAAAACCTCTATTAAAACAGATGTCCAAATGAGCGTACCTGTACGCTAAAAGCACGTTCTGGGCGCACGGAGAAGTGGCGGTACTGAGTACAGGTGCGCATCGCACACTTAAAGCACTGGATGAGGGCGCTCATACGCGTGCAGTCATTCGCCTTTCACCATACTAATCGGCCGACGACGTTAACGCGCGATAAAATAATTGTCGGCGTTAATTCATTAATGCGTTAACGCGATAAAAACGCGTTAACTTGCCCAGCCATAATATATATATGCCCCGAGTGCTCCGATGACCACAGGCACCACTGTCGCCTTCACCTTCCAAGCCTTTTCCAGCTCTTCTCTGAGGCCTTGGTATTTCTCTAGTTTCTCATGTTCCTTTTTCCTGATGTTGCAATCGCTTGGTATTGCAACGTCAACCACAACGGCCTTCCTCTGCTGTTTGTCCACCACCACAATGTCTGGTTGGTTTGCCATTACCATTCTGTCAGTCTGAATCTGGAAGTCCCACAGGATCTTGGCTCGGTCATTCTCTACCACCTTTGGAGGTGTTTCCCACTTTGACCTCGGGGTTTCCAGTCCATACTCCGTACAGATGTTCTTGTACACTATGCCAGCCACTTTGTTATGGCGCTCCATGTATGCTTTCCCTGCCAGCATCTTACACCCTGCAGTTAAGTGTTGGATTGTCTCAGGGGCCTGTTTGCACAGCCTACACCTTGGGTGTACTTGATGGATATACTATTTATGCAGTACTATTCAGTTTCCAGCCTTGGTGGGTCTGCTGTTATTACCCTGCTATTGAGCGTACAGGTTGAGTTGCGAAAAGCCGGTTTATTATTTTGTCTTCTAAGCAATGCTACTAGCTAAAAGTTATGCAGTGTTACATTAAGGTTTGGATGGATTTAAGTAATGTTTGGTAAATCAGGAAAAAAACAAAACAGACAAATATCCATCTGAAAACAAAACTCCACAAGAAAAAAAATGGCCTGCCTTTATATGTTTCAGACAAAGCTTGTTGTCGTTATTTCCATAAAAACTCTAACCCACTGTATAAAATATAAAACCGGATCAACTTCATTTTGAGCTGTTTATTGGGAAAGGATCACATTCATCAAACACAGTTCAATAAGTCATTTATGGAAATAAAGGAGCTCTGATTCCTGAGTCACATCTGTCTCTGAGTCTGGACTGTATTTGGGGTCTGGGTCTGGAGTTGGAGTAAGATTTAAAGCTGTTTAAAAAATAATAATAATAATAATGTTGAAAATAAAATCCACTAAAGAAGCCTAAATGAAATAAATAATGGACTGTTTCAGTTCAGACCAGGTTTTTCCAGGACTTCTGTTCCCTGAGATCAAAGAGGATCAAAGACACTGGATTCTCTCCAGACCAGTTCAGCAGAGTAAGTGAAGTTAACAGTGGTGCTGCTCAGGAGCTCATCTAAAGTGAGAAATGGGAACTGAGAAGGAAACATTGGATCCAGGAAACGAAGAAACATAGAGAAACCTCTGTCGGACCAAACTGAACCTTACAGAGGACGACACTTTGATCCAATTTAAGATGGACAAATGTGAGTTTGTAAAGTCCAGCTACAGCACAAGGTTCGTGCAAAGCTCTGAATTGTTTTGCTGCGACTCTAAAATTTCAGTTGAGACTCTGAAACCTCTGCTTCAGGTTTTTTACCACTTTCTGTTTTTGTGCATCTTTATTCGAGTCTCTGCTTTGTTTTTCCGCTTGTTTGCAATGTTCGTCCGTGTTTGGTAAACTCGGCGCGCTGACACGCCCAAATGCAGAGCTTCTCTCGAGACGTGGGAGACCGGATCTGGACCAAAACCTGGTCTTCGTCAGAGTCTAGTTTGATGCTGATCTGTTCAGGTTTAGGCTGTTTTTCCGTTGTTGCTTCTGCGGTTTTAATTTCAGAATTATTTATTTCAGAATCTGCTACAAATTTTGGATAAAATTTTTCAGATTCTGATTTTTGTATCCGTTTTTTCTCTGGTTCTTGGCCCGTTGCGACATTAGAATTCTCATTTAACTTTTGCTCGTTTTGCAATGTTCTTTCAAGGTTTTTTGCCAATTTCCGAACGTCAAATCTTTCTTTTGCGTCTGAGAAACTCATGTTCTGTTCTGGGATGAATTTCTTTGTCTTGTCTTTTACCATTTGTCTTTCTTCTGTTGTTTCTGCAACATTTGACTTAGAATCTTCAAAATTATGTGTAGTTTTAAATTTGTTGTATTCTGAATTCTGTTCACATTTTAAGTCTGTTTCTTGATATATTTGCATGAAATTAAAATTCTCTTCTAGCGTTTGCTTGTTTTGCATCGTTTCTTGTAATTTTACCCCAAAACCTGCCACGTCAGTAAAATGTTTTGAATCAAGCTTCTTTACGTAAAACATCTCTTTTATGTCAAAGAAAGACTTATTTTCTGGAACAAATGTATTTTCCATCACATTTTCTGTCATTGTTTCTTCAACAACTTCTGTATTAAACTTTTTGTTAGTTTCCATTTTCTCTATTTTGTTTTGCTCTGTTTCCTGATATTTTTCTTTTACATTGAATATTTCTTTTGCAACTGTTTCAAATGTCTTTTTTGTGAACTTTTGTCTTTTTTCTGTTGTCATTTTTTCTTTGTTTATTTTAGAATATGCTGCTTTTGTAATAAATTTGTCAGAGTTAAATTTTTGTTCTGTTTCACTAAATGATTGTGTGACATAAAATGTTTTTGGGACGCTTGCTTGTTTCGATCTGTTTCCAACGTCTTGTCTAAGTTTGTGACTGGTTTCTCTGTTTCTTGACTCTTTTCTTTTAATTTCTCTTTTGTTTCTGTTTCAAAAGCCTTTTTAATGACTTTAACTGTTTGGTCACTGTTCATCTTTGTTTCCTCAACATTAACTTCAGAAAGGGACTTTGATTTTTCCTTTGTTTCCTGACTCTTTGTGTCATTAAAGCTTGGCTCTGTCACTGATTTCTTGTTTGTGAGTTTTCTCCATTTCCAGACGTTTCTCTTTGATGAAACTATTTTTTGGCTCTGGGTCAAATTTCTTGCGTAATTCTGACATTAAACTGGGTTTTTGTTCATTTACTAAGTTGCCGTTAAACCCTAAAACTGGATTAAGGTTAGTGTCTTTTGCGTTGTTTGATTGTACTGTCTTTGGACATTGTTGATTTTCCAGTTTGTGTAAAGATTGTGCATCAGCTTTCTTCTCAGTAACATTCGATTTCTCTTCCAGACTCAGGGTTTGCTCTGTTTTAGGTTCTGCTTTAACCGACGTTTCTGTGACACAGATCTTGTTGTTTGCTTCAATCGTGAGGCTCTTCTGCTCAGCGTTTGATTCCAGACTGGATTGTGCTACCAAAGATTTTTCTGTCAGGTTTTTCTCCAGTTTCTGGTCCAAGTCCTGGTTCAGCTCCATTTTTTTCTCGAGCACAATGACCTTGTGCCAAGGATTGTCATCTTGATTTGTTTCTGCAGCGACAAAGAATCCATTGTACGTGTGGTAGAGCTGAGGATCCACAGACCTGAGAAAGACAAACAGAGAATCAGTGTCCTGGTCCAGTCCTGGTTTATTCCTGGTCCACTACTTACTCCTGGTGAAGGCTGTATTTGGACCGGAGCCGCTGGACGTCGGGCCAATCAAACCTCTGTTCTGGAGACACGCCTCGGCTGCAGACTCAGGTGAGCTCTACCTGGAACAAGAACGGGACATGGAGGAGGGTCAGAGATAAAACAGTTAAATCCACTTTTAGACCAGAGCCAAGTCTCACCTGAGCAGTCCTCCTCTGAGACACACACCAGGCTCTGGACCTGGTCTCCTCTTGGTCTGGCTCTGCTGGGATTTGTTGTCCTTGTAGTCCTTGTAGTCCCCCTGGTTCCCCTGGTCCTGCTGGTTCTGCTGGTTCTGGGAGTTGTAGTCTTTAGGTGCTGGCTGTATCTTCGAGCCAAAACCTGGACTTTGTTCTGGTTTAGTTCCTCTTCATCATCAGCACTGTAGATAAAAACAGGTCTGAACCAGGACTAGACCAAGTTTAAACCAGGACTAAACCAAGACTATCAAGGTATCAAGGTGTCTTTATTATTGCCAAAGAGGTTATTTGATTTACAGCCAGCAGTGACCACATAACATCCATGAAAACGAGACTGAAGACAACAATACAATTCATTGAAAGTAGGCATTTAAAAAGAGAATTGAATTCAGAATAAAGAACTTTTTAAATCTGTAGGTCCTGCTCCTTGGCATGCTATAACGCCGGCCCGATGGAAGCAATGAAAATTCTTTCCATTGGGGGTGGGAGGGGTCAGCCATAATAGCGTTAACCTTTTGAACACATCTAACCTTGTACACTGCATTAAGGTAATTAAAGGAAGCACCAGCAATTTTACTATTTTTCTGTTTTTAATTGAAAGTGAACCCTTATGGTGATGAAAAAATCAAGGACCGTGACGTTGCCCGGTATGGCGCAACCGGGGCCCCACCCTGGAGCCATGCCCGGGGTTGGGGCTCGCATGCGAGCGTCTGGTGGTCGGGTCTTTCCCCACGGGGCCCGGCCAGGCTCAGCCCGAAGGAGCGACGTGGGGCCGACCTCCTGTAGGCCCACCACCTGCGGGAGGAACCGTAAGGGGCCGGTGCAAAGTGGATTGGGTGGCAGTCGAAGGCGGAGGACTCGACAACCCAATCCCCGGACACGGAATCTGGCGCTAGGGACATGGAATGTCACCGCTGGCGGGAAGGAGCCTGAGCTTGTGCGGGAGGTTGAGAGTATCGACTAGAGATAGTCAGGCTCACCTCCACGCACAGCTTGGGCTCTGGAACCCAAATCCTCGAGAGAGGCTGGACTCTCCACTACTCTGGAGTTGCCTGCAGCGAGAGGCGGCGGGCTGGTGTGGGCTTGCTCATAGCCCCCCAGCTCAGCCACCATGTGTTGGAGTTCACCCCGTGAACGAGAGGGTCGCTTCCTGCGCTCGGGTCGGGATAGGTCTCTCACTGTTGTTTGTGTTTACGGGCCAAATGGCAGTGCAGAGTACCCGGCCTTCTTGGAGTCTCTGGGAGGGTGCTGGAAAGTGCTCCGACCGGGACTCCGTCGCTCTACTGGGGGACTTCAACGCTCACGTGGGCAGTGACAGTGACACCTGGAGGGGCGTGATTGGGAGGAACGGCCCCCCGGATCTGAACCGGAGTGGTGTTCTGTTATTGGACTTCTGTGCTAGCAACAGTTTGTCCATAACGAACACCATGTTCAAGCATAAGGGTGTCCATCAGTGCACGTGGCACCAGGACACCCTAGGTCGGAGATCGATGATCGGCTTTGTAGTTGTTTCATCTGACCTCCGGCCGTATGTCTTGGACACTCGGGTGAAGAGAGGGGCGGAGCTGTCAACTGATCACCACCTGGTGGTGAGTTGGATCCGATGGCGGGGGAGAAAGCTGGACAGAATCGGCAGGCCCAAACGTACTGTGAGGGTCTGTTGGGAACGTTTGGCAGAGCCCCCTGTCAGAAAGACCTTTAACTCCCACCTCCGGCAGAGCTTCGACCAGATCCCGAGAGAGGTTGGAGACATTGAGTCCGAGTGGACCATGTTCTCCACCTCCATTGTCGATGCGGCCACTCAAAGCTGTGGCCGTAAAGTCTCCGGTGCCTGTCGTGGCGGCAACCCCCGAACCCGGTGGTGGACACCGGAAGTAAGGGATGCCGTCAAGCTGAAGAAGGAGACCTACCGAGCCTGGTTGGCCCGTGGGACTCCTGAGGCTTCTGATAGGTACCGGCAGGCCAAGCGGACTGCAGCCCGGGTGGTTGTGGAGTCTAAAACTCGGGTCTGGGAGGAGTTCGGTGAGACCATGGAGAAAGACTATCGGTCGGCCTCGAAGAAATTCTGACAAACCGTCCGGCGCCTCAGGAGGGGGAAGCAGTGCCCTGCCAACACTGTTTACGGTGGAGGTGGGAACCTGCTGACTTCAACTGGGGATATTGTTGGACGGTGGAAGGAATACTTCGAGGATCTCCTCAACCCCACCGACACGTCTTCCGCTGAGGAAGCAGAGGCCGAGGGCTCGGAGGTGGACTGGCCCATCACCCGGGCCAAGTCACTGAGGTAGTTGGGAAGCTCCTCGGTGGCAAGGCGCCGGGGGTGGATGAGATACGCCCTGAGTACCTCAAGTCTCTGGATGTTGTAGGGCTGTCTTGACACGCCTCTACAACACCGCGTGGCGGTCGGGGACAGTACCTCTGGACTGGCAGACCGGGGTGGTGGTCCCTCTTTTCAAGAAGGGGGACCGGAGGGTGTGTTCCAACTACAGAGGATCACACTCTCAGCCTCCCGGGAAAGTCTATGCCAGGGTACTGAAGAGGAGAATGTGGCCGATAGTTGAACCTCGGATTCAGGAGGAACAATGCGGTTTTCGTCCCAGTCGTGGAACAATGGACCAGCTCTATACCCTCTCCAGGGTGCTGGAGGGTTTATGGGAGTTTGCCCAACCAGTCCACATGTGTTTTGTGGATCTGGAGAAGGCATTCGACTGTGTCCTCGTGGCGCCCTGTGGGGGTGCTCTGGGAGTATGGGGTCCGGGGCCCTCTGCTAAGAGCTGTTTGGTCCCTGTACCGGAGCAGGAGCTTGGTTCGCATTGCCGGCAATAAGTCAGACCTGTTCCCAGTGCATGTTGGACTCCGGCAGGGCTGCCCTTTGTCACCGGTCCTGTTCATTATCTTTATGGACAGGATTTCTAGGCGCAGTCAGGGGCCGGAGGGAGTCTGGTTTGGGGACCACAGGATCTCGTCTCTGCTTTTGCAGATGATGTTGTCCTGTTGGCTCCATCAAGCCAGGACCTTCAGTGTGCACCGGGACGGTTTGCAACCGAGTGTGAAGCGGCTGGGATGAGGATCAGCACCTCCAAGTCTGAGACCATGGTTCTCAGTCGGAAAAGGGTGGCTTGTCCCCTTCAGGTTGGTGGAGAGATCCTGCCTCAAGTGTCAAGTTCAAGTATCTTGGGGTCTTGTTCACGAGTGAGGGAAGGAGGGAACGCGGAGATTGACAGACGGATCGGTGCAGCTTCTGCAGTGATGCGGTCGATGTACCGGTCTGTCGTGGTGAAGAAGGAGCTGAGCTGTAAGGCAAAGCTCTCGATTTACCGGTTGATCTATGTTCCTACTCTCACCTATGGACATGAGCTTTGGGTCATGACCGAAAGAACAAGATCCCGGATACAAGCGGCCGAAATGAGCTTTCTCCGCAGGGTGGCGGGATAAGGTGGGGAGCTCGGTCACTCGGGAGGAGCTCAAAGTAGAGTCCATCCGCTGATTAAGCCTGGATCAATGTGAAAACTGTTGTAAGACATGAGGCTGGATGAAGCTGAAGAAAAGTCAACAAAAAGTAATCGAACCAGGCTTTTGCCCACCTCCACATGTTTAAAAACCATATAAAAGCCTGATCGATAAGCAAACTGAGGAGGGTCCAGCTTGTCCTGTACACATTCCATCAATTTTTCATCACCAGTGAGGTTAGTGCTACTGGACAAAAGTCATTCATGTCTTTTAGGTATTTGGAAGGATTCAATAATTGTTCCTGTTCCAAAAACAAAGATGAGGAACTTGATACAACTGAAAAATGTCTGCAGCCGCACGGCACACTTTGAGAAGTCTGACTTTTACATTCTTTAACAGAACTAAAAAAATAATAACAGCACATTTGTCAAAAAGATAAACTAGGAGGGTCAGGAGGGTTAAACATTTAAACCCTCATAAACAAAAACATTTTTGTTTGACAGACACCTCCTCACTAAAACCATGCACGTTAAAACAGTTATAAAAAAGATTGAGGTCATTGGAAAGGTTTAAGGAATTGTTCCCACACTTTTCTTTGTTGGCACGCCTATCATATTTTTCACACCTTCCCATTCCCTGATCCTAAAAGGCTTTCAACTTTGTTTTTATACAACGTTCAGAAATTTGTTACAGAAATTAAAACCTCTCTCATTAAACTTTATCAAAATAAACAAATATTAAAATATTTGATTTGTGGAAAATGCCCATCCCTAGTTTAACCAGGACTAAACCAGGACTAAACCATAATTGTTTCTTGGAGAAGCTTTACATTGTGTGCACAATTATTAGGCAAGTTAATTTTGTTATTGTGCAACTACAGTGCTCTTTGTCAATTCAAAATGTTAACAAACCCTCAAACCTGAACATTTAAGTAGTAAAAGTGAAGTTTTGGCTTTCTTAAGAGAATATCTACATGTACACCATTATTATTATCCACCACTAAATGCAATGAGTTTATATTGTTTTTCAACGACAAGGTTCAAGGCATTAAACATGCTACAGTCCAAAGAGCATACAACAACCCTGCAGCCACCAGGAGACACTTGGCTGGTTTAACACATTTTACTCAAATTAATGACAGATCAATTGAAAAAACTGTCTCCAGCCTGAGTTCATCCACCTGCTGCATCGATGTTTTACCCACTAGATTTCTAAAATCAGTACTAAGCAGTTTGTTACCACAACTCACTGATATAGTCAATAATTCCTTACAGTCTGGAACATTTCCAAGGGCCTTAAAAACTGCTGTCATTAAGCCTCTCCTGAAGAAGAGCAGTCTTGATGCTACAGTACTCAACAACTATCGGCCCATATCAAACATGCCATTTTTAGGGAAAGTCATCGAAAAGATTGTATATCAACAACTTAATGACTTTCTATTACTTAACAACTGCTTTGATCCTTTTCAGTCTGGATTCAGGCCCCATCACAGCACTGAGACTGCACTTATCAAAGTCACAAATGACATCCGTCCTGAACACTGACGCAGGCAAAGTCTCTGTCTTAGTTCTGTTGAACTCGAGTGCTGCGTTTGATACAGTGGACCATGAAATCCTGACACAAAGATTAGAGGAATGGATAGGTATCACTGGAACTGCCCTTAAATGGTTTCAGTCCTATCTTGAAGACAGGAAGTACTTTGTTTTGGTTGGTAACTGTGTATCAGACCAAATGGCCCTGACATGTGGGGTTCCACAGGGTCTATCTTGGGACCTCTATTATTCAATCTCTACATGCTTCCTTTAGGCCAGTTAATACGCAGCTGTGGCGTATCCTACCATAATTATGCAGATGACACTCAGATTTACATTTCACTCACAGCAGGTGAAAATGGACCAATCCATTCACTGTGTCACTGCATCGAACAGATTGATGTGTGGATGCAAAATAATTTTCTCCAACTGAACAGAAACAAGACTGAACTAATCATCTTTGGGCCACAGAAACAAAGAGAAAGTGTCAGCAGTCACCTCGAGTCTCTTTCTCTAAAATCTAAAAACCAGGTTAGAAATCTAGGGGTCATCATGGACTCAGACTTGAATTTCCACAGTCACATTGAGTCAATTACTTAAAAACATTTCCAGAGTCAAAGGGATGATGTCTCAACCAGACTTAGAGAAACTTATCCATGCTTTTATCTCCAGCAGGTTAGATTACTGTAACGGCCTGCTCACTGGTCTCTCAAAACGAGGGTTAAGACAGCTGCAGCTTATTCAGAACGCTGCTGCTCGGGTTCTAACCAAAACCAGGAAGTACAACCACATTACTCCAGTTTTAAAATCTCTGCACTGGCTTCCTGTTGCTCAGAGAATAGACTTTAAAACAGCACTGATGGTTTACAAGTCTCTAAATGGTTTAGCACCAGAATATATCTCTGACATGCTAGTTACTTATGAACCTCCTCGGACTCTGAGAACATCTGGGACAGGCCTTCTGCTCGTGCCCAGAGTTAGAACTAAACAGGGTGAAGCAGCGTTTAAGTTTCAGCAAAAACCTGGAACAGCCTCAACTTTAACAATGTTCAAGAGGAGGTTAAAAACCTTCCTCTTTAGCTCCGCCTACACCACAACCATAAGTGTTTTTATCTGCACTCTTCTTTTAAAATGTTTTTAATTTTTCTTATGTTTCTTAATCTAAATCTTGTCTTTTATTCCTGTAAAGCACTTTGAGTTACCCAGTGTATGAATTGTGCTATAAAAATAAAATTGCCTTGCCTTACCTTAGTGTCAGAATTATTATGCAACTAAATGGAAAACAAAGATTTTACCATCTCACTTGTTTAGTTTCCTCTGTTAAAATGAGAATTCTAAAACAAACTCAAAATTTACAAATACATTTTTTTTTAAATTTAAAAAAAATAAACTCAGTGACCAATACAGCCACCCTTCTTTTCAATAACAGTCACAAGCCTTCCATTCACAGAGTCAGTCAGTTTCTGGATCAGGTCCGACTAGTTCATCTTTAATAATACCAGTACCACACCTCCACCTGCTGGAGCTCTGTGTCTGTTACTGATCCAACCACGCCCATCCATCTGGTCCATCAAGACTCACTCATCAGTCACAAAACCTTTGAAACATCTGTCTTCAGATATTTCTTGGCCCATTCTTGACCTTTGAACTTGTGTGTCTTGTTCAGAGGTGGTTGGGTTTCAGCCTCTCTTACCTTGGCCATGTCTCTGAGACTGAACACCTTGTACTTCTTGACACTCCAGGGAGGTTACAGTTGTGGAATATGGCAGCACTGGAGGATAAACGCTTACTGGCAGCTTCACGTTTGATTCTTCACAAATCTTTGGCGGTTAATTTGTGTATTTTCTTCTCGACACGTTTCTTCTCGACCCTGTCGACTATTTGCTACAAAACGTTTGATGGTTCTGAGATCACGCCCCAATATCTGAGATATTTCAAGAGTGCTGCTCACTCTGAAAATTTTTGACTTTTCAGAGTCAGTTAAATCTCTTTTTTGGCCCCTTTTTCCTGAAGAGAATCTGCCTAATAATTATGCACACTTTGATATAGAGTGTTGATCTCCTTAGGCCACACCCCTCGTTACATAAATACACATCACCTGATATGCATTAAATCCAATAAGGATTCAAGTTTATACAGCTTGGAGTTGGAATTATTATGGATAAAATGATATGGTCAAAATAATCACTTGCCTAAAAATTGTGCACACAGTGTAAACCATGGAGAGGTTAAACCTTTCTGGAGTAAACCTGAACGAGCAGCAGGACACGGCCCCAGAACAGACTTGTGTGAATGAGAAGTCTGAACTATTGGGTCTGTTTCAGAGTGAACTCCTGTTCCAATGGATTTTGGCTGAAATACCTTGATGAGCAGTAAATAATAATAATAATAATGTGATGAGGCGTGCACTGAGTCTCTGAACCACTGACCTGTAGGATGCTGCTCGGTCTCTGCTCCTTGCTCTGGTCTGCTTTTGTTGGTCTAGTTCTTGCCAGATCTTAATCATCTCTGATGAAGACTTGAAGTCCTCTTCAGACCCAGACTGGTCCCGGTCCATGTGTCCTGGGTCTAGACTGGACTCAGTGTCAGTGCTGGTCTCAAGAGTCCTTGAAAAGTCCTGCCCCTTTACCAAACTGGTCGCTGTGTTAGTCTTTAGAGAGTCATGTTCTGGCTCTGAACTGGGCTTGGTCTGGATGGTCTTCAGAGGGTCCTGGGAGGTTTCAGTGGTCTCTGTAAAACAGAAACAATCTTTAGCCTGAGGCTTGTAGGACGTATCCCTCACCTCAGTCTTAGTCTTTATGTTTCAAGCCCAGGGCACACTAGACTTTGTCTCTGGAACCCCTTGGTCTTCCTCCTCCAGAGGTGTTTGAGGAGCTGGAGGTCTGGGCCTGGATTAGAGGACAGAATAAACACTTACCCATGTTGGAGTGGGTCTCACAGTTGAGTCTGGAGACCGAGGTTTGGACCAGACCAGGAGGGATCTGGTTCAGACTGTCTCTGCGCTGGGCTCTGGTCCTGGTCTCGGTCTGGATCTGGGTCTCGTAGTAAGTCCGGATTTTCTCAATCAGCAGCTGGTCTTTTTGGGACAGAGTTGAGTCTCGTCTTTGTTTAAAGGTTTTGAACATGACGTCATCACCAAGAACTGGGTCTGGACCAGAAAAGTGAACTGCCTAAGAGAGGGGAACATGTTTTAAATGGATTTAGACAGGTTTAGGTTGGATTTGATCAGGTTTTAGTTGGACTCACTGGTTCTGTTGATCTTGTTGGTGAAGCAGGGCCTGAATCTGGGACGATCCTTTGGCTCTTCTCGTGGTTTTCCTCAGACTCAGACTCACTGCTCAAGGTCCGAGAGTCCAAGTCCACCTCCTGGTCCTGGCCTGGATCCTGGACCTGGTCTTGGCCTTGATCTTGGTCTTGATCCAGGGTTTTGAGTTCTTCTGTGGGAGGAGACTTCTACAGGACAGATTATGAAAAAGAACACCATTTGTTTGATCAGGATGTGTTTGTGTCACAGTAACCAAGTCCAGACCAAGACCAAGTCCAGTCCAAGGCCAGAACTGATGTCTCAAAGATCCAATGAGTCAGTCCCAGTCCGGTTTTGATGACATTCACATTTTATGGTTAAATTGATGAATAGATCAGATTAGTCAAAAGAGATTTTCTGATTTTATCAGTGTCCAAACAGAGGTCTGAGGTGGACTTTAACCAGACTCAGTCCTCGTTGATTGGACGGACCTCAGCCTGTCACTCAATGAGCCATAGTGAGGTACAGACCAACATTTTCAGTTTGAATTAAATAAAGCAGATTTGTGTTATACGTGAAGACGCTAAATCATGACAGAATAAACATACGTCTGTTTATAATGAGTCTTGGGTCCTCACCTGGTCCTGGTGGAGTGGTGGGTCCTGTTCCAGGTCTTGGTCCAGGTCTGGTTCTTGGGTCTCCCTGGACTCAGCTGGTCCAGATCCTGGGGACGGTTTGAGGTCTGTTCCCCTGAAGTCATTCTTTTCCGAGACAAGACCTTTAACTGAAGGAAAAACTGATAAGCCAGGTCTAAACCAGGTCCAAACAAGGTCTAGAGCAGGTCTAGAGCAGGTCTGGTACCTGTGTGGTGCAGGCAGGTCTTCAGTCGATCTTTGGGGCTGTATCTGAACCGAGCTGGAACACATAAAACCAGGATAGTTCTTTGTATTTCACTCTGAAATATTCTCTTTCCCTGATCTTATTCCTGTAGCGACAGTAAACGATCTCTCAGAAGAACCATAGCAGGTCTCGAGTCTCAGAGATGAGCCTTGTGTTTATCGAGGGGTGTGCTCCACTGTTGTCATCAAGTCACCGGTTTTTAAGTCCAACTCACTAAAGACTAGTCCGTGTCGAGTCCAAATCGAGTCATCATCACTGAAAGGACAAGTCCAAATGCAAGTCCAAGTCATTCCAAAAATTTAAAGTCATCTTTCTGAGTCCCTAAAGAGTCAAGTCCACCAACGTTAGTTACAAATCTGAAAACTCTGGGAGTTTTTGGTATATGCCTTTTACATGACAAGACGTGACTTGCAAGTCTATTGTGCTCAAGTCAGAGTCATCAGTTCTCATGTCCTTGTTTCTGAGAATAAACCAGTTCTGAGTCATTTAGACACACGTTACAGAAATGAGCCTATACTCCAGAACTCCAGCTCTGATGTGGTCAGAACAATATTTTTGTCCATGTGACTTCAGTTTCCTTCTTGTTTTCACAATAAAACCATTTCTGCTGTAGATAATACTTATTTTAACAAATTAATAGGCTTTTGGGGTTTAGAGTCTAAAGTGTAAAGTAACTGAGGTTGTAGGTGTAACTCACAGATGGGGTCTCGCTTCAAATGGCCTCCTTTGCCTAAAACAGATAAACCAGTTTAGAGACAGATTCCACAGAGACATAAACCAGTAGAACCAGTTCAGACTAGACCGGTACCTTCTGAGGGATGACGGCCTGGTGATTTTCTAAAATGATGCGTTTGACGTGATGAGCCCAGAGCTGCTTCTCCTCCACAGACCGAGCCTAACGCAGGAAAACCAGCTAAAACCTGTTCAAATGCACCTAAAACAGGGGGCGGGGCATGTGCTGACCTGTACAGTGTGAGGTTGTTTTGGACGTTTGTAGTGAGTGACGCTGAAGCTCAGAGAGTCTCGTGCGTTTTCTATCAACATTAGAGTCGAACACTGAGCATAACAGAGACAGGAGAACAGGTTAGTCCAGACTGAACCAGTCTGAACAGAAAACAGTTACTATTATTACTGAATAAACAAACGTTTCAAATAATGTAATAATATGTAAATGTAATAAATATGTGAACATATGTAATAAACTGAGAACAAATGGAATAAATGTGTGACTAATCTTACAGAAATGTGGTTTTGTAAACATATTGCTCTCCTCGCTTGGTGATGAGCAGGACTCTCTGAAACAAAAAGAGCGTTCGCTCGCTTTTTCACTCGACACATTTTAAAAGTTCCTCCAAAACCAGGTCTCGAAGGTCGTCCAGGTCCCGACCCTTCCAGTTCAGCAGCAGGGATTGGACCTCCTGAAACCAGAATAAACCAAGTCAGAACCAGGACCTTCAGCTGCACTGGGGCTCACTGGTCTTGGTCCTGGTTTGGTCCTGGTTTGGTCTTACCTGGTCCAGGTCTGGTCTGGGTCTAAACCGGTCTTACCTGGACTCTGACGCTTGTCTCGTGTCTCCGTTTCATTTCGTTGATGAAAAACGCCACAGCAGTCATCGAAAGAATGGCCTCCTCCACAACATCACCTCCTTCAGCCCCAGTCCAGTGTCTCCTTATCTCCTAAGACCAGACAAGACCAGGGTTAGACCGGACAGAACCAGGGTTAGACCAGACAAGACCAGGGTTAGACCGGACAGAACCAGGGTTAGACCGGACAGGACCAGGGTTAGACCGGACAGAACCAGGGTTAGACCAGACAAGACCAGGGTTAGACCAGACAGAACCAGGGTTAGACCAGACAAGACCAGGGTTAGACCGGACAAGACCAGGGTTAGACCAGACAAGACCAGGGTTAGACCGGACAGAACAAGGGTTAGACCGGACAGAACCAGGGTTAGACCGGACAAGACCAGGGTTAGACCGGACAGAACCAGGGTTAGACCGGACAAGACCAGGGTTAGACCGGACAGAACCAGGGTTAGACCGGACAAGACCAGGGTTAGACCGGACAAGACCAGGGTTAGACCGGACAGGACCAGGGTTAGACCGGACAGGACCAGGGTTAGACCGGACAAGACCAGGGTTAGACCGGACAGGACCAGGGTTAGACCGGAGAAGACCAGGGTTAGACCGGACAGGACCAGGGTTAGACCGGACAAGACCAGGGTTAGACCGGACAGGACCAGGGTTAGACCGAGAAGACCAGGGTTAGACCGGACAGGACCAGGGTTAGACCGACAAGACCAGGGTTAGACCGACAGGACCAGGGTTAGACCGACAAGACCAGGGTTAGACCGACAGAACCAGGGTTAGACCGACAAGACCAGGGTTAGACCGACAGAACCAGGGTTAGACCAGACAAGACCAGGGTTAGACCGGACAAGACCAGGGTTAGACCGGACAGAACCAGGGTTAGACCAGACAAGACCAGGGTTAGACCAGACAGAACCAGGGTTAGACCAGACAAGACCAGGGTTAGACCGGACAAGACCAGGGTTAGACCAGACAAGACCAGGATTAGACCGGACAGAACCAGGGTTAGACCGGACAGGACCAGGGTTAGACCGGACAGAACCAGGGTTAGACCAGACAAGACCAGGGTTAGACCGGACAGAACCAGGGTTAGACCGGACAGGACCAGGGTTAGACCGGACAGAACCAGGGTTAGACCGGACAAGACCAGGGTTAGACCGGACAGGACCAGGGTTAGACCAGACAAGACCAGGCTTAGACCGGACAGAACCAGGTTTAGACCAGACAAGACCAGGGTTAGACCGGACAAGACCAGGGTTAGACCAGACAAGACCAGGGTTAGACCGGACAAGACCAGGGTTAGACCAGACAAGACCAGGGTTAGACCAGACAAGACCAGGGTTAGACCAGACAGAACCAGGGTTAGACCAGACAAGACCAGGGTTAGACCGGACAAGACCAGGGTTAGACCAGACAAGACCAGGGTTAGACCGGACAGAACCAGGGTTAGACCGGACAGAACCAGGGTTAGACCAGACAAGACCAGGGTTAGACCGGCCAAGACCAGGCTTAGACCGGACAGAACCAGGTTTAGACCGGACAGATCCAGGGTTAGACCGGACAGAACCAGGGTTAGACCGGACAAGACCAGGGTTAGACCGGACAGAACCAGGGTTAGACCAGACAAGACCAGGGTTAGACCGGACAGAACCAGGTTTAGACCGGACAGATCCAGGGTTAGACCGGACAGAACCAGGTTTAGACCGGACAAGACCAGGGTTAGACCGGACAGAACCAGGGTTAGACCAGACAAGACCAGGGTTAGACCGGACAGGACCAGGGTTAGACCGGACAAGACCAGGGTTAGACCGGACAGGACCAGGGTTAGACCGGACAAGACCAGGGTTAGACCGGACAAGACCAGGGTTAGACCGACAAGACCAGGGTTAGACCGACAGAACCAGGGTTAGACCGACAAGACCAGGGTTAGACCGGACAGGACCAGGGTTAGACCGGAGAAGACCAGGGTTAGACCGGACAGGACCAGGGTTAGACCGGACAGGACCAGGGTTAGACCGGACAAGACCAGGGTTAGACCGGACAGGACCAGGGTTAGACCGGACAAGACCAGGGTTAGACCGGACAGGACCAGGGTTAGACCGACAAGACCAGGGTTAGACCGACAGGACCAGGGTTAGACCGACAAGACCAGGGTTAGACCGACAGGACCAGGGTTAGACCGACAAGACCAGGGTTAGACCGACAGAACCAGGGTTAGACCGGACAAGACCAGGGTTAGACCGGACAGAACCAGGGTTAGACCAGACAAGACCAGGGTTAGACCGGACAGAACCAGGGTTAGACCAGACAAGACCAGGGTTAGACCAGACAGAACCAGGGTTAGACCAGACAAGACCAGGGTTAGACCAGACAAGACCAGGATTAGACCGGACAGAACCAGGGTTAGACCGGACAGAACCAGGATTAGACCGGACAAGACCAGGGTTAGACCGGACAAAACCAGGACTCTGTGACCGCGGAGTTATTTTCATTAGTCTGTCCTCTCTTGCTTTCTTTGCTTTCTCTTTCTGATTGGATGTTTCTGTTAATGCTTACTCTGATTGGTTTGTGTTTAAGTGTGACGAGGAAAACAGCAGCAACAGATTCACTACGAGCTGCAGTGTATTATATATGTATTATATATATATATATATATATATATATATATATATATATAATAACCCTAACCCATCTCGCCCATCACATATATATATATATATAGCGGCTGGTTAGCTCAGCTGGTAAGGACATTTACATTTACATTTATTCATTTAGCAGACGCTTTTATCCAAAGCGACTTACATTACATTACCAGTGTTACAGTCACTGGAGGCAAGGTGGGTTAAGTGTCTTGCCCAAGGACACAACGACAGTATGAACTGTGGGGCGAGCGGGAATCGATCCTACTACCTTCCGATTGAAGGACGGCCGCTCTACCACTGAGCTACTGCCGCGGCTACTGCCGCCCGACATGGCCTTTCACACGGGGGACCCAGGTTCGACCCGGGTGCTATCCAGTGTGGGTCCTTAGGCAAGACCCTTCGCGCTACTGCCTACCTCATAATGATGAGAGACAATAAATGCTATGAGATGCCGGATCAGACGCCGCTCGCCAAACAAGGTCTGCGTCAGGTGTTGGGGAACCAGAGCAACTTGATGACAAATGGGCTACTGGAACAAGACGGAGATGGGCGAGATGCAATAACAAGGCTCTGTTGGAATGTTACTTACCCAGTAACCCTAGTCAGAGGGGTTACATGAAGAGAATGTGGGATGAATGGTTACTACGAAACCCACAATCCAGGCTTACATCGAAGCAACTAGTAGCTCAGTGTTCCAACATCCACAAGCGGCAGCTGCTATCACAACTTGAGATTGACGAGATACAACACAAATGCTACGGCAAGGGGGAGCCAGGACGCAAGGTCAGAGGGGAGCCAACAGGGGCTCTCAACCGGGATTGGGTATGAAGCCCCAACAATAACGCTGAACGAGGCAGCGACTGACCTGAAAGACAAGATCATGGCGAGAATGAATGCAAGGCAACCCCGACGCCAATTACAACGGCTAAGTGAAGTACCATCAGAAAGTCTCCTAGAAGATGTGAATGCAGCATTGAGTGCGATCCCTACCACATCCATCACTGAAACCAATGAGCTGCTATACAACTCCGCAGCAGTGATCCTTGAGATGCTTGGCTATAAGAGCAACCATGGGAGCCATGAGAAACAGTACCCACCATGGAAACGAAGGCTGGAGGCTAAGATCAAGCAAACACGTAGAGAAGTAAGCCAACTGACAGAGGCCAAGAAAGGTGCAATGAGAAAACAGGTACCCAAGAGGTACAACCAGATGCCCATACCTGAAGCACTTGAAACTGCCAAACAAAGGCTCCAAGCCTTGGCCAGCCGCCTAAAGAGGTACACAAGAGAGAACGAAGCCAGAAGAATAAACCGGCTGTTCGCAACTCAACCTGCAAAAGTGTACGCTCAATGGCAAGGTAATAACAGCAGAGCAGACCAAGGCTGGAAACTGAACAATACTGGAAAAGTATATGGGAGAGGGAGGCATCACACAACAGCAATGCACAGTGGCTGGTGGCTCTGAGAGAGGACCACAGCAACCTCCCTGAACAGAATCCAGTTACCATCACAGCGGCAGACATCCAAGAAAGACTCTCAGGTATGAAAAACTGGACAGCACCGGGCCCTGACAGGATCCACACCTACTGGCTAAAGAAGCTCACTGCACTCCACGAGCGCCTTGCAGCGCAAATGAACCAGCTGCTAAGGGATGGGACGCACCCTGAATGGCTTACCGAAGGGCGTGCATAATCCTGATCCTGAAGGATCCCACAAAGGGTACAGTCCCATCCAACTATCGGCCAATAACCTGTCTCTCCACAACATGGAAGCTCATGTCAGGCATCATTGCGGCTAAGATAAGTGGGCACATGGATCAATACATGAGCAAAGCACAGAAGGGCATCGGCAAAGAAACCAGAGGAGCTAAACACCAACTCCTGGTTGACAGAACAGTCACCCAACACTGCAGAACCCGACACACCAACCTGTGCACTGCCTGGATTGATTACAAGAAAGCATATGACTCAATGCCACACACATGGATCACTGAATGCTTGGAGATGTACAACATCAACAGGACTCTAAGAGACTTCATTGCAAACTCAATGAGGCTGTGGAAAACCACCCTTGAGGCCAATGGCAAGCCACTTGCACAAGTATCCATCAAATGTGGCATATACCAAGGAGATGCTCTATCCCCACTGCTGTTCTGCATAGGCCTGAACCCCTCAGCCAAATAATCAACAAGACTGGCTATGGATACCGACTCAGGAATAGGGGCCACCATCAGTCACCTCCTCTACATGGATGACATCAAGCTATACGCTAAGAGTGAGCGGGACATCGACTCACTGATCCACACCACCAGGATCTACAGCTCTGACATTGGGATGTCATTCGGGCTTGAGAAGTGTAGTCGAATGGTGACGAAGAGAGGGAAGGTAGTCCACACAGAAGGGGTCTCACTCCCAGAAGGAACAATAGCAGACATTGAGGATGGTTACAAGTACCTTGGAATACCACAGGCAAATGGCAACCTCGAAGAGGTAACAAGGAAAACAGCAACTGCCAAATACCTCCAACGAGTAAGGCAAGTCCTAAGAAGTCAGCTCAATGGCAAGAACAAGGCACGGGCAATAAACAGCTACGCCCTGCCAGTGATCAGATACCCTGCGGGAATAATAAGGTGGCCAAAGGAAGAGATACAGATCACAGACGTTAAGACAAAGCTCCTCACCATGCATGGAGGGTTCCACCCCAAATCCAGCACCCTGAGACTGTACGCTAGCCGTAAAGAAGGCGGCCGTGGACTAGTGAGTGTGAGAGCCACTATCCAGGATGAAACATCCAAGATCCACAAGTACATCAAAGATAAGGCCCCAACAGATGACGTGCTCAGTGAATGTCTCAGGC